>CM073768.1:18044961-18435563 GCA_037158775.1 Hetaerina titia | reverse complement strand
CGATGCCGCTCTGTCAAAACTTGATAATTACAGTTTAAATAATGGTTACGTATAAACGTAAGCTTCCCTATGAATTATCTACCTTGTGGCTTTGAAAATTCAGCCAAAAATATTCCGGGCAATGGCTTTACGGGTTGAACAAAGGAGTCGTACTATACGTCAATCGATAGCAAGTAACTCAATGACGTACTCTGCTCATTTAACGTATAATTACTTACGTGGTGTACAGTCTTCATCAAAATTGTGTCATTTCTTGGAGAGGAGTGGCAATAGAAAGTTTTTAATTAGTTTATTTATGACACTAAATATAATATAATGATGAATATTAATTTAAGAAACTCGAACGCGAACAGAGAACGCGGTTGATTGTCAGACAAGCTCAGTTTTCCCTTGGAATGATTAGAACATTACCATTGTGCGATTAGTGGCACAATGAACTGAAAGTCATGTCACAGGATGAAAGGCAACAGCCGCATTCCATAATTCCATTGAATGAAATTGATTTGACGTAAATGGGCCTCCCCACTTTCTACTGTAAGTATACACATATTATTTCGATACTTATACAAGTACTGTAATAGTTAAATCAATTTGCACATAATAGCAATACCAATATTTCTCATCCTGTAAGACCGTCGATTATTTCCTTCGTCAAGCAGAGGGTGTAATTTTGATTTCCTAATGTTTTCACGAAGCATTCTCGCCGTCTTAATTAAGAGTGCTCGTTTCAACAGTTAAAGAATTTTTTTAGCCTTCGCTTACTTTTTTGGTGGATTGGTCTTAATTACTCATCTTGACAATTATTTATTTTGTAAAGGGTACTGGGTACAGAGATATTCATTAATGCAACGCCATACCTGTACTTTTCGCTCCAAATCGTTTAAGTCTCACTGCGTAACCCAACGCAATGCCTTGGCGTACCTTTCATCACTCTCCTCGTCACGGTCGTCATGCCTTAATTACATACCAGCAAACCCATGCTTTTCTGGATTTGGACTCTCCATGTATCATTAAATTCTAGAACTTTTTAAATGCTTTCAGATTTCCCAATTTTTTTCTTCCGTGTTCATACACACGTGCACATTTATGTACATAAGAATTGATAGTAGAACTGTATGGTCAGGAATTTAGACCAACAAGGTTAGACATAGAAAGAGAACATGGTGTAGAGTAAGATAGCTTATAATGATATTTTTTAGTTGCACTAAAACATTCTCTAATATTATATATTCGGGTTGTACAATTATATTCATTCATGTATATTAATTTTAGATGGCAAGACGTCCTTTAGTGTGCAACTTTGGGCGAGCTTTTGGGGAACAACCTTGCCGTTGTATTTATGAATTCTTTATTGGTACATCGTTAAAATTGGACGTAAAACTTCATGTTGATTCGGTGTGTGTTGTATACGTTGGCCTATTTTTGATTCCATCCCATAAGTATACATTAGTCTCTAGGACAGCATTCTATAGGTACTTCACCATTTTCCGGTTTAGGGAATAGTTAATCAGCCTACTTTGCGTATTTTCTATCCCAGGAGAAGACCTCTGAAACAAGTTCAAGGGGGTGCAAGTTCAAGGGGCGCCTTTCACATCCAATTTGTGAAATTAAAATAATATCAAGTGGACACAGTTTGAGTTCCATAACTAAACATAGATGATAGCTTGTGTCCAGGCATACTCGACGATGAGATGGAAAGGGCATAGAGAGAAATTAAACCAAATAAGGCTGTGCGAGTAGACAACATTCCTGCGGAACTACTTAGGTGTTTAAAAAAATGTGAAAGGAAGAGTCGATATGGACTGATTCGTAGTATCTATGAGGAAAGATTCTGGCCGGAAGACTTTGTGAGATCAGTGTTAGCTCCTATTCTGAAAAAGGTAAAGCCCACATCATGTGAGGACTACAGAACAATAAGTTTGATACCCCACGCAGCTAAAGTTGTTCTCAGGAGCATCAACAAAAGGATAGAGAGTAGGGAAAATGATTACTTAGGGGATGATCAGTTTGAGTTTATGAAGAGGAGAGGCACACGGGATGCCATTGCAGTAGTGAGATCACAAATCGAAGGCCGGAATGAATAAGGCAGGGTTTCCCATTACCACCGGTGCTGTTTAACGTATATGAGTATGTGGAGGAAATTATTAAAGAGGCATGGGAAGAACTGGAAGTAGGAATGAAAGTCGGAGGGGAATTCGTAAAATCGGTTAGGTTTGCTAATGACCAAAGATTAGTTGCTCAGTCTGCCAAGGGGTTGCAAGCGTTGTTGAGTGAATTGGAGGTTCAGTGCGATAGATATGGGATGAGAATCAATATTAATAAAACAAAAGTTATGCGGTTTTCCGGAAAGAAAAAGTCTAAGCTAAACATTAAAATAGGAGGGAAAAAAATAGAGCAGGTAGAACAGTTTACAAATATCTTGGAAGTGTTTTGGACCAATGCGGTCAAAGTAGTAGGGACGTAAGAAGAAGAATTGCACTAGGCTAGGAGGCTTTCTCGAGGAGGAGGGAGTTGATGACGGGGACGTTGAGTAGGGATGTTAAGACAAGACTCGTAAAAACTCTGATATGGAGCGTAGCTATGCACGGCGCGGAAACGTGGTCGCTGAAGCAGGAGGATGGACGTAGATTGGAGGCTTTTGAAATGTGGGTGTGGAGAAGAATGGAGAAGGTGAAATGGGCCGAAAGGAAAACAAATGAGGAAGTACTGGAGATGCGTGATGCGTGATATGCGCGAGATGGTGAGGAGAGGGGTTTGTTGAGAGAAATCCTATGGAGGCAGGAAAAATGAATGAAAGGCATATTGAGCGGTAGTGGAATGTTGAAGAAGGTAATAGAGGGGAGAATGTTGGGCAAGCGAGAAAAGGGCAGGAACATGATAGGGATGTTGGACGGGATGAAGGGAGGAAAGAAGTACACAGAGATGAAGGACTTGATATAGAGTAGTCCGTCGTCAACTACATATGTCAGTGCTCTTTCTTAGTGTTTCTATGTTTTAAAAATTCTACATATTTGTTTAGAAAAATATATATGCATAAATAAATATTTACATTTATATTTATATATAAACATACACACTTAAAAACTTTAGGATAATTGTCTTTTTGATACCTTAATAACTGGCGACCATATTTTATTTATACCTACATTAACAGAGAAAACCTGCTGAAATTCTAAAGGAGGATTAAAAAATAGGAAAGATATTAGTTTCAGGCTAATACTTTGCTTTTATTTTGTAAGAGTCCCTGAAGAAATTTCGTTCTAATGTCAGTCAGTTTATGAAATTCCAACTGAGTTTCAAGCAAACAAAGTTAAATGGCGAAATTACTTGGATTATGTAGATTTTTAAAAGGAATAAAACCCTCTTTATTTTGGCCTCATTTCAAAACCAACTAAAAAGCCAATAATAGAAATAACACGAAAAGAAAAGAGCGTCCGACTATCGAAAGAAGCAAAGTTTATCCGAAATGAAAGGTTTGTTTCATATCCAAGCTTGTACGGCATTAAACGTCACAATAACAACCTAACATGAATTTAACTTTTTGCGAAACGAAATATCAGAATAAAAGCTTTGTCAAAGCTATTCAATAAACAAACCTCATCAAATCTATCAGCCATATCATACTGAAGGTGTATTCTTAGCGACGGTAATGTAGAGTAAGAACAAAATAGGAAACTTCGAAACTGATTCAGTTACATTCATGATGGTTCCAGCATTGAGCCATGAGGTGGTGATAGAAACACCATAGAATTGAAAATATAACATTTTCAAACTTTTCTGCTTGAATTTCACAAATGAATCATGTAGGCAATACTGCTTATCATCAATTACATGTTGAAGTTGACAAGAGAGTTCCGAAACACGAGTGACAGGCTGACATAAGGTAAATATTGCGTAAATTAATTTGAAAGCGTCTTTATAATATTTATTTTATAATGGATGTTTAACTTAAGACCTAGTTGAAACACAATCACAATCATTGATGATAATCCTCTAAGGTATGCCCTGGACGTCCAGTACAACTATGCATATCGCATGGACTTTCATTGGTCTTTTGTTTGCAATGAATGATTTCCTCCTACTTTTACTCATACATGTAGTTTCTACCTCATTTAATACCTTCCAGACAGAGTACTCTCTTTCTATGTTTCCACCCCGAATTCCTAGACTTTCCCTTCCATGAAGGCCTTTAACCTCCAGCCACCTAGCAGCGTTTAACCACAGATTTCGACTTTTTTCGAATCACCCCTAGCACATTCCTCTCCTTCCTCGCTATGCTCAAAATTAGATTAATTAGAATTATTCTCCATCTAACTTATTTTCTCTGTCGAAAAAAGAATTTCTTCAAAATATGACGTAACTTTGAATGGCACAAATATGACCAGAATTATGAGTAATAATTACCATTGCTTTAAATTATAATTTTTAATTAGATTAAGGTGAATTAATGGTGATTAAATGGAGTATTTTCCCCACGCATGTTTTTCCATGAGGCAGAGGTCTACACTGCAACATTAAAATGCCATACGTTTGCATGCCTGGTGGGGTGGAAGGATAGCGGTTTCATATGTGTTAGCTCCAAAACACGAGTCAACAATATAGTACGTACATTTTAGTGGCGAGCGATCATTTAAAGCCAGTCTTATTACTCGAACTTTAGCCATCCAGATCTCAAGGTGCACATCACATATTTCTTCTTCATAATGCCCACTGCATACGCCTTTGCGCCTCTTTTGCTGAGATATAAAGTTTCTCAACAAGTATATATTCTTTTTATAATGCTCTTTTTTTGGACAGAATTTACTGTTTTTTTTGCTTGATAAAATGCCGTCTGCTCGAATTTCGCATTCCAGTCAGCAGAATTTTACCAATTTTCTAATACATTTTCTTAACTGTTTGTATTATCTTTTGCGTGGTCTTTCAATTTCCATAATTCAATGCCATACTTGTGTTAAATTTTCCTCTGGACGTCATTAAATATAGTCAACATCACTTTCGATGTTGCATTTCCTAAGTGCTCTATTTCGCTTCGAACCTTAGTACGAGCGTATTTACCTTAGTATGAGGAGGTTTTTCAGCCTACGAACAAGCAACGAATTGGAAAAATGTTTGCTTTTATTCACGAGAATTGAATTAGTGAGGGTTCTGATTTCAAATTTCAACTTTTAAACCTAATTGATGCTCTCATTATATAGGATTCACAAAACGGCATTAGTACATAGTACTCGTATAAAAAACATGTTTAAAAAACTCTAAAATAGTGCTATTCTAATTGGTTCTATTCAAATCGCCTTCAGTCATCGGCGGCAGTGAAGCCGTAAGAACACGCGCACACAAGGTACGACGAACGCGTTCTCAAATATTGCGCAAAGGAGATCCTCGACATCATAAAAGATATTCACTTTTCCATTTTTCTTCGCAATTTTTCGTTGCGAATTCTCTAATATGAACTCAAAAAAACATGAGCCGTCGTAGAGTTTACCAGCCGAAGTCATAGAACTAAAGAGCTCATTCCCACCAGCGCCCTCAATTGCACCATTTCGTAAAATTTTGGGATAACTTTATGGGAAATACGTAACAGGATTTATGCGTCTCACAAAAAATAGAGAAAGGTCATTTAACGAATTAATTTCCATTTTCTAATGATCTTGACAACCGCATCGCCTCAGGCAACATTACTTCTTTATCAGTTGATTTCTCGCCGAAAAAGAATGGAAGCGAAACGAAGATATTTATTTTTTACCATTCCATAATTTTGGGCGTCGGTGTCGTAAATTTCCTTCTCCCCAACCGTTTTCTCGTTCGGAATTTTCCACACACTTTTGACAGAACATCAGTTTCAGAATATTTACAGAACAAATGTATTATATATATATATAACTAGGATTATAGAAAAATATATATTTATATATAACTAGGATTATAGAATATATATATTATTTATATATATTTACGTGAAAATGTGTATTATACATATTTTTTATATATAATACACATACATATACATCTGTGTGTGTAACTCTTCTATATTTCTGCATTAATAATTATGTAGATGCATTTAATAACTTACGCCAATTAATTTACTCTTTCGGATGGGAGATAGAAGTAAGAAAACGAGTCACGATTGCGTCCTGTGAATTTGGATTTTCAACGAGCAACCATAGTGCCGGACTCACTCCGCGCTAATTGATTCGCTCCACACTTTACGGGTTGATGAGGTCGGTTGGTTTACGAAACTTCCGCAGCAAGGCTAGCATTTGTGTCCATTAGGTATTAAATAACAATTTGGGAAAGCGGGCGCATAATTTAAGCCTCAGCACTTCCGGGCGGGAATTAAAGAGTGCGGACAACGGGAGGAAATTCCGGGAATAAATGCAGTCGTAGCGTTGATCAGACGCGGATAGACGGTTTTCTCAGAGTTTTCGTTGCGCTGCAGTTTGACGGGGCGAGGCCATCAGCGCGCCTAACACCCTCCTCCCGAGACGGGTCGAAAGCCGCTGCCCCCCCCCCCCCATCCCGCGAGTGTTGATTTTGCAATCAACGCACATGAGAAGCAGCATCGTCATGAGTCGCTTGGCGGTGTTTTAGACGGACACTAAAAATCATTACATAACGCTTAGACTTCAAACCAGTCCTTGATTATTTCTAAAAAATTTACTTCCTTTTACGATTCTTAAGGAGAAAGACTCCTTGCGTATGTCTGTCAGTCCGGCAATTTTCCTTAATTTCTTGCTGTCGTTTCACCTGTGAATGTAATGCGGGGCTAAAGTTATTTCCTCTACCCCTGTCAGCGTTGTACTCAATTCCCCTCCATTAACCTAAAAGTTTAAAGTCTTGAATGTAATCTTCGTGGTTCTAGTAATTTCCGATATTCCCGATCTTCCAGGCTTCCCAGTAATCATGTGACGATTTTGTCGATTACTATTCTCTGTATCCTGTTTGATTTGTCGAGTCATTCTTCGCGGGCGCCCTCAGATCGCACATTCAAAGAGGTTCAAATGAAGAGAAACAATCGAGGCTTCCTAACTCGTAACAAAATTGCGATCGCAGATTCCGTGACAATTGATGTATTCCAAAAGAAACTGTTGCAGTTTTCCGCGCTTCCTTTAACAGATTTCCAGTGGGTTGTATGGCGATAGAAATGGCACACCATAGAAATCTCTATGGCGACCATACTGATCGCAAGAGCGCAACCTTTCTTCGAGAGACTTCCCTTTCTTTCCAACTTCGAATTGTACTCTTAACAAATACTTTTTACAGAAAAAACTGACGATCTCGGAATAAACTTTGTGGAGTTTATCCATAATGAAAAAAAGGTATAACTCCACAAAGTTATATATTTTTCTTCCATTATCTTTCAAAAAATGATTTTCCCTCCATGCTCACAACACTGAAATGTTGAGGAAAGAAATTCTTCAGTTCTTCCTATTCCCAATAATGAAATATTGATAATAATTAATAGCGGAAAATGAATATGTGATGATTAGATAAAATTTAACAGACGAATACGACGACAGAAAATTGAGTGAATCAAAGAGAGGGGGACTTGTTGTATTCAGGATGACCGCACGCGAAACGTAGGGACTCCCAAGCGGAAAATAAAACTTCCATGCCTTTGAATTTGAGAAAAAGGCGTGAGGAGGAAGGATATGTGATTATAAATATGGAGTAGAAAAAAATTTACATACTGGTAGCTTTCGGAAGCATATCCTCAAGGTTAAGTGGGTTTTGGATGATCGCATTCGAGGAGAGGTGGTGCTGTGGTGTTTCAAGAACATGTAGCGTAAGGAGTGGAGGAGAGTGCTTTTAGTCTGCAAGTTCCATCTGAAAAAACAGGAATGATGTGGTGGTGATGAGGTGGAGGGCTTGGGTGCTGGGACTGGGGCTTCAATTCTCGGCGCGGAAGCCAGATTTGAATTCGCGCGACTAAGTAAAAAATTTAAATTTACATATAGAATTTTTTTTACTTTTGAGAGGAAATCTCATTCATCACTTTGATATAATTTCACATTATGACAAACACGAATTCGGAGCAAAAAGTTGGATAGCGGAATAAAGAAACTTTTTATTTATATTTTACGAACAATATATCCGTTTAAACAAAAATTATTATTTGGATAACTCGCAATAATTTCCAATTTAAAAAATTTAAAATCAGCAAAAGAAAACAGTATGGCTTCGATACAATAAAACTATTGTGTATATTCGGTTGGTGGAATTTGAAACTTGGCCATTTTAGTTTTTCGTTGCAGAGATTTGAAACGCAGACGAAGGGGAAAAACGTTTCTGTTTTTAATGAAATGCCAATTTTATATCGCAAAGCTGTTTTCCTAACCGATTGTGATCCATAATTGTAACCAACCGTTTTTTCGAACGTCGAATCTGCAAATATCAGAGGAAACAGTTATACATACCAAAGAAGACATGCTGTATTTTTTACGCAGAATTGAGGACTAATACATACAGGGTAAATTCTAAACTCCCTATAAACTCAGGGTTAATTTCATGACCCCGCAGAGTCCTCAAAAGTTTCGATTAATATCTATGGTTAAATATTTTATTGATTTTTAAAAATGTCCCAAATTTATTAACTAAATGATTAAGAAAATAAATTTTCAGGGAGTCAAGTCTGGGTCTCATACACTGATGAGGTCTCTTTTCCAAAAGAGTTTTCCGAGAACGGAAATAATAAAAAAATTAATAAATTTTACCAGAAATTGTATCTCTTCGCCTTATGCCGTTTCACCCCCTGCAGAAAAATTTGCGCTATACTTGTTAATGAAACTGAAATAAATCTTTTAGTAACATTCCCTCGTAAATGTTGGCACTTGCCGAAATATTTCTATAAATGAATAAATTTTCAGTTTTATTCGGTAAATTGTGAAAATACGAGAGCTGTTTGATTAAGAATGATTAGAATTTTACCTATTTTCATAATTTATTGGGGAAAATTTAGATTTTATGACAATGTTATTTCAATGTGTTATGCAAATGTGACATATAGTATACCAGGATAAATGCTGTGCTCAGTACACCTTCTTCCTCATAACTGAATTCAGAATTGCGGCTGCAGTTTTAATTTAAAACATATCCATATCGCTCAAGACAAAGATAGGAATAACACGCGACGAGCAATACACTTAAAAGAATTTTTATTTCCATCTGAGCAAATAGCCAGCCGAGGCCTATATAACGCTAAATTGGGCAAATAGGGAGTCTGTGCTTACTTATAGCACAATTATAAGATGGTCATCATCATCGTCAGTTTTCAATCCTAGGATTGGTTTATTGCAGCCCTCCATTCACCTCTATATTTGAAAGCAAGGCTGCACATTCTAGGGAGAATAATGTGGTGGTTTCCCGTTGCCTTCCACATCGCAGTACTGCGACCGATACCGTGAATTTCACTCTCGCCCCCAGCTGTGGAAGCTGATGCCGGGCCGACCCACTTGGTCTGCGCCATCAGTGTCTAATGGTGAAACTGCTGCCTTTCACAATGGGCTCAGGGGTCCATTTGGTTCATTGCCTCGTTCCGAAATACCATTATTGAGATTTTTCAGTTAATATGTAGTTGCCATAAGATGATATCATATTTTAAAGAGGTGAAAACAATCATTTTCAATAGATGATAGATTCGGAATTCCAGTTTCTGCTCTTACTGGAGTAAATATTAACAGCGCTTTTGCCATCGCCAGAGAAGTTCGTCGAATAATTCTAAAAGTACAATAAGATTGTTGATATATTGATAATTTTACTGGGTGCCACCCACACTTTGGTAGCATAGAAATAATGCATTTGGAATATGTATAACGCGAGGATGCGAAGGCGAACTCAACATGTTTCAGCTTTCAATGGCTGGTGGCGATGCAATACTGGAGCTAAAACAACATTTATAACACGTTAAGATAGCAATGAAACATAAATTTTAAGTTAAAGACAATAAATTATGAGATAAATGATTTCTTTTAATTGTACATTACTTGTACTTACGACGGTGAAACAAATGAAAATCTTAAAGTTTAAATATTTTTTAACTCGTATTTTCTTGAATACTTAAGATTCTCACGCATATAATTTTCATATCTAGTCCTTTTGGAACACAATAAAAGTATTTCATTGCTTCGAAAGTTCATAGATATCTCTAAACAATAGCTTTGACTGCTCTAAAAGCCTCTACTGTCACAACAAGGTGTGTGCCTGACCTGGCCGAGGGGATACGGAAATTACACTGTTTAGGCACTTCCAGTCCAGACTTCATTGTTAAAGTTAAATATGTGCAACACGATTCTGAACCTTCATTCTTCGATGAATTTAGATATGTTTCACTCCATTATAATTGAATAAACGATTGAGAAATCGCTATTTCTCTGTGGTGCATGTTGAAAGTGGAGCGGCCATGTTTACACTACGTATTTTCCCGTTCTAGTATCATGCTGACAGTTGCAGGTCACTCATAAAACAGTGGCTACCAAAGTGGGGAAATAAAATTGCTATTGACACGATGTTTTGAAATTACAGCATAGTTTTTAGGCTTTCACTTGACTTACCCTTGGAACGAATTATTTTTAAATGAGTTAGTATTCAAATAAATGTCAGTAAATAACTTCACAGAATACCTATGATATGACACATCCACTTTTTTTGATAGAAAATTTGAACCCAAAGAAGACCAGAGGAAAAATATCGAATACTCCATGAGGTTTTGGTGGTTATGGTTAAGAAAATCCTGAGAAAGGTTTCAGTTTTCGAGGAAAAATTGAAAAAGCGTTGCTTCCTCCTCATCATTAAGTGCAAAAAAGTGTTCAATTACAGTGGTCATTGAAACATAAGAAAAAAACGAGAGAAGTACTTCCGTGTTGAAGTTCGTTTTACCACAGAGTATCAAAGTAGCTCACTCTACTTATGTTTCTGTAGAATAATTCGTATTCTTTATCGGATATTGTATAGCCATCCTTCTCTGTTGCTACTGTCACAGGCCACGTTGCCCATTGCGCTGTCTGTAGGGATTTTGTGCCTATGTGTCCTTGGAAGGCAGATAAATTTGTCACATGGTAAGTTTATCGCATAGTCCACTCTTTTTTATTTTGTTTGAGGCACTGGACGTTGAACAAGAAATAACTAACTAAACTAAAAAATAAATGAGAAAAAATGTCTCTCTAGAGGTCAAATTTGAAAGAAATTCAATTGTAATTTTATTTAACTCGTTTATATGCAATTAATTCTGAATTGGGAGCATTTAAATGTCTTTTTTTCTCAATTTCATTAGGTTGCAATGAAATAATTCTGTTATTCCAACGAGTTAACTACCGTAATTATTTAATTTAAGAAAAAATTGTGCTTATAATGATTCTACTCGAGCATACTCTTGATGTTTCAAACATAAAACGTATTTTTTTCTGGTGAAATATGAAAAATATTTTGAATTAAATACAAAGCAAGATCCATAAAACCATTTGTCATTTAAGTCATCTCAGAAAAACTGAAAATAAGAAAACGAAATTTTTTTTACGTAATTACTGATTAAGACGTACCTATATATAACCCGTATATAACTTGTGGTAACCAAAAGTACTGCAAAATGACACACTGGGCAACATATGTATTTTATCCCGGGCTATTTCTCCAGGATTCATTCCAGTCCCGTTTTCCGCCCTTACGTACAATTCTCGTCCGGAAGTCATGAGGCTTAAATTATGCGCCCGCTTTCCCAAATTGAAGTAATTTACTACCTAATGGACACAAATGCTAGCCTTGCGGCGGAAGTGGGCGAATTTATCGTAAACCAACCAGGCTCGTCCCTCGGTAAAGTGTGGAGTGATTCAATTTAAGTGAGATGCGTCAGAGAACCTATTTACACGCTAAAATGCGGATTCACAGGCAACCATTGAGACCCATTTTTTTGCGTTCTTTAGGAAAGTGTTATTTAAAGAAGCATAAATCATGAAATATATATGTATGAAACCAATGTGTGCGTGTATTTGTATGAGTGTATTTATGTATGTATTTGTGTATATGGGTATGTACTTGTACGTACATATATGGGGTCGCCGTAGTCCAGGGGTAGAGAGCGTTGGAATATGACTGGAGGACCAGGTGTGATTCTGGTCCTCTGCCTCTCTCGGCACCCTCACCTCTACACAAGCTATGTGGTTTGACAGATCCAGAGGACAAAGCCAAAAACACAGAAACACACAAAAAAAGAAAAGAAACTCACAAGGTTTCGAATTTTCGGTGTTCCATGCCACCTTTCTCAAGGAAGAGAAGGGCAGAACTGAGGAAAAGAAAGGAAAGGGCTGGGGACATTGAATAGGAGGGGAAGGTGGGGAAATGTTTGTGAGGGGACAAGTTGGAAGAGAAGAGGTAGGAGGGGGATTTTTAGAAGTGCGTGGGTAATATGGAAGGTGTTGGGGGCGGATGGGGGATGAAAATATGCAGAAATTGGCGTAATTAATGTCTATTATTGATACCTCGCCGATTCCATGAATCCAGGAGCCAGATGAAGGCCTGCTCCATTGTTTTGAGTTTCAGTGGAGGGTCAGACAGTGGGAGGGATGATGAGGTAAGATGGTTTCCAGGCTCTCCTTCCCCTCAGTTCTGTCCTTTTCTTTGAGAAAGGTGGCTTGGACCACTGAAAATTCGAAACCTCGTGAGTTTCCTCTCTTTTATTGTTTTTCTGTTTTTTTTTGTCTTTGTCCAATAGTGCTGATTTCAAACTTATTGTTCAGTAGTCCTCGGATGATGTAGCCTTTCCCTTTTTTGGAATAGGAACTAAAATTGATCTCACAAAGTCTTCCGGCCAGATTCCTTCCTCATAGATGCTACGAATCAGTCCATATAGTCTTCCTCCAACATTTTCCTAAACCTTTTTGTAGTTCCACAGGAATGAAGTCTACCTCAAAGGCCTTACTTGATATCATCTCCCGAATGCCCTTTCTATCTCATCGTCGAGTATGCCTGGACCTAAGTTATATTCCTCTTCGTCGTGTTTCTCTTCTATGTCTAACCTTGTTGGCCTAAGTTGTTTACCATACAGTGCTTATATATGTATATATATATATATATATATATATATATATATAAATATATTCCATCCATATTTTTTGGATCTGTTCTGTGTCAACTATTATCAAAACCGAATTATTTTCAACTGTTAGCACAGACCTTCTCCTCTTACTTCCCGGTAGTGATTTAACCTTGCTGTATAGCGCACCAATTTCTCCTTTCTTCTGCAATCTTTCCATTTGTTCGCACTGCACCTTCCACCATGCTTCTTTTGCTTTATTTGTTGCCGTCTCCATTTATTATTTAACTCTTTGCACTTCATTTTGCTTAACTCTCTGTTTACATTCGTCCATTTTCTTCTCTCATCTATCTTTCTCATCATCTCATCCGTGATCAATAGTTTCCTTGTTTTTTTTCCCATTAACGGTTCCTATAGTGTGTTGCGCGGCTTTCGATATCAGTTTCTTGATACAATCCCATTTTTCTTCGATGGCACTCAGTTCTTTATCGTCATCCATGATTTTTTCTACAGCCTGCTGATACTCCATCCTTGTCAATCCATTTAATGCTTCAACATTCCATTTCCTAATCCTCCGCCCATGCATTTCTGAGTCACTTGGCATTTTCCAACCTGACCCTGTAGGGTGTTATTTGTTTTTCATTTGAAAGCATAAGTATATATGTACAAACTTTATATTTGTCATTTTACCTTGTTTGGTGTGAAAAAACATTGTTTTATCTACGGAATGGTGATTTCCTTGCTAAGCACAATTCAAGTACTGATCTTAGATAAACAAAGACAAAAGATAGTATTTTTCAAAGGTATATTGATACTTGAAAACACCAAGACTGTTCTGGATGCAATTTTCTTAAGTAATTATCATCATCAGTGTAACTATTATTTGAAATGCCTAAAGATAAGTGTTTTTTGTAAGATTTTCCATCGAGTGTTCTTTTCCGTAAATTAAATTTTTTTTTCTCAGCTCAGTTCATACTATTATACTATTAAAATTTACATAATTTACTCCTTATGCCATTGAATACTTATTTCTCTTACAAGTTAATCCAGGAAATTTGCAAACAAATAGTCCAAAGAGTCAAGATTTCTCTGCTTCATTTTTTTTTCTCTACACCCGTACATCATAAGACAGGTAAAATGCCTTATTCTTCATTGCACTTGGACTGTCATTATCCATCTATGTAACTCTCTTTTTTCTTTATTCACTGTTTTGAAAAAAATATCTTTCTAATTTTTTTCCTTTCCTTTATGGTTCTGAGTCACAAAATGGCTCACGTAACGTTTGCTAAATCCCTTTCCCGAGATGATATTTGGCTCTTGATGGCTAGCAGACTTTTTGTTTTCCCAAGCTTCGTAAACGCATTCCAGAGTAGATCTCTTCACTCCCACTTCCGTTCTCAGTTATGATATCGTCTGCAAATTTGGAATCCTTTATTTTCAGCAATTTTATTCATCCGATAACTCGTATATCGCCCTGGAGTGGATATTCTCATTACTAAAGAATTCTAAATGCTACTTTCTTTCTGCAAGCATCTTCTTACTCATATCCAGCACACACTAAAACTGTTCCTAACGAACAGCAATCATCACTTAATTATCCTCCAGATATCAGACGAGTGAATTGAAGAAGATAAAGTTAGGCTCGACGCTAATTGGGATACATTCAAACCGCATCTCGTGAGAACCGGTTATAGCGAAGCAAAGGGTGGGGAACCAAGCAAACAATAGATAAAATGGTTAAAACATAATAAATACAATGGCTACCATATAATTGCAGAATTACTCCATTACGGATTTCATCAATAGTAATGGCTGCGATCTCAGGTGGCATGATTTAAAAACTGAAGGAATTTGGAAACTAGTTAAGAGATATGACAAATGTTTAAACCTGTTTGTTAAATATGTATAAATTTAATAGAGATATGTAGTTTTGAGATGAAAATAATTAATTTTCTGTTTATATTCTAATGTATTTTTTATAGCGTAACTGAGGTTACTTTCTGGACCGCCCTCGTAATTTGCAAGCATTTGATCGCATTTTTATTCGGTAATTCCTCCTCGTTTAATATTGTGTCAAAAAGTTATTAAAGGATAAAACCCTTAATTTCAACATGCTCATCGCCACCATTACGCGGAAGCGTTCACAAAATAGGTTTTTTTATAAGATGAAATATTTTTATTGATTCCATAAAAGCCAGCTCTCAAAGGAAAAATAATATCAACTGGGCGTCAAATAAAGGGTGGCAGAAAATATACCAAGGTGGCCGACACGTAATAGGGGTTTAAAAAGATCACCTTACGGTCCGTCACAGCATTGGGCACATGCATATGACAAGATTTCCCTGCGACATTTCAACCCAGCAAGATGGAGGGCGTTTTATATTTTGCATCGAGCGTCATTGCCATGGTGCATGTTTAGTGTTTACGAAAAGGAAACGCACACATTTCCAGTTTCGTGGTATATAGGTGGTACAAAGAATATTTCGCTCGACTCACAGACATCGTACCACATAAGCGCGATGTGATGCAATTGTCTGTCGACCGAGATGTAACATCGTCAACTGTTCTAACTGTTCCTCCCCCCACAATCCTGTTCCACCGAAAGCATTGTCTTTCACTTGCCGCCCGCCGAAATAAGAGGATAGTTCCCGCGAAGGACGAGGGAAGAGGGTGGGGATTTCCACCTCCCCCCCCCGCGCGAGAAAACTCATAAAAAAACCGTGACGATGGAGGCCTTCTCTTTTACGAGAAGCAGTCATCGCCTCCCCTAATTAAGTCAAGACGTCGTCGGCAGCGACCACACTTTTCAATTTGAAGGTGGCGGCATCGTATCTTAACGGATAATGACGCCGCTGCGTGCATTCGTACGGTCTGCTTTAAACGGCCATCCCCTGACCCCCACCCTCCTCGCCCTGCCTAGGCTCACTATTAGCCTCGCTCCATTGAGACTCGTGCGGGTACACGCAACACTCGAAGGGGAAAACTTTTTCCTTCTCCCGAAGTTCCGCGAGGAGTGTTTCCTATAATCATTAAACGTCGTCGTCTTTTGTTTTTCGCCAGGACATGGTTCCGTTGATGAGTTAAACGACTTCTAATTAGCAGTCGAATGGGACATTTTTTCCGCCATTCGGCTTCCTAATGGGGGGAGACGAGGAAGGAGGAAAAGTGGGCGAGTTCCCTCTTCCCCAGGCGTGATCCGGGCAATTGATTCCCCTTCCCATGCTTCCCTCGGCGGGCGAGGGGCTTTTTCCAAAGGGTGAAGGGAAGGGGTTCGTCGGAAGGGATGGCTCATGGTGTTCCCCGTCTCCCCGAGTCATAATTTTCGTATGATTTGAAAATTAAATGATTGCGCCAGAGGTCTCAATCAAAGACGCTTTGTTTAATGCCTTCGGTGCACACACATTTCCTTTTCCTGCGCGCGATTAAGATCGGCGATCTTATTCTGCTGGCCCATCCGCCGTGAGCCCTCGATCGCCCGACGCTGCTTTGGGTTGCATCGCAAATTACAAGTCTCCTCCTCGACTCGCCGGCCGTGGCATAACCCTCCAAAAAATCCCCAAAAAAACCCCAAGGGCGTGTACCCTCTTTTTGTGGATAAGATCCAAACGACCGTTTCATTAATGGGTATATGAAAAAAACTGAACCGGGAGAAATTTCTCCGTTTTCCATTTCCATGGCTCCGCGAATAATTAAGATTTCAATGGATTCAAGCTTTGACACTCTGTCGTTTTCGTTTACTAACGACGAAATGTTCGATTAATTGGATTTCACTTGAGTTGAAACGAACATCCCGAAAAGACTTAATCATCATTCAATACTTAAATAAGACTGTGAAACGATTAAACACTTAAGTCCGTATCGTCTCTTTTAAATTTTTGAAAATAATAAAGTTTGGTTTTCTCATTTCATTTTTACATTGGAAACATAATAAAGTTTTTCAAACACCTTCAACGATATTATTTTTAAGAATATTTAAAACATAATCCCCATTGATGTTATTGGGTATGGAAACATTAAGAACAACGACTAGCTAAAGTTAAAAAATGTAATTATTATTGGTGTTCTACTGGTAAAGGCAGGTTTTGGATGGACACAGCTTATAAAACGGTATAACGATACAGTTCCTTGCATCTCCCAACAAAGCACTAACATCCCATATTTCATTAAACTGCTCTTCAATTCCTCATACTTCCTTCCTCCCTTCATCCCGCGCAACATCCCTATCATATTCCTGCCCTCTCCTCGTTTTCCTCATTTTATCCTCTATTACACTCTTCAACATCCAATTGCCAATCAATATGCTTTTCATCTTTTTTTTTCTGTCTCCAAGGGATATCCCTCAGGAAACTCCCCATACCTCACTCTTCCTCGTTTGTTTTCCTTTCTGTCCACTTCACCTCCTCTATCCTTCTCCACACCCACATTTCAAAGGCCTCCAATCCGTATCATCTTGCTTCAATGACCATGGTTCCGCGCCACACATAACCAAGCTCCATATCAAAGTTTTTATGAGCCTTCTCCAAATATCCTAACTCAACGTCCCTGTCATCAATTGTGTCCGTGTGAAAACTTCTTTGTTCAACACAATTCTTCTTCTTATGTCAATATTACTTCTAATGTTCTACTTTCCTTATTCCCCTTCTCTAATGATGTCCTTCGTATTTGTGTTTGTCAGTAGAATCGGGAATATTGTTGCACAAGTATCGTTTGAGTGTATGTATTGTATATGTGTATGTTGCATACATTTGTTATACTCGTAGGTAGCAATTGAACTAGGCAACTAATGTGTTTCGTTGCTGTATGATAATCATTAGTATTTTGTGTACTCATTTAATTGCTATTTGTGTATACTTTGTGAAATATATCTAAGTTTACTTTTTAAATATGTGACGAGATGTTAGGTGGTAGAACAGACTATAAACTCAATCTCGTCCCAAACTAAAAACGACAGTCTATCAATCTCCTACTTTGATCACGTGATTGTTTTTAAAATTAGCAAAACCCGTAATAACCTAGAATAATTGGGAAGACTTTACAGCATTAACGTAATTGAGAAAACATTAACAATTACATTATCCATTTTGAAAAATAACTAGTATATTTAAGATTTGCTTCAGATGCAGCATAATAACCATGAGGCAATCAGGCTGATTTATTATGGCAAAAAAGCCACGTCGAATTATTATAGTATGAGCTAGTATATAGTCTAAAGCTCAAGGTAAAAAAAAGATAACTGAACTAATAACTGAACTGAATAAACATTTTCGTGTCACATTTTGTGATAAAAAACACTTGCATTAATTACTAAACAAGGTAAAATGAATTAAGTTAATCGATATATTCGTGTGTAAAAAACTAATCTATTAATATGAGACTCACTTCACCGTGTCTAAACGTTGATTTTTTTGGCATTGATTTTCGGTCATTATTTTTTTGATGACTAATTAAACGTTCAAAGATATTAATAAAAGTATAAACGATGTATTTGAAATACACAAGATTCATTATTAAAAAAATGTACATCCATGACAACCCCTTCTGTGTAATTCTAATCTTCGGGTTTTAAGACTTGACTTATTGCTTTGAGAATGAGGGCCCTGGTGACTCGGGACGTTTCTCGCGTCGAGGGCGTTAGGGGACAGTGAGAGTGGAGGGGGTGAGAAAGAGGAGCTTTGGCGGCCATGGGCGAAGGGTTGGATGCGAAGGGAACCCTCTCGAAAACTCTCTTCACCAACTATCCTCTCTCACGGACAACATTTCATCCAAATTAGCACGCCCTTATCACCCCAGAACATAATAAAAATTAAAACAGTAACAATGCCGTATTGAATTTTTATTGGAATCCCGACCCGGATTCTTAGGAACCGTACCTCCCCTAATGACCGGAATCAACATTAATGCACTGGAAACACACTTCGTCCTTGTGATATAGCTTCAACTCGGAATATAACTTAACTTTCATAAAATGCTTGACTCTTATCTTTCTTTCATTCTGGAGAAAGCTCTCGAGGGAATAAAGTAGAAAAGGTGAGGCTGGCGGAGATGCCTTGTCCCACGGAAGTTCGGGAGACCACTTTGTCCGGAAGGCGGACACGACCAAACGGGACGGTGGATTCCTGTGGGACCGCGGCGAGCCTTCGGTTCTCCTCGCTCCGATCACCGGGCCGCCACGGGGTGGGTGGACTCACGGACTATGCGCGCGCTCGGTGGTCACCACGGGGCGATTATTTCGCGTGGGTCATCCGCGTGGTGGGGCGTGAATGGGGGGCGTTTGGTTCCGAGAGAACGCGACCCACATCGCACGCAAACGGCGAATACGTGCCCCGAATATGCCGTTTTTGATCGACAACACAACCAGCCACTTTCCTTCCAAATTCATCTCACTCCCCCCCCCCTACATACCCACGCCCACGATCATCCTAAGCAAAAGGGGCGGCTCTCCCCCTTTAGCTGGGATGGGAAGGGAGCAAGCACCTCCTCCACGGGTTCTCGAGTCCCGTGGGATTTTTCCAAAGATGCGACGGGAACTCGGCGAATTACGGATTCCATGGAAACAACATAGGGCAGGGTGTTGACGTGCCACTGGGAACTATTGCCACTTCCTCTTCTTCTTCACACCCACTGAATAATATGGTGAGGAGGATCACACTCTTATGTACTGCTTAAGAAAAAGCATTAAAATCATTAATGTTCTCGACAAACTCCGAGCAACCTTTCTGCTGGTATCCGCAAGCCTGTTTATCTTTTCGTCTTTCCTACCACGATTCACGAACATTCTGCCAATATAGACAAAATAATCTTCTAATTATTTCATTTTATCTTTTAAAATCAATTTGCATGGGCTATATCTGGGGAGAAAAATACCTTTGTTGATATTTAATGCTACTGAACCTCGATGGGCAAATGGTGGCCTAAACCCTGATTAAAAAATTGGAACCTGAGACTTCCGCGGTGTTTAGTCCACAATGGCTAAGGCTTTCGAGCGTTCCTCAGCGTCAGGGTCTCTCTTGACGACAACAGTTCCTCCAGCAATTCTGCGCAGGTCGAAGTCCTGAAGACGCCGGCAGCGTGACTGGAGAAACTGTTGTCACCAAGAGACACCGCGGGCAAGAAGGAACTTCCGAAAGCCTCAACTTTCTGAGTAAAAGAGTTGTAGGATATGTCATAGGCACAGACAAAATGGTGACTGGAAGATTTAAAAAAAATACGAAGGAAATGCGTTTGAATGAAATTACGAACATTGCAACTCGAAGCCTTATCGTTTACAGGTGCGATATGTGAAATGCAACAAAAGATAGCACACACCATAAGGACAGAACTAATAAGAAAGAATTACGATGCAAGGAAATATTACTGAAGAATAAAAACGTACCTATACGAGGAACAAAAAAGATATTCGTAAAAACTCACCATTGAATAAAGACATCACGGGGTAGAGTAAAAAGTGAAGTTTTGGCGCGACAAAAAAATAAAAATCTAATTTAAAATGAGATTCGAAAGAAGAATAAAAGTAATAGAGATTAGCGAATAAAAGAGAATGAAGGAATGCTGAAGGAATAAGTGAGATATGCAGTAACAAGTGAAGCTTCATAAATTATTGGGTACAGCATATGGCAGTGATTTCATCTCTAATGCATTGAAGGGCATGTGACAGAGGATAACGGAGAATTCCATGCGGAGGAAACATCCGAATAATGCACTACGGGCTCACATACGTCTGAAGGGGAGAATGTCTGTCTAGGGATAAGGCCAAAGTGCGGCGGTTGCAGAGGCAGGGCGCCGCCTTCGAAATTCGACGACTTTCACTAAAATATTCTTATCACTATGTTCTAAACGGATTCTTCAAATGAATGGAAATATAACAGGTATCGCCGAGTACGTGAATATTTTCCGAAAGAATACAGACGCCCGCATTTAGTTATTTTGTAAAATTAGAAATTTTTTGAAATGAAAGAAAATGGTAGAGGTACCTAACTGTCGGAAATCCACGTAAAAGGTGAAAAGGTCACTAGTCTGAGCTTATCTCGCATCTATATAAGCGTCGACCGCTGTTCTAAACATTTTGCACGTTCAAAAAATACATCAAGAAAAGAAACGCACAACACTCTTTAAGTTCCGTATTCCATAGTCTTCCGTAGTATTCCATCTCTCCAGTTTACTTCCTCTACCGATTTATAGCTAATGTTAGGTCTCATTATCATAGGTTTACTTATTTAAATTACGATATGATGTCCAACTTTTACATTTTTCAAGTTTTATATTTCAGTGGCCTTGTAACACTTTAAACAAGCGGTGAAACCAGGCTTGTAAGACAGCGACGTCCCTCGTAGTTTGGCAGTATGCTGTGTCGTTAAAATACTAGCGAAAGGGACTGCCCCAGACGGTTCAGCATGATTAGTATGTAAGACGTGAGCCCACTTATCAGAGCCGGAAGTCAATATTTTATACACTAGAAGCTTATGGAGCTGAATAGATGTTTGTTTCAAGAAGCGGTTCTGGAATTTATTGCAATGTTAAAGCAGTGCTAAGAAGTGATCTAACCATAATATTAAGTAAAAACACAATTAAAATAGAACGTAGAGATAATTGTTCTGGCATTAAGCATGCTAAAATATTTTATCTAAATTTATTTGTTAGAAATCTATAAAATTTTACGTTTCGTTCATGAACAGTTTTAGAAAGCTCATAGAGAGGTTTTTATCTGAAAAATTAATTCGTGGATAAAGAATAATTTCAATGTATAGTTAGGGAAAACATGCTTATACAGTGACATAATTTAGTTAGAGGAGTTGATCAGTGGTTTCGGAGATGTAATGAGTAAATTAAAGAGAGGGATTTTTCTCTAGTTAGACCACATTTGAAATATACCGCAATTATTTGCGAGATAATCTGGTGAAAAGAATTAGATAAAGTCCATAGAAAATCCGCCAGATTCGTTAGAAATATTTACAATAAGAACACAAGTGCAACAGATCTCTTAGGGGATTTAGGCTGGGAACCCCTTGAAATACGAAGAGAACAAGCGAGACTTAAACTTTTAGAAAGATTCAGAACCAGCGAATTTAACGATGACACTAAAGGAATTATAATGGCCCCACACTACTTAGGTAGATCAGACCACAATGACAAAATAAGGGAGATAGATTCCAATACAGATAGATTCAAATACTCATTCTTTCCCAGAACAATCAGAAATCATAATGGTGAGAAACCGAAGTCACTTTAGAAATATTAAAAACATTTAAGTTGCAAGTCGGAACAAATGTGAAAATTCAAAGATATTAGGTTTAAATGTAGGTGCATGTGTATGTTTGTTGGTAGTTTGTGGGCTTGCATGTGTGTGGGGTGAAAAGGTTCTTGCATGAATGTAAATGAATGGTAAATGTTTAGTTTGTGGACTATAAATTTGTGGCTTCTGCATGCGGTTTTTTTCTTTCAAAATTACGGGTGGTGCCCTAACACGCCCTGCCACACGCCCTTGCGGCGTCTTGCGGGGTATGGAGTAGATGTAGATGTATCCCACCAAGGAATACCATTTTATTGGATAATCGTAAAAGTAAAAGTGCTACAATATCGAGGTTATGGCACCATCAACTTAATTCCAGAGAAATCCCACTGACTGGCCAGCACGGACAAGCACGTTCGAAAATATTAAGTGAATATTAGCTTTGCTGCCTCTTATGTTCTTTATCGGATAAAAATTGATTCAGGTCAATTATTTTGTGGTTCTGTCACGTATACGGTTAATAATCAGTCACCGTCTTTCTTAGTACAACAGCTTGATAATGTTACTGTTTTAATCAAAATATTCAAATGAAATTTTCTTTTTTAAGATTTCGATGAAATGAAAATTTTGCCAAATATCTGTCACTGGGGCTTGCAATCCGTTATTTTCTACGCCCTGGTCAGCGTATTATTGAGAGCGGATTCTCTTCACTGGTAAGAGATTTCTGATTCGAATGGGAAAATTCAGGGCGTATGGGGCATTCTCTTTGAATCGAAAAAAAGCGAAAACAATTGGCCTAAAGTGATCAATGCGTAGCGGATGCAGATCGTTTAAGGTAAACCGTTAGGAGAGCGGCTAATGGCTCAAGGTAATTTGTCTCGACCGGGGTAAGGGGTGTCGAACCGCGGGCACGACTCACCTTTTCCCATCTCCTTGGAAGGTTCCCTGGAGATTCGGGAATCGGAACCCTGGGGATTCGCGGATTGCCGAGGTTGTCCTGGGAATTGGGCCGAGAGGAATAAATTTCTTTCCTTTCAAACCGAGATGAAAATAATCATCTCTCCAATAGAATAACGGAAAGGAGAAATTTGGAATTTACATGTGGAGTACACAACATTTTTAAGAGCTCTCTGGCCCACAAATCGTGAGAATTGTCAAATCCTCACGAGAAATCAGGAAGATGACTTAAACGGCGGAAAGGGGAATCAGGGGCGAAGCCTAAAAATTCGTCATGCAGCAACATAGCGTTTTAATTAAACTTCATAATAAGGGGAAGTTCCGCCACTGGATCTTGGTTAAGGGTGACTTCAGAAAAATATCAAATAATTTTGTCAAATTACAAAGCATATTTGAGCGAAAAAACGTATTTTCTTCAACAATATTCCTCCACGATGGATCAATTTAGGCGAAATAACTCTCAAAACTAAGAAAATTATTATTTTCAAGGATGAAAAATAATTTAAGAAATAATATATGGATATAACAGAGGTGAAAGAAATATGCGAGCCTCGGACGGTGAGAAATAAGTCAGTAAAAGAAAGTAAATGACGCAAAATAACTGAGAATCCTGCCTTATGGCCTCAGTCAATGGAAAGAGACAGCTTGGTGTCAATTAAATTTAGTAATTCACGATTTTTATTTACAACGCAAGGAAGCTATGTCCAAATTAGTGAAAAAATGGAAGTGAAGAGGAGGCCGATTCTTATAGTAGTAATTTTAGGGGAGGCGACCAAGAGCTAAGGTCATGTGCGCCATTAGGGATAGGAAGGCATGATGGGTGGAGAGAAACCCGGTGTAGACATTAGCCTACTCTTAACGAAAGGCACCGAGGGGTTCGCAGTTTAACGTCCCATCCGACGGACGGCGTACTCACTCCAAGTGCTCTCCACAAAGCACCCGAAGTAGGGATACCACTAAAAATAACTGTAGCATCAAGGATTCGAACATGGACCCTCTTGGTGGGAAGCCAGCACGTTGAATAACGTACTATCCCATAACACATATGAGATTAGAATGGTGGCTTCCTTTATTCTTGTTTTTATTCACTAAGGAACAAAGACAAAATTCGTTATCGAAAAGCTAGACCATGACTCCAACATACCTGTTTAGATTAAATTATTTATAAAGGGCAAGATGTAACTTATTTACATTTTAGCTTCATTCATTTTAAATTCTAAAACACTGCAGAAGATGCCGCGACATGAGTTATTTTATTCTAAAAGTTATTTTAGCGGAATTATCCACTTAAATCGTTTCGCAATGAAAAAAATTGAAATTTTAAAAATCATCCAGGACAAGGCGAATGACTTTCAAGCTTTGAAGTTAAAGTTGTCCCTTCATTTCTTCCAAAACACCAATTCCTACCCCAACCTCACCTGTCTAACATCCTAACCTCTCTGTCTTCGCTATTCCACCGCCAATCAAAATGTCCTGCAACCATTTTTCCAGACTCCTTCGGATTCCTCCCAACACTGCCTAGAACTTTTTTATTTATTTGTTTTGACCTTCCGGCATCTGTCTCTATGATAAATTCCCCCTCAGTGAAAGCTCCTTTGCCGAGCGAAGTTCTTATTCTTACATCGTATCTACCTATCTTATATCGTATCTATCTATCGTATTCCCATCGCGCTCATATTCCAACTCACTCAGCAATGCTTGCAACCCCATGGCTGACGGAAAAACGAAAGCTTGATTATCAGCATACCAACTGATTTTATGAATCCCCCTCCGACTTTCATTCCAGTTATTCCCATGTTTCCTCAATCATTACCTCCACACTTGCTTTTAAAATTACGGCTGATAAGTGCCAGCCCCATCTTTCCCATCTTCCTAATACTGCCCATCCCGACTCTATACCTGGCACACGCACTTTAGGTGTTTATTACAGGCACAGGTGAAAAAGAAGTCACCTATCCCTGCTATATGCTCCTATGTTATACCTTGCATACGTCGCTTATCCCTCTACTCCTACATTTATTACTTCTTAACAATTTACTCTAATGAACGCCTTCTCAAAATCTATCAAACAAATAAATAAACTCTTATTGTATTCCATGTATGTTCCCATATAATAGTGCCCTCATTACCGCGATGGCATCACCTATGCATCTTCCCTTCTTGAACCCAAAATTATTGTCCCCAAAGTAATCATTTGGCCTCGTCTTAAACCTCATAGAAGATACTAAGTATCATCCATTCGCGTGCGAAATCAAATTTATTATTATAGTACTCATATGTGACTCCATTTCTCTTTCTTTGGGATCAGAACTAAAAACGAAAACTGACGAAACCTTCGGCCAATTCCTACCTAATATATTCTACGAATTAATCTATAAAAACTTTTTTCCACGGTTTCATAGAGACCTTAGTTAGACGTGGGGACGTTATTTGATTATAAGTGGAATTACACGTAGTCGCGAAAAAAAGAATCAGTAGGTTTGAACTTTTTGTATATTAAGGAATTGACAATAAAACTAGAATTTAAGAGGGTCCCTGTTGGTCCTCGTACGACGTGAACGCTCCCATCACCCATCAAAGAAGACTACGGGCTAATTACATTGCTATGTTTTGGTTAATGAAAAATTATTTCCTTTAATTTGCTTCCAACCTCAACTTGTTTTTTATTTTTCGGTTGATCTCCCAAGGGTTTGGAATATGATTAGATACTTTTTCTGAATCATCCCACATCGGAGCTCATTCCAGTGATATCACTCTAGTCAGCCTCACTATACCTTGGTATAGGTTACCGCCTTTACATACGATGCCTCTGACTTAACACCAACTGATCTTGCAGCATTAAATAACCATCAACGTGGACTTGAAAACTCCAGTCGCGAATTATTTTCTCGGCTTTTTAAAATATTCGTCTCTTCCGCCAGTTTTTTTTTACAAGACATTGGGTCATTCTTGACTTTTTCCCGGTTTCCGAGAGAAGGATTAGCTCGGTATCCAAATTCGAGAGAGCAGATGGGTGAATGTAATCATTATCGCCATCATAGGCCATCAGTTTCTTAGGTAGGTTGGACAACCATTTGCCAATTGCTTCTCCAATGCAGTCATTCCCCTGTCATTCTCTTCCTTTCATGGTGGTACTTGGATTCCTTTTCCCAAATCGTCCAGTATCTTGATGCATTTTCTCTTTTCTTTCTTCTGTTAATCACCCCCTCAATTCAGTTTTTTAACAGCCGTCTCCTTTTAGCGCCATTCAATTCACCTTTATCCGCCCCATTTAAGTGTTTCTTTTGTCTTATTTGTTCATGCATTTCTCAATTATTTTCCCATTTCTTCAACAATATCATAACTCCTCCTTTCGCCAGTTTTCATCAAGGTCCACCGAGCAGAAATGTATTCTAAAAGAAACACTGCTCAACTCTTCTCCTCAAATACAGGTGTAATTGCCCGCATAATATCCTTCTTACTATCAAACGTATTATGCTTCCTCATCCCTGTTCTGTTCTTCTTCGATATCCACCTACTACAATCTGAACTATTTTTTATCGTAAGTAATTTCCTACTATCGCATTTTCCAAGCTTAGTTTCCTTTCTTTTTCATTATTAACACTTTCTTCATATTTTTTAGCGTTAGGGATAATTAAAGGATATCGAAGTGTCGCAGATTATTTTGACTCTGTTAGAAAGTGTAGTCCAATTAATTTCCGTGAGCAAAATGTGAGCAATGGGCGTCATTTGATGACGACAGCGATATATTAGCTTAGAGGAATATTTTTCATAAGAGAATATTTTGACTAAGATTCAAAGCGTATGATATAACGACAAGATTCCACTTCCAAACGTCACTTGATTCATTTATTTATTTTTCTCATGGCTGCTTCCTGGATGTTTAAGGACAGTGATGATAAAGGGAAGGGATTCTCTAGGTTGCCAAAACTTCGCACTCACTCTGCTTTGGCGTGGCCTGCAGGAGGGGAAGTAAGGAGATCAGCTGGTGGAGACCTAAGTGCATTGGACCGCTAGGAAATTGCGAAAGCACCCGATTACTATCTCCAAGGTGACCAATGCTTTCATAATAATGCATTCCAAAATATTTAAAATTGCTCTGTAATTTTTCAGCAAGTATACAAGTAATTATTATTTCAAAATTATTCAAAATTCTTGATGATCTTCAATTAAACGCACTTTTAAGTGTATTTCTTTTAATTAATGCAGTCGGCGGTAATTTTCAGGAAAAAATTAGTTGATGAATAATGATTTTCCTATGGGACAATATTTAAAAATCCATGGCCACTTGAGATTACTCCTGGCAAAGAGTAACCCGAGGGGCGGAACAAAGGGCAACCCCTTGCAGGATAGTTTTGGTTTTAATAAAGCTTAACATTGATATAATCTGTTGCAACATTTATTTGCGAAATCTACTGTCCCCCCGACCATAATATTATCGACAGAGGGGTTTGTCGTGATGTGTAAGTTAGTGCTATTAATTTTAAATTTAATGTGATATTTAAATTCATTTTCAAGAAAATATTATAAAATTATTGTTGGTCATTTGAAAATGGGCTCTCTTAAAGGGTTTCTAGATCCGCTATTACCTTGTTCCCTCACTGATTTTATTTGCCCGACTGGAAGGATGACCCGAGAGAAAATAGACCTTGTTTCGATGGTTTGAAAAACTTAAAAAAATGAGCTGACGATAAGAAACTAGCGATATTCACTAACAGTGAACATAGAGCTTGAAGATTAGACTTTTAAGATGCTGAAAAGTGTAGACTATGTTGAGTTTCTCTGCATTTTTCAGAGATATTTTTCTAGTCTGATGATAATCTTAAGATTTGATGAGATACATTTATATAAAACGTTGAATATTTTTTAAAAAATATTCTCAACAGAGGTCAATCGATACGTCTCTGTACTACTTGTGATTACAAAGAATATTTTCTTGGTTATTTAAATTACAGCTTCAGTTGTGATGTGGTGGAAGTGTTCTATAATAACGGAGATGAAGACTATTACAATTTTCCACCAAATAAAGATTTTATTCCGGACTAGTTTCGACGCACTACTATATACAGTAAGAGCTTCACTTGAAAATGATGTAGCGCATCGAAACTAGTCGGGAATAAATCTTTATTGAGTGGAAAATTGTAATAATCTTCGTTTCTGTTATTATTTTCTTGGTTACTATTTCTTTTGAATGTTTTAACATTGAGTAAAATATTTTCGAAAAAATATTATTACATTAGCGTAATAAAATATGATTTTTATTTAATGAAATGAATTTATTAATTAAAGATTAAAGCTTAAAGTATGCAAAAAGAAACATACACCTAACTTTCATGGCTGTTGTTAATGATACCAATGGCATGGCGACTCCCTGTGGTGTCCAAATTGCATAGAGCTTAGATAACTGATGAACTACGCACAAATGAAGATTCTTCATGGTAGGTTTCTATTTTCAAGATACCTAATTACGCATAGATGATCCTTCGGCAGGGAAAAGGCCACTGTTCAGCTAGAATTATTTCCCAATGGGGCTCAACGTTCAATACGGCACGGTAAATCAACTTCAATCACGAAATCAGTAGCTCGGAGGTGTATATTATTTTAGATCTAAACTTATTTTATCTTTTAAATTGGCTGTTTATTTATAAATTGTAGAGCTAAGTACCGAATTTTTAGCACACATTAAGGGCCAAAAAAAATCTTTTTCCGATTTTTAGACTAAAGTTTCTTTTGTGAACTCGCTCTTACCTTAAGTTAATGGGAGACAATTTATTCTGAGTGGTGAAAATTCATTTTTATTTTGTTGGATCGTTTAAAAAAATCGATCAATAGTCTCTCAAGAACAAAGGTGTCCAATATTTCGCGAAAATTCACTTTGTTCAGCAAGATATAAGCGTTGAAGTGGATTGGATTATACGAGATCATAAATGTGTCCGAAGAAATTTAAAACTCATAACAATTACGCAAACTAGAATATGATTCAATCAATTGTGTTCACAGGGAAAAATAATCCAGATTGAGTAGGAAAATTGGAAATATTCGCCTTACAGAAGACAATGGATTGGGGCACACACACTCTTGGCAATGTCAGCCTACATCCGTGGAAGCGACGCTAGCGCAATGCTATTTGTGAGCTTCAATGTGAGTTCCAGTATTCTAAAATTACTTAAAGAGTTAAAGTAGTTCACTTCGAAGTGCGTACTTAGAGGAGACAGAAATGTAATGCCCAGCAGTGAGATCAAAGAGGCGACCAGGGCTCCACTGCTTCGAGGGAAAAAGTTTTATTATGAGGAGAAATAAGTGTTGCCATTTTATTTAAACATGTGCCCTTTGTGGAGAGCACCTTTTCGAGTCCCTCTCGGTAGTTAAACTGACTAAGAGCTGTAAAAACTGGAAAGGAGAAGCAAGAGTAATGCGAAGGTTAGGACGAGTTCTCAGCGAAATCATTCGTTAATGCACGTTGGGGATATGCTACAGGAGGGTATAAGGAGGGATACGGGGAGGGTATGAGGGGAGGGATGCGAAGGTCATTTAGTACGTAAGTCATCGGCGGAAGACTTTATGCGGTGATACTTTTGTATGAAATAGTTTATTCCTAATTGTTATAATTATTTCTTCGTTAAAATTAATTAAAATGATCCGTTGTGCAATTATTTCATTATCATTGAAGTATCTCACACATACGTAATGCATTTTTTTCGATCTAAAAGACTTCATAATGTTATACATTATTTCCCCGTGTATGCATGGGTTGAATCTGAAATTTTATACACAACACCTTCATTTTGCCGACTTATGAAGTTTCTTACACCAACAAATTTTCGTCCTTCTCGGTCATTAATCAGTACGATGACTTGAATGAGTTGAAAAAAATGCCTTCACGTGATCCTTCCAAGAAATAGAAAACGTGTGCGCGGTGGACGTATATGCAGCACTGCATGAAAATATCAGGAAATGGACCTGCTTAATTACAAAAACTAAAATGTGAGATTCAATTATTGTAAGGTAGTGTGCAGTAGAGAAAGGGACTGCTCGGGTGGAATCCGGTGAACTCGCGAATATGGGAAATAAAGGGGTATTTAGAGAAGTAATTGCGACTAGTCGCTCTTATTTTACTTAAACTTGTTTTACAGTTAATCTCTCTAATTTAATTTACATTATCTCTCCTACAGTAGTACGACGGGGTAATAATACTTTTTCAACATCAATGTTAAACAGACATCCTTCCAACTTAAGCAAGAGCTTCAATCTGTAATTTAACCTTCGCTTCGTTATTGATTCCCAGCCTAGCTGCTCTAATATTTTGGATACGCGACTAAGTTTATCATATCAACGTTTTACAAATGTAGCTCCTCTACGCTGCACGCCATTAAATTTGGCAATTAATCCATCTTCGTGAGAATACCATACACATCATATCCCATATTGCAGCATATTCCAATTGAGGCATAACCAGTGAAAGATAACATTACTCTTTGACTTTTTCATCACATTTACCCAGTACTCTTCTTAAGAGCCCAACTTCTCATTAGTAGAACGATTGAAATCTTTCAAACTATACAGGTATAACCGTACATACATTGCTATTATCGTAGTAACGGTACTCTTAAGCTGGCCTCTGCTAAAAACGTCATCAATCTGATGGAGGTCGGCCCCTTCCAATCCTCCCACCCCAACTCGTCTTGTATACTTGTTTCATCACACGGCACTTAGGGTCCCATGATGGTGTTCTTTGATGAAGGGTGTGTAAAAAGCATTCTATTTGACCGAGGAATGCTGGGACCATGAAAATAAAAGAGATATAGTACAGAACAAATAATTTTAAGATGCAATTTTTTTCACGAATGATAAGGGATTAAAGTAACATCTGACACCCACTGCCTCAAACCCTAGCAGTGGCTTGCAAGGTAATATGTAAATAAAATCTCCTATCATTAATCTCTCTTAATGTTTAAACCATCTCAACATACCTTTCTAAATCCTAAGCACTAAATCTTCTTTGGTTCCACAAGACTCCCTAAAATTAACTTAGCAACATTTACTAAAGTTTAAGTCTTATTCAAATAGTAAGAACATTGAATAAAAAAACTAGATGTCATACTTAACTCAATATCATTTATTGATGCAATTAAATTGTAAGGCACCCGTAAAATTAAATCACGACAATGATTGCCAAACACTAACGCGAACAATGGCCTTGATCTCCTTGGAATGTTTGGTTAGGACCGATTAGTATGTTTTTGTGCTAAATTTTAAGCATTATTCCAGATTCTCATCATCAAGATGACTTCTCAATTTACTTTTAATAAGGTTAATGCTGAAAAATGAGTGTTTGCTTGAATATGTAGATCCGAATGAGTAAAGAACAGAAAACGCTAGTTTTTTCAGGTGCTTATATGAGCCAGGAATACTATTCCAGGGGTTAAAAATCAACATATCTTCCTTCTCCAGGAGACCGCTAGGTCTGTGAACTAAGTTCACATTTATTTTGCTCTGATTTTTCAATACCAGCACAAAAACATTCAAATTATGAGCTCCATAATTCATAATTTACAAACTTTATATCCAGCACTCGCATTTCGAAGTAGCCAATGTCATTATTAAAGGAAGAATTTTATCTTTCAGGGAATGTTTTCTCAATAAGTCGATTCAGATCACTCGACTAAAGAAAAACACACTAACAGGAACTTCGCCCGCACGTGGTATTTTGTGGGAAAGCTACACTCAAGGGGCTGCATGTGGCTCGCGAGTTGCGGTTTGCAGACCACTGAGTTATGGTGTGAGGCAGGGGATGATTACATATCAAGACTGCTGTTGACACAAAATTCTCCCCCCCCCATAGCGCGGTCGGACAATGTTATTCTGATCCTTGATCCTTCGTGGTAAAAACAACATCTTAAATCCATCAGTTATACACTTAATCTCTCTATTTAATTTACATGATCTCTCCTACCGAGGTACTATGGGGGTGATAATACATTTCCTTATCACTGCTTAAGATATGTCCTTCCAAATTATGCAAGATATTTAATCTGTAATTTAACCTTCGCGCTCTCAGTGTTTCCCAACCTAGATCCTCTACGCTGCACGGGATTCAATTCGGCAATCAATCCAACTTCATTAGAATTCCATATACATACAGCATATTCTAAATGAGGCCTAACCAACGACAGATAATCTCTTTGACCTTCTCATCACATTTGCCGAGTACACTTCTACTAAATCCTAATTTTTTGTTAGCTTGTTCACATATTCTTCGTATGTATTTCACCCAGGAGAGATCGTGAGTGAGAGTAACGCCTAGGTGTTTAATCGAGTCTACACTTTTAATTTTGGTGTTCCTGGTGAAGTTGGCGTTTGGTAGGGAACTGCTCTTTTTTTCAAAAATTTCAATTTAAAAATATTTTACAAGACGCGTCTAATTAAAAATGAGGGACCAACCTCAACCCATACCTCATTTATGGTCAGAAATATACAAAACACAAGGGTACGCGTCAATGGATGTCGCGATCATTTTTTTGAATAATTCAAGTGTAATTATGTAACACCCGACAAAATGGCCACCCTTTATTGATCTATCAAGGCAAACATTCTTGTTTATTTACATCATATGTAGAGAGAGACAGGGCGAATCTTGGTCCAAAATAGTGTGAATTGAAATACAATAAAAGCTATGTAATCATCGAGAGTTATTTCTACTCATTTTATATTTTTTTCCACAAATCTTTGTCGACTGTATTTATCACGAAAAATCTAGAATGTAGCACGATTATTAGAAACAAAGACATGAAAATTAGAATTCTTTTGCAAGATTAATTGAATTTTATGCGTTGCGAAATAATTACTGGGAAATTACAAAAATAGGGCATTATTTTGAAAGCAATGATTGCCTTGGAGATAGCGATCGGGAAGTTTAGCATTTTTTCAGGCGGCCCTTCAGCCGCTCCTTCCAGTCTCTCCACAAAAATATTCCGCGCACAGTCGGGCGGCGGAAAATTCGTTGAATATGCAAATTGTTGTTGGTGCCCATTTGCAACCACGCTCGAGCAGCGGCGCATTCGGGAGAAAGAAATGTGGTTGGAGTTGCACCAGTGGGTGCAGGGACCTTAAGGGTAGTGTCAGACGGGACTTGCAAGTTGGTCAATGCCTAGCCACTAGGACCATCGAAATCCTACTTTGATCAGTGGACTACTGAGTCGCACTTGGCAAAACCGCAAATGCACACGGTGGCTGACACCAACGCACCCGTAGTCTCAGAGGTGAAGTAAAAGAGACACGCAAATTCAGATGTTTTTAGGTATTACAAAAACTATTTTTGCTTACAATTATGAAGGAAAGGTTTACGTCATTAATTTGTTTTATCGTTTTACGGATCTTATAATAATCCCTGTGGCCCATAGCACTCATATCTCGCGTGAATACCAGTAATTATTTCAAATAACCGGAACCACTTTCTTAACAGATCATTAAGCTCGACTCAAAAGTGAGTTTTAAAGTAAAAAACCTAAGTATAACATTTTACCGAACTCCATAATTTTAAGAACAAGCCTTCTCTCATTTCAAAGAAACATGCAAGCGGTTAAGCACCTGCTTTCAATATACATAAACCATATCTCAATACTCTCTACCCTTTGTTCATTGACACCAGAGCCTTCACATTCGCTTGTATTGATATGCCCCTCTCTGGCGTAGAGCCTCGCTCTCAGGTGTCGAGGAAGTACCCTCGTCCAGTTGTGGTATTGGTTTGGCCTTCGCTATTGAATGCTAATTTTCAAATGTGCAGGACATCCGAAAATTCGTTGGCTAAGTCAAAGGATAAATGAATCTCTGCAAGTAATTATTAATGGCAAAAATATTTTCAGGCAATATTTGATGGAAGGAAATGATAGAAAAGCATATATTTATTGAAATTTTCCACTTTCTAAAAAATATATTTTCAACTTATATAAAAAAACAAGGCACGTTTCAATTACAGAGTCATCATCCGTATGATACTCACAATACTTGAGCCTAACTGAAATCTTGTACCTCATAAGGGCACTCTGTACTTGAAACTCACTTGATAAAGTAATTGTTACACTTATCCACTAAAAAACAAATGTAAGCTGACAAAAGCAACACTTTCATTATCATTGACATCTATTGAAAGGCATTTGTTGTAGGAATTGATAAATTAGGCAATGAGTTGTTCTGCGTGAAAAACGTTAGTGATTAAAACCAAATTTTCCCCAAAAAATATATTTATTTGTTTATTGAAGACTCATATGAAGTATTCTAAGAGAGAGGAAGAGGGATAAATTATCCCTTCTTGAACGGCCGAGGGAGTCTTTCCGTGACAATATTAATTCTGGTTTGTGGCTAACCGGCACCGTGTTGCGGATGATACGGATCTGTGACGCGTACCCTCTCCTGTTAAGGGAACACTCCATAGGAATTGAATTCATGCGCTCGGAAGTAAGGAGCTGGATTAAAAATCCACGTGGGTACGCAGGGAAATACATGATGAAACTGAACTCACTGAAAATATGCATCTCCTTATTGAGAAAAAAATGAGTGCGCTCAAAAAATAATAAAAAAATGCGAAGGTTAGTATTAACGTTTAATTCCTTGCTAAAGACTCGTACTAAATTTTCAGTGAATGAAGAATCTCACGATGCTCGCAGAAGTGTCTACTTTAATGCCTACACCATTAAGAAATTCTATAACTTTCTGTGTGAAGGGGCGTCAGCGATCAAAACTAAGGTTTTCTCGAGAGAGCGTTGGGAGTACATTTTTAGTTGTGAGTAGGATTTTTTGGAAGTGGAATGCCAATGTTCACGATAGAAGAGGAAATATTAGGCAAGTGAGAAAGAGTGGAAACACTTTTTATGACCATCATGAAGAATGGTCGAAAGAATAAAAAACTGAAGAAATAAACAATATAGAAAAAATAAGAATCTAGGCTGGAGTGCGTCATAATGATACGTAATAGTTTTACCGAACAGTCAAAATAAACTAAATTAAACTGCAATAGGCTATTCACAAAGCTCGAGGCATATGGTATGCATAAAAATATTCTGGCCTGGATTGAAGACTTTTTGAATGGTGGGGTACAATGAGCTAGATCTAATGCCGTAGAATTACTTCAAGTGTTCCCCAAGGGAATGCTATCGAACCTCTCTTATGTTATTTACTTTATGTTAACGATATTCACTCCGTTGTCATGACCGTGATATCCGTGATAGAGCAGCTTTATCATACGATCTTAAGGCTATACAACGCTGGTGCGACACTACGCAATTAGAATTAAAATTAAAAAAGTGCGTAGTCATATATTTTTGGAAAAATAGAAATTCCCACCCAAACGCCTACTGCATTGGGAATACCTAAATAGAATGTGTACACTCGATTAAATACCTAGACGTTACCCTCACTCACGACCTCTCCTGAGTGAAACATACGGAAAATATGTGGACAAGCCAACAAAAAATTAGGATTTATTAGAAGAGTATTGGGTAAATGTGATGAAAAGGTCAAAGAGAAATGTTATTTGCCGTTGGTTAGGCCTCATTTAGAATATGCTGCAAGTATATGGGATTCTTACAAAGTTGAATTAGTTGCCAAATTGGATCGCGTGCAGCGTATAGGAGCTAGATGTTTAAAACCATGTTATGATAACTTTAGTAGCGCATCCTAAATATTAGAGGAGCTAGGCTGGGATTTACTCATGGAGCGAAGGTGCAATCATTAAATTTCCTGCATAAATTGGAAGAACGTCTCTTTAGCGGTGATGACGAAAATATATTATTAGCACCATCGTATTGCGGTAGGAGAGCTCATGTCGATAAAATTGGAGAGAATAATTGCTTAACAGATAGTTTAAAGATGTTATTTTTTTCTACGAATGATACGGGACCAGAATAAAATTGTCCGACCGCGGTAGTGTCATATTCGGGGCAAAATTAGTCTGGTGTATATTCAACCCCTGCCACACACACTAGTGGTGGCTTTCAGGGAACTAAATATTAAAATTAGACTAACTTAAGAAGTATAAGCAACACTTTTTAGCTACGTAAAACCTCCGACTAAATAAAGTAGTTCTTGAAAAAGTGGGCAAAGGGGGAAGCCCATGGTGGACACGTACACTTGGTTGGGCATATCCTGAGGCATGGCAGCTTACTGAAATCATACGTGGCATAAAAATAAAGGGGGAGAATTACTGAAGAAGGCCTTGGATTATCTACGAGAAGCATGTAATTAAAAATTCAGACGTAAGCGATTATGAGAGAGGGAAGAGATTGACAAGGAAGAGTATGGCTGCTGCCACAAACTAATCCTCGAATTGATGACCAGTGATGATAATCCTCGGATTACGACTATCGTACGGTAGACTGACATATCGTACGTTATGATGAATCTTTTTTCCACAAAACAGTTTGAGAATTATTCTCCTAATTATGTATTTTTTATTATTTAAACTCTATTAGCTCATTATTAATACACAATCGTAAATTAATTGAAAAATCTCATGAAATTATAAGTGCTCAACAAATGTGTATTTTCTCAACCTTTACCGGTTTTACAACATTTTACACTTGACATTACCTTGTGCAAGACCATTTCTGAATTCAGTCGCCAGCTAATTCGAATAACTGTTTAAAAGGTTTGGAATACCAAATTGAATTACTTGAAAGATTTCTCTTTGCTTATGAAATGTGAAGTGATATGATTATTTTATCAATTTAGCGATATTTGGATCCTGATCAATGCAATAGACGCTTCTGCCTAGCCTCGCCTTTTTGGCCAGACGAAAGTTATTGTTTGTATCGTGTGTATATAAAGGGGAAGTGGCAAAGTAACTGTCGCACGCATCTATATAGGTAATGTGGAAAAGAGTGCTAGTGAAAGAATCGCGTCTCCATTGAACAGGAGCAAACTTTATGCAGTTAATATCAAACTTCAAATATTTCCCTTTGTAGTAACTTTAAAAGTTAAAACAAGTCTTAATGTCAAGAGAGGTCTGATCAATCTGATAATACTGACCAATTACGTTCAACAGAAATTTTTACCAACTTCATTTGAAGATACACGGAAGATATATCGCCAAAGGTTGACCATTCGAATATTAGCAATGAAATGAAATGATTCTAAAATCAAAACGACTGATATTGAGCGCACGGCTTTCTTCATTAGTCCGTTCACAGAGTACGTCGATCAGACACAGAAGATGCTCAGCACAACAAAGAAGAATTTATAGTACTAGTCGGGGTTTTCTTGATTCTTATGAATGTTCACACGATCGCGCTGAAGACAATGCCCTGTATGAAATTGTATTTAAACATTTCCCATGGTTCAAGCCCACCCTGGTTACGTTTTCATTCGGCGAAGTCGTCCACCGAAGGAGGGAGAGATATTTTCGTGTGGGTGGGTGGGAGGGAGGGAGAGAGTTGGATGGGAGGGTGGGTGGGTCGGAGGGGGGGGGGAGAAATAAGGCGGGAATGCAATATTCACGTCGGCCTGTCCGCCACGAATCGAGAAATGGGAATTCGGTGTTTTTTTATGTTGTTTATCTCCTTTCGGAGCGGCGTGCGATGGGGAATCGCCATTAGCGGAGGGCGGATTCACGAGGAGTCGTTTACACGCTCTCGCTTTTTTTTACGAAAAATTCCGAATTGAAACTGAGTGCCCGGGGCGCCGGCGGAATGTGTGCGGCGGCCCGTCCCGTTTCCCCTGCAGGGTGATTGATCGCTCCGATCCCCTTAACACCCCGAGGGATGGGGAGGCCAAGAAGAGATGGGCGGCGAAGGGTGTGGGGAGGGTGGCTGGGGTTCAAAGAGAGCCCGGGGGAGGACTCCTTCCATTGTTTCCAGTTCCACCTTCCCCTCCCCCCTTCCTCCGGGGAAAGTGTTGCCAAGAAGACAAAAGAGGAGCGTCGACCGTCGGTGCGCTACCGCCGACACGACGAGGGAAGGTGGCGGCGGGGAAGGAGTAAGGCGATGCCTGCGAGGGGCGACCACGTGTTCTCGGCGAAATCCACTCATGGCGTCAATTTTATGAGTACCTACCGATCTGGTATAAATAAATCCTCTCCTCGATTGAGCGGGTGAATCAACGTCTAAGCCGTCCATGTGGATTAAAACGCATGCCGTCCAACAGATCTACATCTACATAAATACCTTGCGAGCCACCAAAAAAGGTGTGTGGCAGAGGGTGTAGCACCATGAGGGAAGGGTAAAGGATGAGGGGGTTGGAGGTTATCAAATAGGTGAGGAAAGGTGGGGGGAACCTGTAAAATATATATATATATATATATATATATATATATATATACACATACATATATACATACATTTTGAGGAGGCTTTTGAAATGTGGGTGTGGAGAAGAATGGAGAAGGTGAAATGGACCGAAAGGAAAACAAATGAGGAAGTACTAGAAATGGTGGGGGAGGAGAGGGGTTTGTATGGGAGAAATCCTATGGAGACAGGAAAAATGGATGAAAGGCGTATTGAGCGGTAGTGGAATGTTGAAGAGGGTAATAGAGGGGAGAATGTTGGGCAAGCGTGGTAAGGGTAGGAACAGGATAGGGATGTTGGACGGGATGAAGGGAGGAAAGAAGTACACCGAGATGAAGAGGGACCTCATATAGGTTAGTCTGCTAGGTGGGGAGTCACAAAATGTTTATTTGATAGTTGTGTCCATCCAAAAACCTACCTTAACCGGTAGATTACCTAATAATAATATACATACATATATATATATATATTATAAAAATATTTTTTTTATATATACATGTATAAAAATATATTTTTTTTATAATACACATATCCTCGCGCAGTCCCTAAACTGTACGTTAATACTTGTTGTAATGAACTAACTCCTGGGGAATTTCGGCTACAAGCATTCTGGTCCCTTATCGTTCTTGGAAAAAATGATATTTTAAACCTGTCAGTCTTGCAGTCTATCTCTCTAGTCTTATATTCGTGATCCCTTCGACCGTAATACGTTGGGGTTCGTTTTATATCCTTGATGTTATCGGTAAAGGGCCCATCTTTTGATGTTTTTAATAAGTTTAATCTATATTGGAAACGCCGCTGTGTAAGAGAATCCCAACCTAAATTGTCTAGCAAAGTGGATACGCTGCTGAGTTGGTCATAACAATGTTTGAAAAATCTAGCCCCCCTCCGCTGAACTCGATCTAATTCCGAAAAAAAGTTATATTGAGGATCCCATATACTGGCAGTATACTCTAGGTGGGGCCAGACCAAGGCAAGGAAACATCGTTCTTTCACCTTTTCGTCGCATTTACCTGGCACTCTTTTCACAAATCCCACTTTTTTATTAGCACGACCGCATATTTCTCGCATATGTTTTCCTCAGGACAGATCGTGAGTAATTGTTACACTCAAGTATTTAAAGGAATCTACCCTCGCGATTTTGGTTTGTTTCACTTTGTAACTATAAGGGAGGGAATTAATCTTTTCCCAAAAATGTATTACTATGCATTTTTAAAAATTTAATTCCAATTGCTATGTATCGCACCAATTTTGAATTGCATCTAGGTCGTTTGCTAACATGACTCTGTCTTCTTGACTTCGAATGTCCCCATAAATTACTGCATCATCGGCGAAAAGACGGAGCTTGCTATTAACTACGGCACTGAGGTCATTTATGTAAATAAGGAATAGGAGGGGGCCTATGACACTTCCTTGTGGTACACCCGACGTGACCTTGACAGTATCGGATGATAAACCATCCAGGACGACTGTTTGGACACGATCACTTAAGACAGGTGTGTTTGATCATCAGCCTGTGAAAAAATTTCGATACAAATCATGCAAGTACGATTCAATAATAAATTCAAATTTATTTTCAAGTAATTTTCCATGAAATTTTTTATAATTTCAAGCAATATAAGTTTAACTGGAATTCCCGAGATAGTCAATACGACGTTTACATACCATTACAGCATAATTAACTTACTTAATAGTTCAAATATTTACCCAGATTCGTTCGAGAACACCTAAAGTCCTTCAATGCAGTTCGAATAATTTTTTTCAAATGCTGAGTGATGAGAATATACATCACTTAGACTATGAAAAAAATATGGATACTATGAGTGAGATTCAATCAATTTGCTTGCCTAGCCATGCTTATAACTCCACATTCGTAGTTCTGTAGCTGCAGGCAGGTGGGTGATGGGATTTCTATTAGAAAAATTGCATAAATGTGCATTTTGTAACACTTTGTAGGAGACGCCTTCTTGAAGTCAGGTGAAACACTGTTGAGGACACTTGGAAAAGCCTTACAGACTTATTTATCATATCTTATTTGCATATTAATTTAGATTTATTGCCTTTAATGAGAATGAGAAATTAATTCAGAGTGCGCAGTTCAACAGACCAAGACAGGCTTTTGAAGGGAATCGAGAACTTCTACACTTATAAGCTTCGAAAAAAAGGTAAGAAGTTTCGAAAAACCCACGTTACAATAAAACATTTGTTAACGAGGAATAATTGGGGCCCTTTAGAAGGTTTGCAAAAGGCTTGTAATCCTACACCAACTTCTTAAACTGAAATATCCAACAACACTCAACAGTAACTAGTGCAAATGATTGGACTGAAGTAGAGAAGGGTTTCTATGCCAACTAGATTTGAAGAAGATTAATGAATTTCAGAACTTTCGACCCTGAAAATGGAGAGATTGAAAATTGTAAAATTAAATACCAAAACGTAGAAACACTGCTTTATTAAAAATAAATAAGTAATAGAAAATTTTGCAAGACTCTTTTCCTGCAATACTTGAGCAATAGGAGAAGTTGCTCATTCCTCCGGAGAAGGAAAATGGAGACATTTTTCTGGCCACTTTAAGAGTGTTGGCGTTTAATAACTAAACACACTTACCTACTCGGCACGCATTTGTTTAACACTCTGGCAAAATTCGAAGAAGGGAGGAACAAACTCCAAGAGGAACTCTCTTGTAATAATAGTTTGCATTATGAAATGACAGGGAGACTAATATACGTATGCAACACATAATGTTTACTAATGGGTTTTATCGAGTATATAGTGCATCGATATTAACGCCATAGACCTATACTAGATTATTACCGCTGAAATAGCATGCTCTATTACAAAAAAAGTCTCACATTTGAACATATCTTAATGCTAGAGATGAAACTGATAGCCAAGCACGGGTTTGAGGAGGGGAGGAAGAATAAATATATTTTTGCATTGCATGATGGACATCGGTATGAATCGGGAACAAAACAGTACGATAGCCACCTCATCAATGCATTCCCCAGGGTGGCAAAAATTTGAATAAAAGTTTAGGAAAAAAGCGACGCAAAAATATACGCAAAGCAAGCAAGTGATAGAATACTATCAACAGAACCTGAAACCTGAAACAAGGAACTTAGCCATTTTTCAGGTTGGGACACAATTGGATAGAGATTAGAACGTTTTAGTTTAGAGGGCATAATCGTGGATGTTTCTGGAAATGAACTATTTGATACGTGTAGTGATGGAGGATTAAAACATGGTAGGAGGTGAATGGAGAGATTGTAGTAGGTAGGAATCTACGGTTTAGGAGCAAGGAACTAAAGTGGGGAAAATTAGTGGAGTTCTGCCGGAGACAGGGGTTAACCATAACGAACACTTGGTTTAGACCCTACAACAGACGTAGGTATTCATGGAAAATTCACGGTGTTTCAGAAAGACAATTTGCTAAGGCACAGATTTAGAAACAGCGTGATTAATTCGAAATTTCCCCGAAGGGCATAATTTGGTACCAGTTAATAGACTAGGGAAGGTGGTTCGCGAAATGGAATGTAAAAGCATTAACCGGGATGAAAGGAGTATCAGTAAGCTTTGGAGAAATTCTGATAACCATAGGAAAAGTAAAAAGAGAAGACAAGAAAAACATGGATTACGGATGAGATGATTAGGAACATTATGAAAAATATTTATGAAAAATATTTATTTTACTACGAACACAATGTATACATCCACTGTTCTTTGTTATCGTACAGCTAGTTTCAACGCTTAGGCGTCATCATCAGGCGTTGAAACTAGTTGTACGATAATAAGAACAGTGGATGTATACATTGTGTTCTTAATAAAATAAATATTGAACATGAACTTTCACAAAGTTGAGCTTTAAACAATAGAAAACATTATGATAACTTTGAGGACATTAAGCATTTAAGAAAATTCAACAGTCCTCGGCAAGTTAAATGAAATATTATGGCACAGAGGTTAGGCAATTACAGTACAATGCCTGTTTTCACAGTTTATAAACTAATCAATGGAAAAAAGTATTACATATGAGGCAAGTGTAGAGTTAATTCTTAAAGGAAGCCAAGGAAACATATATGGACGCAAGGGTGGTGAAATATAAAAAAATCAATACATGAATAACAAATGACCATTTAACCATAACCCTTTAACCAATCTCTGTCTGCGCTACAGGTCAGAGCAAGCCTGTATGTCAGAGCAAGTTTCTCTTCACTCCCCGTGCTGAGGTTGTGGACTCCTTCAGCTACTTCGCAAAAGAATTAAGATTTTATTTCACACTGTATAGACACACACACATATACACTCACAAACAAACGAACACTATGCAGGGGAATAATACCTATTTCTTTGACGATTGGTTTAGTGTGCTCCCTAATGAATAAATAGGTATCTTTATAGATATTTGTCGTAAAATAAAAACACGCTAGTCCTTGTACCTCACTACTCAATGCTATAGTTGAGTAATTATTAAATATTAAATTAATTATTAGGTAATCTACCGGTTAAGGTAGGTTTTGGATGGATACAACTATCAAATAAATATTTTTTGACTCTCAAAAAAATTCAGCAACCAGCATTTTACTCTACATCAGGTCCCTCTTCATCTCTGTGTACTTCCTTCCTCCCTTCATCCCGTCCAACATCCCTATCCTGTTCCTGCCCTTACCTCGCTTGCCCAACATTCTCCCCTCTATTACCCTCTTCAACATTCCACTACCGCTCAATACGCCTTTCATCCATTTTCCCTGCCTCCATAGGATTTCTCTCAACAAACCCCTCTTCTCGCCCACCATAACTAGTACTTCCTCATTTGTTTTCCTTTCGGCCCATTTCACCTTCTCCATTCTTCTCCACACCCACATTTCAAAAGCCTCCAATCTACTTCTATCATCCTGCTTCAGTGACCACGTTTCCGCACCGTACTACTAGCTACGTTCCATATCAAAGTTTTGACGAGCCTTGTCTTATCATCCTTACTCAACGCCCCACATTTACATATCGCGATTCAAGAGTGACGAAAGAAGGCAATTTAAAACTAAGTAGAATTAGCAGGGGTGGGAGAGTGCTAAATTGGAGTCTTGATGTTTAACGGGAATAAAATGGAAAGAGCACAATGGAAAACATAATGCATACATAAATGGGGATAGGGTAATGAAAGAAGGTGAAAGTTGATGAAAGCGTCAGAATGGGATAGAAAGACCAAATAAGTTAACAATGGGATTGGCAGCCAATGAAACAAATAAGAGGCCATGTGTCGCGGGAGGAATACTTGAGAGGATGAAAGAAAATAGATGAGGGTAATTATGGAAACTGGCCGAAAATAAACGGAGAGCAGCAAAATAAACAGGCTAGAAACTGATAGTGCCAAGGAGATGTAGATGAAAGATTAGTGAGAGAATATGGATATATTTCACGTATAAGAAAAAATAGGAACGCTCTACAAGGAGCAAAGAGAACTCTTCAAATGTGTTAAGAGAAAAATTCTACCGACCATTAAAGATTAGGAGGGGGGTGTTATTAATGAAGTAACAGGCTCCAGAACAAATGCAAAGGGAGATGAAGTAGAACCAGGCAGTATGGGAAGATAATATTCACAAAAAATTGCTAAAGAGTTCGGATAAAAACGGAAGGAACTGTTTTTTGAATTTATACGGAAGAGTTCCTTGGGTCAATTTTGACTCGAAATCCAAAAAGGGTGAAATAGGTTTAAATGGAGACTATTGGAGGATGCGTTTAATTTAACGTACAGCAAAGAAAGTTCTAAGAATCGTCATCATCGTAAGTTACAAAATTGTGCGACTCCCTCCGAAGGAAGAGATTAGTTTGGCTTCAGAAAGAGGAGAGGATCACATGACGCCATTACAGTAATGAGAACATCAGTAGAAAGGAACAGACCGTTATAAACCGTCCTTTAAATAAGTAGAATGCCTTCGCTGAAATGAATGACTGCTTTCTACACACCATTAGTGAAATGAAGAGTTGTACGACGAGTTCTTTTAATTCCAAATATTTTCGTTATAAAGTCCACGGCGGGTTTCTGTTTTCAATTTTATACGATAGTGTTAGTATACAAGGAATAGTGAGGACCTATAATACTTGCATGTCGAGCACTAGAGATTCCTTATATCTGCCGTAATTCAAGTCATCCAGGCTGCTTCCGAGTACGCACACTATACCTAGGCACAACTAATTTTCATAGTGATGCGATGACGGATTTCTGTGAAAAATGGGATCATATTTATGTCCTTCCTTAGAGCCAATTCTCGTATCCAGTTCATTCAGGCACCAACTATTGCAGTTACGGATTCCGAATTTGACATAAATGTCTCAGAGTTACTCTTTTTGGAGAAATTTCCGGAATACCCGGTGTCAATAAAATTTCCCAGTGTCAGCTTCAGAAAATTTAGGCTCTTTATGTATTACCATTTGGACTGTGAACTTTTTCTTTTACGAGTCTACCTTCTACGACAGAAGTGCTTATATATGCTGAAATATATTTATGGGGAGTCATATTACATCGTATGCAATATACTTGTAAAAAGTGGGATGTGAATTATGAATCAGCCTTCTTATATAATAAAATAGTATTTTTTCAGGATTAATAGACCATTTTTGAAGGACTATGACAAGAATTGACTACTGTGAAACCAAGTAAATTGAACGCTTTAACGTTTCTTTTGTAATTGGAAGAATACTCCACAAGTATTTTTCTCGAATGAATATTTAGTCATGAATAGCTGATCAAGTGGAAAAGTACTACAATCAGTTATTCATTATGTTCGACTTCCACCACATCACGCATAAAGCTACTCAGTTTGAATATTTAGTCATTAAGACAAATATTTCATTTAACTTCCCTCCTCTATTCATAAGATTTTATAAAAACTCTCCTGTTACATCGAAAACTACGGTGGAAAACTAAGATGCAGTCAATACTTTTGCCTACAAAATCATCATTTGTTATTTTCAATGCAGTTAAAATAAAAACTGATTCTTTACAACGGCAAATAATTTTTGAAAATAAAAATATATTTTTTCTAACAAATTAGAATTACTAATGCATTAAAATTTTGTAAGAATCAATATCATAAACCAATTTGTTTTGGTGAATGGATATTCTTTTAAAAAAGAATTACCTTTTAAAAAACAACATTGGACTTACGCTTGCAATCTGTAGATGCATTTATGCTTTGCAACGAATCGCAATAATTGAATAAAGCATTTATTTTGAGACAGGAAACTACGCCGATTGCGTAGTTTAACGACTTCACTGCAAAGAGAAGATTATGCCCGGAGGGGATTCCTCCTCACCCCTCCCCCTAAATCTCCCACACCTTCCCCCCTCCCACCTCCACCCATAGCACCTCTCCATCCTCCATCGGTCATTCTCCCCTTCCCTCCTCCCGCACGTTGCCCCGGGCGACAAGCGACGGCCCCCACCCACCCACACGACCCCCCTCCCACCTACCCTTGGAGACCACTCACTTCGCCACAGAGGGCGGAGGGGAGGAAATGAAGAGTCTGATTGAGAGAGGGAGGGGGAGGGGAGTGGAGAATTACCCCACCTGTCGCGAATGCCGAATGCATCCGAGGGATGGAGTGCGCGCAACTGCGCATGCATCCTCCCGGACATTCCCTCGATGAGCACGGGACTCCGTTACGCACGTGACTCACGCCACGGGGGAGCGTGGGTGCCGTGCCCATTTATTCGTGGTGGCCGCATTAACGTGGACTCATTAAAAATCTATATTTTAGAAACACTTATGGCAAACCAAAATGCCGATGACCGCAAACCAAATTGCTTATAGTCATGGAGAGGAATTAACGCGTGATTTCATTGATTGTGCCTTTCGTTTTCAACTCTCTGAATTGCTAGTTTTGAGCGGATAAATGAGTTCATTTGGTCGTTGTCAACCACAGCCATTTAACTTTAATTTCTCGTTGTGATGCGGATGAAATGTGCGACTGTATTTATTTTATCGGTTCCAACATTTAACCCTAACGATTCTTACCTATCTAATTATAATTAAGGTTTTTCATTTAACCTCAGCGCCCCAATCAACACTAACCAAGTCCTCCCAAAAATTATTTTTCATTCAAAGCGATTTTTAAATCCTTGGGTTCTGCACTTGATATCTTTAATCTTACCATCATGATCTCTCCTATGACTCTCCTAGTACGACGGGGCTAATATCACATTTCAACATCACTACTAAGGAGACATCCTTCTAATTAATGCAATATATTCAATCAGTGATTTAACCTTCGCTTCATGAGTGATTCCCAACTCTATAATACATTCAAGAAGTCTTTAATCTAGTCCTAGCTATTTTTATTTATGCCAAAGGCTATTACTTTTGTGAGATTTTGAGAGCGCACTTTGAGACCCTTCGTCGAAGGCTTTTTTTAAGTCTAGAAAAACCGCATCCATTAGAGCAAGACGAGGGTAATTAGATAGGTTATCGGAATCACCACCAGATGTCAGCGCTATAGTAACGAGCTCTCCATATAGTAATTATTAACCTTTATTATTACTTTGGTACTAAATTTTGAGTAAACATGTTTTGTGTCAGTCCTTAGGGAAGAGATCTGTGGCACGGACGCCTCTCTGTTGTTTTCCCGTGTATTTATTTGTTAAGATAGGAAAAAAAATTAGATTCAAGCAGGGATATTAATATATCTTTAAGAAAGCTATAAAAGCAAATATATTCATACCGAATTTAATCTTGGGGGACTCAGCTCCTACATATTCAACTGTTGCTAGGGAGAAAAATGAGTTTAATTTTGGTCGGGACAGCTTCGTTGATGATCCGCGTAGTGGTCGCCCCAAAATGTGCCACTACACCATAAACGATTGCAAAAGTGCATCAAATGGTCTTGGAGGATCGCCGACTGATAGTGCGAGAAATCGACGAAACTGTAGGGATATCATATGAACGGATACATCGTATTTTGTCAGTGGAATTGGATATGAGAAAATGATCTTTTAGATAAGTGCCGTGACTCTTGACGCGGGATAATAATGGAAATTTTGGAACAATGCTTAACCAGGTTCAAGAGCAACCAATACGATTTCTTGCACCAGTTCTCGACCACAGATGATACTTGGGCCCACTACTATATCCCAAAGACAAAACAGCAGTCAAAGCAGTGGAAACATGTTGATTTAACACCAACAAAGGAAGAAAAGGCAATACAGTCGGCCGGAAAAGTGCTGACTTCAGTTTTCTGGGATGCAAAAGGGATTCTGCTGATAGATTTTCTTCTCACAGGCCAAACAATTACAGGAAAATACTATGCAAATCTCTTGGACCAACTACAACAAAATTTACATGAAAAATGGCAAGGTTCGTCAGGGAAGAAAGTCATCTTTCATCAAGGCAATGCACGCCCACACACAAGTGTCGCTGCCTTGGCAAAAGTACGTGACCTAAGATACGAAAAATAGAGGATGTGGAGCTATTGGCTGTTTAAATATACGAATATAAGATACGAATAGCTGTCACACCCGCCTTATTCATCTGATTGGGCTCCATCGGATTTCCATATCTTCCCCAAGATCAGTATTTTCCTCGGTGGGTGGAGATTCTCTTCCAACAAAAAAGTAAAAGCCGAAGTAGATGGGTATTTTGCAGGCCCGAAGAAATTTAATTTTTGAGATGTGAATAGAAGGCATTGGAACATCGCTGGACCAAGCGGATTAGTGTACAGGGAGACTACATTGAGAAGTAAAAATGTTTTACTAAGGTAAGGTGTTTATTTATATTCCATTCCGAGAATTTTTTAATTTATCTCGTATTTTCTTAACACCCTAAATATCATGAAAAAAGAGCAATTTTTTTCTCGCAGGATTTATCCTTTTGAAAACCGTGCTGGTTTTTCATCAATAATTTTGGAATATCGAGGTCCCTGATTATCGAACTAACTGTTATAAGTTCAATGACATCGTATGATATGGATGTGCGGATAATAGGTCTGAAATTACTCGGTTCCTTTCTCTTTCCACTTTTTAAATATGTAAATGTGTTGAATTGGCTATTTTCCAATCATTGAGAGCCTTGTAACTTCTAAAATGCATGTGCGATTCCTAGATGTGCTGCAATTTTACGAGTACGTATACGCTAATTATATTAAATATGCAAGCTGGTATTTGATCGGTCCTGGAGGATTCATTTCGGCTTTGTTTTTCAGCAAACGTTCCATTCCAAATGTGAAAATTAGTTTCCGGGCATCGGTGGGAGGAAATTTTTTGATAATATATCTGAGACATTTGGTGAGAGTATGGCGTGAGTTGTATTGCAAAAGTGTATGATGTGTTAACGGTGCGTGATTTTCAACGGCATATGAAATTGAAGAGTGCGTGATTATAGACGGAAAGAATAGATGGACGGTGCGTGGTATGTACTCGTATGGTGTGAACCAAGTCCTCGTGTGATTGTAAAGGTGCGGTTGGTAATCTTTAAGTGTCATTGAATATAAGAGGATTTTGTCTCATATCTGTTCTTCTTGTGTGTGTATGTACTTATGTGCATTGTAAGAGTAACAGTTGACCTGGCTGGACCGTTGCTACCAGGACAATTGCCAAATTGTAAAGATGTAAATTCTTAAAAAATAATTCCATTCAGCGGTTTTATTTTTTTTTAATTTCGGCAGAGAACTATGACCGCTATTGTTTTTTTTTGACATTATGGTTGCTTGAATATTCATCGGGTCATGGCATCTCTTCATGGAATTGTCGAGCCCGTGATAGCACATTTATTCTGCACTCGTGTCTATAGTAATACCGGTAAATACGTCCGAGAAGCCTCCAGCATCATCATATAACCAGCAGTTTAATTCCATTTTTAATTTTTTCCTGGATGCACACGTACTCGTACTTAAGTTCTACCTCCACGAGAGATGGGTGGGTAATGCAGCCGCGAACCACATGTGATGCAGGTGGCAATGAGAGAGAAGTTTTCCGAGAGATTTTCGGAGAGGAGTTCGCGTGTGGAGGGGAGGCGTTGGGGGGCGTGGAGGAGAGGCGGTTGGTGGCCGGCTGTTGTCCCTTGGGGGGCGGGGGGTTGGCCGGGCAGACGGAACAATGGGGCGGCGTGCGTACGATGGAGCCGTCAAAAGAATCCTCGCGCCACCCTCGCCCCGCAATCAATCAATCAAACTACGCCTTGACGGAAATAAAAGACGAAAAAAAACTCCTTCTTGGAAAAACGCCGACGTCATCTTTATTATTATTATCATTATTGCTATTAAGGTTATTCTCTGGTTATTAGCGGAGGCCCGTGGGGGGGGGTTGGCGAGGTAATGGATGAAGAGAGGCGCGCTTGCTGACGGGAAGGCGACGGCTCCCGATGATGGCGGGAGGGACGCGCAGGGCCGCGCGGAGTCGCACCTCATTTTTTTTCTTTCCCGTCCCTCTCTTTTGTTGTGGCGCTCCCTACTCTTGAAGGGGAAAAGAAACAATATGCCCTCCTTCATTTTCCTTAAAACATAAGATGGAGTGGAGAGTGAATGAGTTTTTAAAGCGTCCAGGACAATTAAATTAGCCCCCTCCCTCCCTCTCTCCCGTTGGCGGCGGGTGACACGATAATTAATTCACGGGGAACGACTTCCCGGGGAGAGTTGGAGGGGAGGTCAGTCCCTGCCCCGCGTCGACACCGGGGGGATGATAGTCTTAGCCTCCCTCCCTCCGGTCGACTTTAATTTATCGTCCTCAAAGTTACGTAGAAAAGGAAGAGAGAATGGATGGAGAGGGCATTTAAGTTGGTGAGACGTGGAGGGGGAGAATATTGGGCGAGCGGGGAAGGGGGAGGAAATGGAGGGACGCATATGGGAAGAAGGGGAAATAATGTATGGAGGGTAAAGGTAGTTGAGTTCAGGAAAAGATCACGACGGATGTGTACGAGTTTTCAATTTCCTAATGGAAATAGTTTTCCATCTTCAGAGCCTTCCAAAACCTATGTTTAACAGGTGAACTACCTATAATTATGATGATGATGAGTGTTCAGGTTCAAATATTCCTCAAAAAGCTAATGAAACAACGCTCAAACCATTCAAATCGCCACTCATCATTGGGGATGGTTTTTTTGAGAATGCATTCCTTAATTTCATACGGGTCTAATATTGAAGGGTTTATAGTTTATGTTTTGCATAGAAATACGAAAGAGGACAAAAGGAACAGCGCTCGAATCACATCTCATTGTGCGCATCAAAACGATTTGTTAGTGCTCTCGCGAATTTTTCAAGGTTTCAATTTGTGCGGGGTTAAAACATCCTATAAAATATAACACGTGAACAAACTTTCCAACAATATTTATTATTATTCATCCTTGTACACCTTCGCGCAGAGAGGCTCCAAAACTGGATGCACAAAAACATGTTCAAACTTCAATCAACATCTTCAATCATATTCAAAATTCAAAATCATTTAATCCCCTACATTTCTGTGCTGAATTGATTGCAGTCACAGGTGACCATCTCTTTCTTTTCCTCTCTCAAATTCAGTTATACTGCTCCCCATAAATAATTGCAAAAGCCTCCGTTTCATTTAATTTTGCTACCGCAAAAACATATATAAAAATTCCGTTTATTGAACCAATACCTCCATATTATATACTTGTTTTGGATTAAATTTTCCAGTCTGTAGTTTACGTTTCCTGACTTTTCGATTCCCTCGTTTGCAGCACTGTTTTTTGATCTTGTTTTCCCGATCCTCGTGCAACATACCATTCTGTTATTTCCCAGTTTGAGTCAAAAATACTTCTGAAATTCTAAGAATATACCACCTAATCCGCGTTGTCCTTCTACGTGAATTACTAGGTCGATGGACCTACAGACCGACTTACATCCAGGTCCTAGTATCTTCACGTACAAAACTAAAGGTTTCTAAAGTTATTTCACTGAATATAACTTACTGTTCAAGTTTTCCATACTGCTCGTACCTATGAAAACCAATGAGTTAAATAAACATATTTTATATAATTCAAGGGTTTATTTTATTCCAGAATTAACGGTTAACTAAAAGAACTGTCTATTTAGAGCCAACAACATAAACGGCTTAGACAAGAACACTTCACTAAACACCCAAACTCTGCTTAATGCTAAAGAGTTTGTGAGAGCAACAGGGAAAAGGAGACTACACGAATTGGAAATGTAGTCCTTCTCGGAATAATGGAGATCAAATGAACGAATGGAAAAGAAATTAATGTAATAACAACTAAAGGGGTTTTTATGAAGAACAGAATAAGTTAGGACTCCAACAAAAATTCTTTAAACTTGAACAGAAAACCTTTTCCCAGAATTTTCGGGCAACAATGGCGTTTGAAGAAAAAAAAGGCTGCTGAAGGCATAAATGAACGGAAAGACTGAACAGGAGGACAAAGGATGTGATGGAAGGAAGAAAAGGCAGAACGTCAAGTCGGATACGAAGAATTTATCCAATGGTAGATTTAGAGTGGAAAGTGCGTCCAACAAATGCTAGGATTAATGACTACAATGAAAGATGAATAATTCTTCAGGGATGAACAATATTTAAAAAAAATGGCAACTAAAAGCACCTGTATGTCCTTGAAGGATATCATTACATTGATAACCCCTCTAGCGCTTCAAATTTAGAACCGGGTCTATGATGCTTGAACCTCCTTCGCTTACTTCCAGGTAATTAAAAATAATTAAGGGGTGATAGTAGCTAAAATTTTAGGAATCCGAGTGAAACAAAAAAAAACACCTTCTGTCAACGCAACGCTAAAATTCTGTTTCCGCAGAATTACGAAAGGTCATTATTAGAAAAAAATCAAGTTGCTTTCATTTGAGGCAACTTCACCCCTCAGTGCGTTTCACTAATCACTTCCTCTGAAGTCTCCACGACACTTTCCACCTTTTGCGTGATTAATTTATTTCCATACTTAAGTATTTGTGGCCACTAATTGGACTCATCTATTAAAGATACCCATTCGCTTCGGTTGGAAAGTATTAATTCATTTCAGTGCCAACTCATTAATTTACATATATTTATTTCCGACATAATAGCCGTCAAAAATGTAATAATAATTTTCAAGGAATAATTACAGAAGATTTTCATTTGTACTCGAGTTGTTTCTTTACTTACTGGAGAATTACGCCATATTTTACCTCAAAGTTGGCATCGCAAGAATATATAGTCTTTGTGAAAACTCGATCGACCTTCGTCATTGCATGCTACTAACGCAATTACCGACATAGAAAAATAACTAATTGGCAAATTACATTAAAACGACTTCGCTTTTCCGGTAGAAAAATAATTACTATCCTGATTTAAATTAGTTTCAAAGATTTATGTTAAATAAACGCCAATCTATAAGATGATAAACAGGAATGTCGACTGCTCCTAGCAGCATTGTATTGGCTGGATAAAAGGTTAGTAAAAGGTGCAGCAAGGCGCCCGGCAGTTCATTAACATGTTTGATGCCGCGCCGTGTCGGATAAATGCTTTCTGCTTCTTTAGTTGTTTCACGTGCATTGAACGTTGATACACAAATGGGATTTTAATATCAATAGTTTGGATATTAAGTTCTCCTCGTGTGCAAATGCTTGAACATTTTTCTCTGTTATGCCACCAAATTTCAATAATTCTTGAATCTGCTCTAACGGATTCCCTCTATATTTAATGTTTGATTTAGCTTTCCTAATTCTCAAGAAGGTTTTTGCTGTCTTCTGTAGTTAATCCTCATCTCCTACCAATCGTAGTATTGTTCCTGAAAAAAACAATAAAACTGCAATCCATTGGCTCTGCGACTCAGTGTTGCTTCTTTCATTTTCAAACCTAACTCACTCACTCATCTCGCTGCCTATTTTAATTTCCAGCTCATGCACTTACAATTTTACCGTTAGGAGTACCCGGTTCATTGGACAGCAGATGGCGTTTGGGAGCTTTTTCACCAACCAATATATATTCATATATTTCGTAGAAATTATTAAGAAATAACGTGTGAGTGTTCTTTTTAGGTGTTCTTATGATGTTTGTTGCTGTCCAAGATTTTTTATTCAGCACTTTTACGTTTTATATATATTTATATGTGTTCAAAACATAACGAGATTTTTTTTAATTCCGCGGGCTTGGATAGTCCGATTGTCAAATTTTTTTACTATGTTGGTATACATGCCCATAAAGTATGATAAAAGTTTCAGCTGTTTTCATTGTGGACTTTGTCTGTGAAAGCCGCTAAGGTCAGACGTGTTTTATGAGCTCGGCGAATTTCGTTTGTTAAAAGAAATGGATCAAAGAATTTGTATCAAATTTTGCGTAACAAATGAAATAAAGTGTAACAAAGTGTGTGAAATGTTAACAAAGACCTACGGTGAGTCTGCTATGAGTAAATCAAGAGTTTACGAGTGGTATAAGCATTTCCAAGAAGACCGTGAAGACCTTGAATATGACGAACGCCCTGGACGCCCCAGCACATCAACAATCGATGGAAACGTGGAAAAAGTGAAAGAAATGTTTATGAACGATCGCCGAATCACAATTAGAGAGGTCGCTGATGATGTTAGCATGTCGATTGGATCATGTCATGACATTTCTTCCAATTTGGGTATGAAACGCGTGGCAGCAAAATTCGTTCCAAAATTGTTGAATTTTGAACTAAAACAGCGGCGAATGGAAGTTGCTCAGGAGTCACTAAATGAAGTAAACGACGATGCAGAATTACTGAAACGTATTATAACAGGTGACAAAACATGGCTTTATGGATATGATGTTGAAACTAAGACTCAACCATCCCAGTGGAGGCATTCTGGCTCGCTAAGACCGAAAAAGGCTCGACAAGTGCGGTCGAACGTGAAGGTTATGCTTATGTGTTTTTCGATTTGAATGGCATAGTTCATCATGAATTCCTACCGTCAGGTCAAACGGTCAATAAGAAGCACTACCTACAAGTTCAACGCCGTTTGCGTGAAGTAATCCGAAAAAAACGCTCGGATCTGTGGAAAAACAATTCATGGCTTTTGCACCACGATAATGCACCAGCTCACACTTCATTACTTGTTCGTGAATTTTTGGCCAAAAACAATACTGTAACGATGCCCTAGCCTCCATATTCGCCACATATGGCTCCGTGTGCTTTTTCCTATTTTTAAAAATAAAGAGAACCTTGAAGGGCCGTCGCTTTACAGCTGTATATGACATTAAAAGCGCATCGCTGAAAGAACTAAAGGCTATCTCAAAGATCGAGTTTGAGAAGTGTTTCGAGGATTGGAAGAAGCGCTGGCACAAGTGCATAACCTCCAATGGGGACTAGTTTGAAGGTGACAACATCAATGTATAAGAATAAATAAATATTTTGTCAAAAAAGTTAAAATTCTCGTTATTTTTTTTAACACACCTCGTATACGTGTATAGGTATGATGTATGGATGTGATTATAAATTTTATAGCAATATGTAATTTATATGATAATGGGTTAAATGGAAGAATAAATACCTCTATCTAAGTATCTATCTAGGCCAAAATACATATATCGAATATCTCTCACAGCCAATTCCTCATTTTTCATGCCACGTCGTTTTAATACGATAAGGGTTTGTGCTTTTCGCATTTAAAGGCCTTCACAAATGGAATACACTCCCCGCATTTCTGCATGGGGGCAGAAACCTACAGCGAGGGAGTGCAGCGAAATGTCTCGCTTATCCAATCACTCGGTCAACGAGACGGGTATTTTGCAATCCCACGGCAACAAACAGGGTCGCGCGGAGACCCTGTCGGTCCTGACGGCCATTATTCCACCCCTAAGAGAAAGAAAACAAGTCAAGCGGGGCGATAATTTTTTATTGGCTCGAGGAACTCATTTCCTGCACTAAAAGTCTTAGGGTGATTTATTCTGGAGGTTTAACGGCATCACAAGACAGGGGATGCGGTCATAAACGTGGGTGCAAGACTCCGCCTGGGATACCGATAAGACTACCGAGCGGAGGATGTGCGGGCGTTTGTTCGGTGCGCGCGTCTCCGTTTTCCTGTGTTCGCACTCGGAACACCTCCTGGCAATATTCCATCTTCGTTCCTTCGTGGATATCAAGTGAGCAGGGATCTTCCTCAAAAACGTATCGTTTAACGGCCTAAAATATGCAAAGATGAAGGAAATTGTGGCGTGGGAACAATGAGACGAAATCAATGGATTGACATCCGATGCTCAATTTGTCGATCGACTTTTTTTTTAAAACCGCTTCAACTTTCTCCGTTCAAAGCCTTGCGTAATAATACGGAATAATACAGTGATGAAGATGAGATTGAATGATCAGGGAATGTATCTAGGGAGTATACCGGAAATAGTGTGATGTAAAGACACTTTTCCGGGAGTGGTTTCTGTTTTTACCTATTTTTAATGTCTCTCCGAATTAGAGAGGTAATACGAAGCATAAGTTCGATGCATAACACGGCAAATGTGAATCCTAGGATCTCCGTTTTTATGTCTGGCGCTATGTTAATTCAAGATACGTCAGAAGATAAATGTAGTGTGACCTAAGGACCGTGATCGTGGCGTACAATGCCGAAGAGCATTAAAACATTTCAAGGCAAAATATTTCTCGTGTTACCTCGTTCAAATGAAAATAAGTATACAGACATTTAACAAAGACATTCAATGATATTGTCTGGAAGAAAGTGACGAATGATGAATAGTGGGAAGACTCGTATTTACAATGGTCCTCTAGAGTGATGATATAGTTTATCTTGAAAATTTGAGCCAAGCTGCATTTCCAGCAATGAATTTTGATTCTGGGGAGATTGATATGAGAATTTTTCAAGGCCGAGAGGGTGAAGTGTTGCCTTGATATCAACTCGAACACAAGCCAAACAATGTGGGTGTATTTCCCTTTCATTATTTTAATCCGGGGTTATACACATCGGATTTTAACCCTTATGATATTTCATTTGCTATTGGAATTGAAATGAAAACTCACGAACATAATATATTCACGATAATAGCAATAATAGCCGTTATTTAGTTTTTTCATTCAAGAATCTGGAGCCTGCCTTTCAGCTACAATTAATGCGGAAAAGAAATAAACACGAAAAGAGAATCAAGAACACGTAAGTTTTTCCTTGCTTTAGCCAGATTGCGTTTGAATGCCCAAGCAGGATTTGAAATTCCGTGGGAAATATTTTTCAGATTGTCACACGTCTTCTACGATAGTTCTATAGCTTCCGCAAACTTAATAAGGAAACGAGTTAAGGTTCGTGTTTTATTCCTTGTGGAATTCGCTTACTATAAGAGCATTGGCGATCAATCAGTAGTAAATGGTCAGAACTTACCACACTAACAAATATGCTTAAATGCCAATATTGCTGATGTGATTTGAGTCAAGAATGAAAATACCCACTCCAATCTTTTGTTTGCCATATGCAGCAACTGTCTTTTTATGCACAATTGAAATGAGAACGTGTTAATAATGAAAGGAATATTAGACGGGGCATGGTAACCATGGACATTGAACTTACCTTCGGAAGTTTTGTCTCTCCCATTCCTTTCGTACGCTCTTCTTCTACTGTAATTTCGTACTTTAATCTTTTCTTCATAGCACGGTTAGGAGATCTTAAAATTGTAGATACTCATAATATAATATGATATAATTCAGTTAAAAATTTGACTATATCATCATTTAAGAAACTTTAGCCAACATTTAAAAAAAAACTAACTGTAATTATAAGTGAATAAGAAAGTTTCAATTACAAAAACATGTCTAAAATCTACTGTATTGATGTAACTATGTTAGCAACAAATTTAGGAATGATATATTGCTGTTGTATTTTCACTTCTTAGAGGATTTTAAAGTTCAGGAGACAACCGAGTAAATTTATTTGAAAAATATCGATCTCGCTCTTCGTAAGTTATGTGGCTTTTGCACTCTGAAACTTTCGACCTAAAGACATCTATCATAAATTTTTTATAGTAGAGCACTTCTTTGGGACACTGATTCTTGAGTATTATTACGTTTACTGGTCTAGAATTGGAATGTTCTGCAAGGAAAAGAATATCATAATTAATAATGAAGACATGTTTTTATTTTTAAAAGAATATTATAATGAAGATTAATGCTAATGAAATAATGCACGTATATACTATGAATACTCAATCCATTAGTTTCATTTTCAATGGACAGACGTGACTGATTAAATTTCAATAATATGGAGGGAGGAGGAGATAATTAATAAGATCAGATTAATAATTTGCCTATTTTTGACATAACATGCACTGACTTCGCGACCGGAATTTACTCCAAATTATAGTGGCACAAGCTTTCTCCCCACCATCCATCCACAATTAGCTATTCACTTCATTTATTCAAGTGCAATTCATGAATTATTCAAGGCCGAAGTTGTTACAGTAAGCAAATGGAAGGTGATGAAATTGGTATGCAAATTATATAAGAAATTCAATTGCCTGTCAATACTATTTTATTCATCTTCCATATGAGCAATTGGATGAATGCTAGAATTAAAATGAAAAATAAATCCCATTAAAATTTAACATAATGTGTGAACAAAATTCAAGTTAGAGTTAACCTGCCATGTTGAAAATCAAAAATAATTCTGGAAGCTGTAAAATAAAAATTACCCAAATTTTTATAGAAAAACTTGACAGTGTGAAATAAATTTTAATTAATTACCCGTAGGCTCAAGGCCAAGGACACTAATAAATCACACACTAGTCTGCAGGAAATGGTTGATACTATTTTACGATACGTAAACGAAATTTTCCCAAACAGTATAGTTTATCTGTCATCAAAATACGGTCCATTTATAAAATAATATCAGAAAATTATATTTTCAGAGTTTAATTAACTTCCTTCGTATGCTTCAACTCCTGGGCACTAGCGTTCCCCTCATTAGCTCACTGGATAAACTTTACTAATTGTTCTGTCGTCTCAGTTCGCTAGTAGCTGACGTCACTTTTAGCAGGCTATGAATAATTTACATGCTATTACTCCGTTTAACTCCACTTTTTACCATTTTTTAAAAATTCGCTGTTTAATCGTTATGTGAGGCAATCATTTAGGCAACGTGTTCTTTTGCTAAGAAATCTGACGCATGCTTAGTATACGATGACCAAAAATGTTTCTCTGAAATCTTTATAATAGTCCCTAAACTAATTAGAGCCCAATTAGATTTTTAAAGCATTATTTAGTTGATATGCCCCAGCTGCAGAAACTAGTAGTGGAGACCAAAATCCACGGCAGGATAGCCATATAATCAGTCTCCACGCATCGAAAACCGGAGACAATGGCTTTAGGTCCAGCTGCTGTATCTTAGTCCACGCACCAGTTGAAACAGAGGCGGGTGTCGGAGCACCACTCGCGAATTTTCCATTCCAATAGGTCAATTAAGGACATGTGCCAGTGAATAGACATAATAGAGCGTAACAAAAAGTGTCGTTAGATTTTGTTTAAATGTTTAACATGACCAAATGATGATCCTGATAAAATAACTTTTAATTTAAAGCCCAAATGCGAAATATATACTTTATAATGACAAGCAGAGAAAAATATTTTTATCCGTATTAATAAAATATTTTGATATATCATAGTGATGAACGAATACATAAAAATACTGAGTTATCCATGATCAAAATGCCTGAGAGTCTCTCCATATATTTGTACTTCGCAAGATTGGGGGTGGATAGAAATCAAAAAAGGGTGGAAGGGAGAGGAGGGCGCGGAGATAAGGGAAAGAGAGGGAGGAATTGAATCCCGGAAGTAAAATCTGTAATTGAGATTCCTGTCGGCTTCTTTTCCACTGTCCATCTATTCTTTCCAAAAATTTACAATATATAGTCTTTAACATTGCATTTAATATATATCTTAAAATTATTGAATGTGGTTATTTCAAATTTCGCAGAATAGTACAGACTTTTCATCAAACATACCTAAAGATTTTTAGCAAATAAAAACACCGTACTTCCTGCATACCGCCAAAGACGCGACGCCCATTGCGCGTAGATTTTATAGCCTTTTCACTGCTCTTTTTCCTCAAAATTTGACCTCAGAATTTACAATGGTTGGGGAAAATGATGCAGAGGAAGCGAGGGAGGGACTTGGCGATGAGGTTTTGTGGAAAAACGAACAAATGAGGCATGGAAAACGACAGACTTGCCTTTCGGCGAAGGAGGTTGATTAACAGCAAAACAATCTCACACGAAAGTCATGAATGACTAGCCTACTACTTTTTTGTTATCTGTAGTATTTTCATGAACTCTGGCACTACACACTACTGTAGTCGTAAGCTATAAATAACACGACACAAATGGTGTCTTCGACGGCTGTCCAAAAAGTAACATTCGTTATGCTATAAAAATACACTGGATTATATAGTATACAGAAAATTGATTATTTACATCTCAAAACTACAAATTTCTACTATTTTTATGCATATTTTTGAAACAGAGTTAAATATTTGTCATATCTCTGAACTAGTTTACAAATTCCTTCAAAATAAAATTCTGCCGCCTGAGATCGCAGTCAACCGATGACATGGGCATCTCTTGAATTCTTCTTCGAGACGAGCACAAAATATGGTAGCTCGAGGCGTACTGTCATACTGTGTGCGTCAATACAGCAACCATTCGGCTCCCTCCGCTAATTCTCACGCTATACGAATACGGAGGTTACTTTCTGGACAGCCCTCGTACTTCCCTTAACAACTTAAGGCCTCGTACTTCCCTTAACGTACTTCCCTTCCCTTCCCTCGTACTTCTCTCATAGTGTCTTTCATTTCCCTCCCTCTACTCACTTTCCGCTTATATTATCGTTTTCAGAATTTTATCAAGTATTTTCTGCATCCACACGTCCTCCCTTCTTCGAATATCTCCCAATAACTATCCCTCTTCCTCTTCCATGCCAAGAAGTTCATGGTTGATTTCCTTACCCTCCGTTTTATTTTCCGCAGCATTCTCCAAATCTAAATATGTTTCGAATGCCTCCTGTTTATGCTAATCCTCTTGCCTCAACGACGTACGTAGTTTCCAACCAATATAAAGCTGCCCTCCATATTAAAATGAACTAACCTACTAATGGGTTAAATTAAGCTAATGTTATACTGCCACAATCTCATTTGAGCTGAAGACGTTGTTTTGCCTTTCCTTGGTAGAAATATACGGTGCTCGTGATTCATGATTCAGAGAATACGCGCATCAGATGATGGTACGAAAAAGGATTCTAAATCAAGTTTACTTCAAAAAAATACGTTCAAATTTATAAAATTATGACTACTAAGGCAATAAGTAGGGCAAATCCAATTTACCGTACTACTTGGACAGGTGGATTATACACGTACGTTAAATCTTCCGTAATTCAAATGCTACTGATATTCAAGAGCGAAGCAATTCATACGAGCAAGCACAAATAGATTGCCTAAGACCTCCTTCCTCTTCGAGGAGGAGGATATTGGGCCGCCGGCATTTATCACTCGTCTGCTCGGAATCAGACCAATAAGAGCAGTATCCTTGCGCAACTGCAACTGACATAACACGAGAGAATACGCATACATATACGTATTAATCCAAGTGGAAAAACTGGCGAGCTATTCATTTGTGTGCAGCGATTCCCACAACACATTTTATTTTATCCGTCCTTTCCATTCCCCCACATCGCATTCCCACAAATGTTTGGTCTCCAAAACACAACGCTTCACGTTAAAAAAGCCTTCGCGAAAGAATCCCTATAAGTAATTCCCACTTTGATTCGAATGCTCTTTTTGTTTCTACAATTATTTTCCCCAGTATTCTACTCAAAGTTCGTTTTCATTCCTTTTGATCCTCCTAGAATGCTCTTCCATCTTCCATGACACATGCCCTCCGCCTTTTTCACTGAGATTTGCTATTTTAATCCCGAAAAATCAACTCTAAGATCAAATCCTTTTTCTTTGCATATATTTGAAACTGTTTTTTGATACTAAACCCAATTAAGCACTCCATATAACCCTAAACTTATCGAATATAGTTTTGGGTTCTAATAATGCCAATTATTCCCTCATTACAGGTAATATTCGAGCGTCCTGCGTCTGTTACCCTCCATTTTGATTTGTCCGCTCTATCTTGGTTTGAAGGTAAACATACTTAAGTTTTTTTAAGTTACTCACACATTTTTCGTGATAATTTCAAAAACCTCGATCAGATAACATTTAAGGGATTTGATATTTTCAATGAGCTGGATCAACCAAATCATTTTCTCAAACCGAAACATATAAGTCTTCTAATGAGTGCATTTCTAAGTTAGGTTATTTAGGTTGTTGCTTCTTCCCAGTCTCTTGATGCTAGGCCTTGATTTCATCAACTATTTTTTTAACAAAACTTTTAAACTCACACCAAAATATTAAATAATAAAAATTATGATTCACAAAAAGAGCGTTAAGAGCTTTTTTCGTGCCAAATTTCCAAGGTGACACCCAATTAGCACCTTAGAAGAGCTAACTTGAAATTGAGTATGTAACGAAAATAATGGAGAATTATAGGTTATCATAAGGTTGTCGGAACTTAGAGCAATGATCACATTCCACTGGGAAATAGAGGAAAAAACTGAATACCTGTAAAATACAGCAAAGATTAGTGAACGATGGTAAGGCGTTGTAAAGCAGAATACTACGTATAAGATCTAAAAGAATCTATAGGTTAGAGGAAATGTTTTGAATGGAAAGGTTTCTTCACGATAAAAGTAAGGAGTCTATCTCTAAATGGTAATAAAATCTAAAAAAAAACTTTCTAGGATTGATGAAAGGGGAATAATTTGCAAAAATTTAGGAAATAAAATCAGCCAAACGGAAAGAGAAGGCAGGGAAGAATGAAAAGAGAGTCTGCATACTTGTACAACAGTACAGTAAAATCCCTCACGTGGACTCATTTTGTAGCATCTTATACAACCAAAGGATACCAATTTAATGGTTACAGAGAAAATATTAGTGTCAATCGAATCCTACTATTCCTGTGAAAGATCAAGACGAATTGATAGAAAAAGCTTATACAGCATCTTTAATAGAGAGTAGAAATGCATGATAGAATACTGATACAGGAAGAAGAAGATACTGATGACGATGAGAGAGGTAACTGCATCCCAAGGACTACTGCAGTGAATAATTTACGGAAAGTATAAAAAACCTCTACACATATCTATGGCATAACAGATGGTATTACAGATATGCCAAGGAATAATGTAATTGTCTTCAATAATAAAAAAAACAATAGAGCAACCAAATATGCAAACTTTTGAACCATCAGTCTAAAAAATTGTGCATCGCAAGCCATGCCTGAAATGATGACCAAAGAATGGAGAGGAAACAGATTGAATATTCAAAATAGAGGAGCAATTTGGAGTTAAAGGGTAAATCGTACGAAAATTAACCATCAGTCATGTACTCATCCTAAAGTTGATAATTTAGGAAGAAACACTGTGGGGGAGAAAATTGCGCTGTGAATTTAAAGAGAGGATTTTTCGACTTGGATTGGATCACGATGCTCGTATATTTTCTAATATAAATTGAACGGAACTGAAACGATAGGGGACCGATCCATGAAAAGTGCTCTATATAGAGAGTAGGCGTCAATGATAAGATGAGGTGAACACGGAAGAGAAGTTAAATGGAAGAAAGAGAACGAAATGTATTCTCAGTGATGACGTTTAATAATCTATATATGCTATGAGAAGGAAACAAAGGACTTCAAGGGAAAGAGAAAGGGTGGCATGCGTATGGAGAGGAGAAAGGGCAAAGCACATTTGCCTGAGTGGAGTAACAGATGAAAAAATGCAATCTCAAAATGAATAAGAATATACGTAATAGATAGAGATAGATTGATAGTCGTTTTTATTTTGGGGCGATATTGAGACTATGGAGTCTCTTCTACCACTTAACCCCTCGTGATACATTTACAAGACTAAACCTACATATAAATGTCACAAATTATTAAAAAACAATAAAATGTATGCAAACAATATGTTAGCACAATAAATAAAGCAATATAATACATTAGTTTCCTAGTTTAATTAATCATTATAGCACAATATATACAACATACCCACATGCAATATATACAAATACTCGACATACATACCTCGTATACCAATATATGCAAACGATACTTGTGAAACAATATTCCTGGATATATTTACAATCACCAATACAAAGTAAAAAGTAATTGGTTATATACAATACGTAAAACTAATTTAATGACCTTCAGTCTAAAAACGGAAGATGATAATCATATAATCGGTACTGGGGAAAGCACACCGAAGCGGGAGGCATTGGCGAATCGTGCCACCGTAAAACCGAAGGAAGTGGTCGATAAATACCTATTAATGAAGTTTTATTTATCCACAGCAGCGGGGCACGGACGAAATAGGAGAGATAATACAAGATCGGAGGAGATGCCTTAGAAGGAAGAATAATATAAAATGGATTGAAAATAAAATAATTGTAGTGAAAAAGCACTTCGATTAGTGGTTGATGAGAGAAACCTATGGAAAATAAAGAAGAAGGTGGCTCCTAGCAATAATTGGGTGTACCTTATGCATGATATAGTTCCGTAAAGATGTTTGTGGAGTTAACACTGAGAGGAAGAGTTACTGCAGAAGAAGGTCAAGGATTAATTGCTAAAATGTGGGTGATGGGTGCAAAGGGAACCTTCAGGAAAGAAATGAAGAGATTGATAAATAAGTTAGCTACTCCATACTAATCCTCCGGTTGATTAACAATAAAATAACGATTCATGTACAGATGTTAAATTAAGCAATAGAATTTGTGGCAGACAAAAATATGAACTCAGTTTCAATCTACTGAGCGTTTTCACCGCTAATGGAAGTTGAATATCTGGTCGAATTATTTGAATTTTTAATACTATACCTATCGCGGCATGGAGGAGTAGCTCCATGTTCAAGGAAACGACGAGCAAGCCCAATAGCTGCTGTTTCCGTTGTCTTGGTAATGATGCAAAACGGAGCAAAGTTTGATGAGCCGAGCAGGGCAAAAAACTAAATTTCGAGTGGAAAATTGCTGGGTAGGTATTCTATTCACCACGCTCATATTCAACTGCGTTAGGCCTGCGACGAATACAAGGTGCCAGTTTCACATGCCTAATGCTCTCAATTTCACGTCCTTAATGGCGGGATTTCCCCTCGAGAAAGTTCAACCCACAAGTTAGCAATCCCACAAGTGGGAACAATGGCGCGTGGATAACGCCAGGGAGACGCGGCGTGTGGTCACCCGGGCTGCGGCAAATTCGCGTGCTTCCGTTCAGCGCGGTCGAAACCTATCATTAGGCTTCCGAAGAGGGAGATGTAGGCGGGAAGGGATGGGAAGGTTTGGCGACCACCCGCCCCTCGCTTGCCCCGCCTCCCCCATCGAGACAACCGAGAATACAGGGGGGTGGGGTGGCCGAAAGGGTTGGGCGGTGGGTGGGAGTGTGCTTAGCGCACCCCTGGGGTACGCCTGGTAAAGGGGGATGAGCCGAGCCCACCTGGGGTAAAAACACTTCCTCCACCAGTATAGTGTGCTAACGTCCCTCCCGCCAACCCCTCGTTGCCGGCTACATGATAGCAATTCATAGAAATACATTCCTGCGATTGCGGTACTGCGCTGGGCGGGGCACAATTGGTCGAGTCAATTAAGTAATTGGAGTAGTTATTGTCAAGATCGATCAAATGCGACTAAAATTTTGCGGGAACAGAAGAAAAATTTCATTTTATTAAGGTTATTTATAGTAAATTAAATATTTATTACTCGTCTTCACTTAATTTAAATTGAGAACTTTCAGAAAAGAAAAGAAACTGTAGATAAACATAAATTCAAATTTAACAAAATCCATCGTACCATATATACCTCATCATGAGATCCTTGGGAAGCAGTAGGTAGGCTAAATGTTGTCTGATGGGTGTCTTTAGCCTTAAATCTGTGTCAGCTGTACATTTTTAATATCTATACAAAGGCACGACGTACTCTTTCGCGGGATTTGATGATTTAGCACAACGGCCTTTCACCGGACCGCCACTCCCCAATAATGATGACCGAGTGATTTCCGCATTTCAGAGAAACGCTCTGTACCAAAAAATGGAATTCAGAGGAAAAGTGAAAATAAATTGGCTGATTCAAATAGCTAATCAAAATATTAAGCCAGAAAGAGAGGAATAAAGCCTAATGAGAGCTCCAAAAAGAAGAAGACTTTATCGGACCTCATTAGGAGAGGCGATGACCTGATAGAAAGCGGTCGTCGATGGATAAGTAAACGGGGAGGACTCAACGGGAACACCTGGAGGATATGAGTGAGATGCCAACACCGATAAATGACAGGGTTCAAAGATAGACGATACTGACGTAATTCCCCTTCCGAAGCATGGATCCGACAGCAAGTATTTCAAGAGCTCACCTCGCGAGTGCGTGAAACTTTCTTATAGGTGACGTTTCCTCCGCGACTTAACATAAGATGTAGTGGCAAATTCCGTTATTAAATTGTCTTTTAACAATACCAGCTTAAATTCCAGGTGGCACAGATTTCTGGATGTCAGGACTAACTGGAGAATGTCAGGCGGAATAGAGTAAGGAACTGTCCTTCTTTCTCTGAATGTATAAATTTCCGACCCCCAAAAGCCTTAGTTCGGGCTTAGTTCCCTATCCTTATCTGCCAAAGCGTACTTTTGGGTTGATTACTGTATGCTGAATTCATATTCCAGAAAATACCGTAAGACGCAGTTAAAAAGTGAGATAGAGCAGGGAAATCTTTCCTTCTCTAATAGCAATGAAAAACCTATTGCGTTGGAAGTTTACCTGATACATATTTCATATATGCATTGCATATGATTCTTGCCATCTAATTTAGTCAGAGCAGACTCCTATTCATCAGACGTTTCCTCTCTTTTAGAGGCATTCTGTTCAGCTTTTTACATCTCAGGTTATACTCCTTTCGATGCAAGCAAAAGATGCGGTCGCTCTACGATACCTCCCAATAAGGCAGTGCCTACCATCAGTTCTTGTGTAATCGTTCCACAAATTTAATATTGCTTCTACCGATTTATAAATCTGGATGCACCATTTAGATCTATGTATCTATATTCTTGAAATGTATAATATAAACAAAAAAAAGGGCATTTTGATTGCCATTAATTAACTTTACTATGGAAATGATACGATTAATCCTCATAAAAATTATCAAATATACACTGAAATGGAAGAAATATTTCAACTCTATGATATTCATCATGTATATGTGGGTGGGTATGTATTTATATATTTATATATGTTCGACATGAAACGCTCTTCGGTGACGCACAAATATAATAATATATGTTTTTGAAACTTAGAAATACAAAGAAAGGACACTCATATGTAGTTTTGACGTTTCGACGGCACGACCGTCGTCATCGGAATCATTCTTTGTGCTTCTATGTTTTAAAAATCTGTGTGTGATTATATATGTGTGTGTGTATATATATATATATATATATATATATATATATATATATATATATATATATATACACATACATACACACATATACATACACAGACACACTCACACAGAAGGATGAAACGAATCAGTCCATATAGACTCTTTCTTCCGCATTTTCTAAACCTATAAGTAGTTCTGATCTCACAAAGTATATGTATAACCATAACCACAGTAATCCGAAACCCGAATCAACCCGAAGGTAGGTGAAGTAGAATTCTCTCAGTACTAAGCTCGACGGCGTGTGAAATTCACACATCAGGGTAGGGGGGCCAGTTCCTTTCTCTATGCCTGTTATGGTTTCCCAGGAAGATCTGATACCCGAAAAATCACATAGTTTGGGTGGAGCTACAGGTTCCAAGAGGGGCTTGCTCGGGAATCGAACCCGGGCCATCTGATCAGTAGTTCAATGCTCTAACCATTGACGACTGTGACCCATTACATAGGTTCTTGGTCGAACTTTTTAAACCTCTTTGGGATATCCTCAAAGAAGAAAATCATATGCGTTCCAATCCGGGGATCGAGGGGGCCATGGAATATCCCCTCGAAAGGATATCAGGAGGCCCTAAAACTGTTCTTACAGGACTTGGCGTGAAAGACGGGCGGTCACTTCTAAGATTCTTTGCCATATTCCTCACCTAACTCTTCCATTTTGGGTAGTAAAAAGTTCTCTAGCATCTCACAATAGCGTACAGAGTTCACAGTAACAGTTGAATCTCGAGATTAAAAAATTAAGTCCCAATAATGCCTATGGAGAACATAGCGCACCAAACTCACTTAAGGATTATGGAGAGATCTTGGGTGCAGATCGCGTGGGTCATCAGTCACCCAGTATTGAAAATATTGCTTATTTACTCAGCCGGAGAGTTAAAAATGCGCTTCATCGATAAACCACAGAATAGTGTCGGGTTGCGCAGAGGTTAAGATTGCCTTGCAAGCATCTGCAGATTTCACCCACTCTCCTGAACTAAATTCTTGATAAACCATTATCTTCAAGTAGTGTAAGAGAAGGTCAGAGTATAAAGTTCGCCTCACTGTTCTGAGCGATATTCTAAGAGCAGCAGCATTTTTCCGCACAGAGCGCGATGGAGACTGTTCAATGGACACTCTCACTTCCAAGATGTTTGCAGGTTCCCGCACACATTTAGGTCACCCAGCTGATTTTTTGGAAGTGCCGATCCTGTCACCCGTACACTAATAATCCATTTCCTAATGGTTTTAGCATAAGGAACCTTGTCATGACGAGTGGAACCAAACCGCCTACGAGAAGCCCTCTGCATCGGCACCACACTATCATTGTGCTTAATGAACGTGTCTACGACAAAGCCTCGATGCTCACCATGGGGATGGTGACAGTGACAGATGGTGGGGGGGACAGAATGGGGATTACTAAAAATGGCGTTGTTTATCCCAGATAACCCCACTACTCTCACTCCGTTAGTTTATCTGTGCGCTCTTCAGTGATTTCGTGTAAAACTAGGGATTTCATTATGAGGAAGCAATCTGGCCGGAACATTTTGTGAGATCAGTGTTAGTCCCTTTCCGTAAAAGATAAAGGCTATATCATGTGAGGACTACATAGCATTGAATTTAATTTCCCATACAGATAGAGTGGTTCTCAGGCTCATCAACAAAAGTATGGAGAGCAAGGCGAATGATTACTAAGGTGATGATGATCGGATTGGGTTTGGGAAAGGGAGAGGCCATTTCAGTAATAAGATCACTAATAGAGAAGAATAAAGTCAGGACGTATTTGCCTGTTTTCTAGATTTCGAAAAGACATTTCATAGAGTGAATTGGGAAAAACTAATGAGTTTATTGCAGAAAACAAGAATACATTGTAGGGACAGGAGGCAACCTGTACATGTCTCAGACTGCTCAGGAGCGAGTGGGGAATGAAGAGTCCGGATGGGCAGTGTTAGGAAGAGGTGTAAGGCAGGTTTATCCATTATCACCGGTGCTGTTCAAAGTATATGTGGAGGAAATGATTAAAGAGGAATGGGAAGAACTAGAGGTAGGAAAGAAAGCCGGAGGGGAATATATAAAATCACTTAGGTTTGCTGATGACCAAGCATTAGTTGCATTAATGCCAAGGGGTTGCAAACATTGCTGAGTGAATTGGAGGTTCAGTGCGATAAATATGGGATGAGAATCAATATTAATAAAACAAAGGTTATGCAATTTTCCAGAAAGAAAAAGGCTAAGATAAATATTGAAATAGGCGGGGAAAAAGTTGAGTAGGAAGAACAGTTTACGTATCTTGAAAGTGTTTTGGACCAACCAGGTCAAAGTAGTAGGGACATAAGGAGAAGAATTGCGCTAGACAAAGAGGCTTTTACAAGGAGAAGGGAGTTGATGACAGGGACGTTGAGTAGGGAGGTAAAGAAAAGACTCGGAAAAACTTTGATATGGAGCGTAGCTACCTGTATGTACGGCGCGGAAACGTGGTCATTGAAGAAGGTGGATAGATGTAGATTGGAGGCTTTTGAAATGTGGGCGGGGAGAAGAATGGAGAAGATGAAATGGACCGAAAGGAAAACATATGAGGAAGTTGTTGGTTTGGTGGGTGAGGAGAGAGGTTTGTTGGGAGAAATCCTATGGAGGCAGAAAAAATGGATGAAGGTCGCATTGATCGGCAGTGGGATGTTGAAGACTGTAATAGAGTGTTAGGGAAACGAAGAAAGGTCAGAAGCAAGATAAGGATATTGGACGGGATGAAGGGTGGAAGGAAGTACATAGGGATGAAGATAGATCTGATATACATATAAAGTTGCTAAATTGTGTTTTATTTGGAGTCACACAATATTTATTTGGTATTTGTGTCATTACAAAAACCTACCTTAACTGGTAGATTACCTTCTAATAATATATATTTATATTATATATGTACACACACATACTCACACATATATACATAGTCACAACGGTTACTCTTCTTACTCTAATGAGAGTGTCTGGGGCAGAAAAATAAAGTCCTTATAACATTTTCTATTTCAAGTATTTTACCTAATCTCTTAGGGCTATCTTCATATTGAATGATTGAACTTTTGATATCGTTGCTCTCAATAAAAAAATTAACAATAAAAATATTCAAATATTGATAAATACTCGAATTTCAGTTAATTCTTTTACAATACTGATTGGGGAAATATATCACTTCCATGGTCGGTACAAGGGTGGTCTGAAAAGTTTGCGACCAAACAAAGAAACTAGACATTTTTTCTAAAATTTTCTGAGGTCGGAAACTATTCAAACCACCGACGTATATTTTGTTTATTTATGTCCTATCCCAGATTTTTTAAAGAATGTATCTTCCTATCTATTGCTATGATACCTTTTCTCTTTTTTACACATACTTCATTTTTTGGTTGTAATTTAGTTCTCCTAGTTGTAAAGGCTACTACCCTCGTCGGATTTGTTTGGCCCTGTGCCCATATAGTTGTGAGGCCCGCATCGCCTTGCTTATCCTTTCCTTTTTACGTCCACCTTATCTTTTCCTCTGTCTCGCTTTTTACCCATTTGAGGTATGCACTGAATATCAAGGGCGGTATTTGAGAAACTCACATTATTAAAGCTTACCTCCCACGCTCAGCATATATGATCGCAGCCGTTTGCTCTCTATGTTAAGCGTTAATTTTCTCCTTTCGTTACGTGTTAATATGCAAATTTCGGCGACGGGTATCTTCCCTCTCACTTCCCCAATCTCTAATTACGCGACTATCCTTAATGGAGCGAATGACCTCAGCAGTCAGTCGCCCGTACTAATAACTGCTAATACTTTCCAAGTTCTTAGCTCCAGTGTATATGCACACACAGATTTAATTACCACCAAAAATAGACGATTTTGAGTGAATAGTCAACGAATTTTTTTAACAAGAACTCTTTCTACTGTATCTAATTTGGTAACAGCTGCGAAAATAATGAAAGGCCGATGATTTAAGGTCCTTAAAGCGTAACGCAAGGCGATAGAAATACGAGGGAACAACATGCTTTGTTTCTGGAACCCGTTTGAGAGATTTCGCCGACCATTATCCACGGTTTTAACCGCACGCCCATAATGCCGTGAAGATTTTAAATTGCTGGACCGTTCGATCTCCGTGCGAGACTCTCCTGAAGAAGGAGGCTTCATTTCCACTTTATAATCCCCTCGTTGCCAACGGTCACTGCGTCATGCGACCGGAAGCAGGCGTCGCGATGCACGCCACTATCTCCCGCAAAGATCACCAACGACACACCCTGTCACGGACGATATCTTTCGTATATTTTTTACCCGATTTACGAACAATTCTTCCCGCTCTCATTCACTGGAGTCTTCCCTGGAGAAGCTGGCACCTCGTGTCGGGAGGAATGTAGGCGTGGTGCGGGAAGGGAGTGGTAAGAGTACTCTCCAAGGGATTCTTCTCCTAATGTCGCACGAGACACGCTCATAAAATCAACCTTGTTAGATGACATGTGGCAGAGATTTATGAGGTTAAATTCAAGTCCAACTTATGAGAGCCACACATAGGTTTTACAAATACCAAAGTATTGAATCATTTCTTTATTTCTGCCCGAATTTTCTAGTATTTAGTTCCTCTGCGTTGTTGTTGATTGGCCTCTGCTGAGCGAGAAACATCCAAATGATACCAATAAATATCTACGGAAATCAAATTAAACATCCGTAAAAAAAGCTATAATGAGAAAGCATCGATTTCCTAATTTAGAGAGGGCAGATATACCGCAAGAGCGACCTCGTAATTATTAAACATTTTACGAATGCCCTGCTACACTCCTTTCAAAATCTACAGAACAATATGATATGTATTCGCCACTCTAGGTGTCTTTTCCTTCCCCTCCCCAATCCTCTGGCTACTTCTAAGCGTCATCATGTGTTACCTTATTTATGTATTTCAAACTGGTACTCATCAACATATTCAGCAGTCCCTTTTCCTACTTCTTAAACTTAGCCGTAATATCGAATCTTTTGGCCATGATACTTCTTTCAGGGCGAAAAATATGATCCGTTGATGCCCGTATATACATATATATTACGGATTTTATATCCGTCTTCCTCAGAAGAAACAGTAGTACTCACTTCTCTTTCTTCTGAGGAAGGCGGAGCTACATTCCGTCGAAATTATTAATTTATAACGCGTGAGTGTTCTTTTTATATGTTCTTATCATGTTTGTTGCTTTTCAAGTTTTTTATTCAATACTTCCGTTATAATTCGACGAAATCATCTATATATATATATATATATATATATATATATATATATATATATATATATATATATATATATATATATATATATATATATGTGTGTGTGTGTGTGTGTGTGTGTGTGTGTGTGTGTGTGTAAATAAAAACAATGATTAAAGAGGCATGGGATGAACTGGAGGTAGGAATGAAAGTTGGAGGGGAATTCGTAAAATCGGTTAGGTTTGCTGATGACCAAGCATTAGTTGCTCAGTCAGCCAAGGGATTGCAAGCATTGCTGAGTGAATTGGAGGTTCAGTGCGATAAATATGGGATGAGAATCAATGTTAATAAAACAAAGGTTATGCGATTTTCCAGAAAGAAAAAGGCTAAGCTAAACATTAAAATAGGAGGGGAAAAATAGAGCAGTTAGAACAGTTTACGTATCTCGGAAGTGTTTTGGGCCAATACGGTCAAAGTGGTAGGGACGTAAGGAGAAGAATTGCGCTAGGCAAGGAGGCTTTCTCAAGGAGGAGGGAGTTGATGACGGGGACGTTGAGTAGGGATGTTAAGACAAGGCTCGTAAAAACTCTGATATGGAGCGTAGCTATGTACGGCGCGGAAACGTGGTCGCTGAAGCAGGAGGATAGATGTAGATTGGAGGCTTTTGAAATATGAGAGTGGAGAAGAATGGAGAAGGTGAAATGGACCTAAAGGAAAACAAATGAGGAAGTACTGGAGATGGTGGGTGAGGAAAGGGGTTTTCTGAGAGATATCCTAAGGAGGTTGGAAAAATGGATGAGAGGTGTATTGAGCGGTAGTGGAATGCTGAAGAGGGTAATAGAGGGGAGGATGTTGGGCAAGCGAGGAAAGGGCAGGAATAGGATAGGGATGTTGGACGGGATGAAGGGAGGAAAGAGGCACACGGAGATGAAGAGGGATCTGATGTAGATTAAGTTGCTGGATTGGGTTTTGTTTGGAATTACAAAATGTTTATTTGATAGTTGTGTCCATCGAATAACCTACCGTTACCGGTAGATTACCTAATAAAAAATATATATACACACAAATGTATACATTCAACCCAATTTTTCTCGGAGTTTCATTTAAGGGGTAGGGGATTTGTCTGAATACTGTTTGCAGAACCATCGGTTCCCAAGCTTTCGTAAACTATTCCGAAGGGCCTAACTGGAATAAATTAAATCATTTCGTCATCTTCAACCTTTTTATGATCATCGCAACAATTATAATAATTATATAAATCTCGTGGCAATTATTCAATTGTCCCGGTGGCAACGGTCACTCTTGCAATGCACATATATACACACACAAGAAGAACAGATATGAGACTAAATGCTCTTGTATATAATGATACTTAAAGATTATCAACCGCACCTTCACCATCAAACATGGGCTAGGTTCACACCACACCTACAACGCTCCCTCCATAATCACGCACTCTTCAATTTCATATCCCGTTCAAAATCACGCACCTTTAACACGTCATTCACTTTTGCAATACAACTTCTCATGCCATCCACATCACATACAAACAATATTTTAATAAGTACCATGGTGTAATAAACACTGATAAATGATGTTTTTCACCCTGTGGCTGCTTTACAATTATTCTTAAAACTCTTAAAATTGGATGGGAAGGGCTCAAACAAACCTCCAGACAGCTAGTTTCATTGAACATTAGTTCTGTTTAAAAAAGAGTTATTTGTCTTATTTGATTTTTGCGTTCTTATTTTTTTCAAACTGTCGTTTTTTCCCTTAAAGGTTGAATTTTCTATTTCTTTTCATAAATCTTCCCACGCTTCGTCATTTTTTTAAAATTCTGTGCATCGCGCCTAACCTACTCCTTTTTCTTATATTTTTCATTATCTCCCATTTATTATATCCAACAGTTCGGTAACACTATCAATTCTTTTGTATCTTCCGAGTCCAAATCTTGCGGTCTTTCTTTAAACTTTTTCATTCTTTTCAGTATGTCCCACCACATACATGTATGGATCCCAAACTATAGACGAGTATGAGAGTAAGATTATTAGAGTTAATGGCCATTACTATTTTGAAAATTGAAAAAGAAGTCGTTTCTGTTTCATTACTTCTCTATATTTCTATCCTCCCTTCAACCTACCCTTACTTTTAACCAATCAGCACTCTTTTCTCACCATGTGGCCTTCTATCTAGCCTTGACTCCTATTTCTACCCAAGATCTCTATGTTCTTCTACTCTTTATAGCATTTGCTCATTCCTTAGTCTAAATGAGACCATTTAACCTTTCCCACCTGCCTCAATGATCACAATTTCAATATCTCCTTAAACATTTTACCCTTATAAGTAGTTCACGTTTCCGACCCGTATGGCACCTCGCTCCAAGCAAAACTCATTGAAAATATTTTCTCCCGGTTCATTGGCATCTTATCGGCTGTGAGCGTTGGTTTCTACTTCTAATTTCATCTTCATCATTTTCGTCACTCATTAAGTACGATATGAGTTTACCTTGGGCACCTGATCGATTTCACCTCTTCTTAATACTCTCCTTATAACGATCACATTTCCTGTTTCTACTCCAAATCTCATTAAATTTGTCTCGTTGATGTCAGTCTGTATGCCAAATTCAGAAATAACTCTTCGTATTTCTGCCATTATGTTTTGCAATTATTTCTTTCTGTTTCTGTCAACTTCGCCCCTCCATCTGGCAATATGAAGGTTTTTATTTGAATCTATCATATGCACATCTCAAATGTTTGCAAAAGAAAACCTCTTTCACGTCTTCGGAGTAATCTTTCCACGCGAGCGCGTTCGGGCACTTGCGATCGCACGGTGAGCGCCGGGAGGCGATCATTGAGCCGCGGCTGGAGAACGAATCCCTCAGCCGCCTGACTCAATGCTCATCCCTTTTTGCGCGCAATCCTAGTATGTGCAGTTCCTCGCGTAACATAAACACCGAGGGTGGAGGGCCGTGGGGGGAGGGTGTGTGTGCAGGGAGGGCAGAGAATGGGGGAGGCCTTCCCGGAGGGCGCGGCTGGGGACTTGAAGCAATCCATCTTCGCAATGGGTGGTCTCCAAGGTTGGGTTCCCTCAAATGAAACGGATCGAAGAAAAGCAGGAAGCCAAGGTAATTACATTTAATATCTCAATGCTTACAAATGGTTTTAGAATCCTCATCACAGCTGCACCTGCCGCTGTGCAAGACAGGTCCAGCACGACAGGGGTGAGACAGGTTTCTGCAAGAGGAGTCGAATTTTAAGGGTTCCATCCTGAACGAAATCTCATCAAGAGTTTATAGTTTCTGTGTTGCTAACTCATTGATTTATGTACCTGTGTCATCCGTGGCAATCCTAAAACTATTGCAGGTCAAATTTTATGCAGACAGGCCGCAAAAATATCCAGAAATACAGAAGTGATTAACAGAACAACTGAAATTCTTACAGGAAGTACCTATATCGTGAAGTGTTGAGGAAACAGGGCGTGGCAACGAGAAATCCATGGCGACCTTTTCCCTTTTCCTTAAAAATATGAAAGACATTGGAAAAAAAACATATCCATTACTCACTGTAATATTCAAGAAAGAAGACCTATTACACACAAAAACGCTTCCTAAAAAACCTACGGTAGTTGTCCTCGGGGGTGCTTTCTGTTTTGTTGCTTTCTGTTTTGTAAATGCACGAGTGAAATCTAAAAATTGAGGCCCCTACAAGACACTTGTAGTAACAGAAACCTAAAACAATGAATGCATTATTTGAATGACGCGCTTCAAAATTTAAGTAAATCCTAATTTTTGGAGTATTTGTGGCAACAAATTTACCACCCATCGTCTCTAGTCCTTCAATCCAAATATTGGTTGATAGCAGCCGTCGCTTCTGCCCTATCTGCCATACACTATCTCTCTGTAGTACCCTGGGAGTTCTTCTGTCCAATATCCCTCTCTATTTGGTCGATAAACCTATTCGTCCCTCGGTCTTCATCGTGGGGCCTCTGCATCTATTTTTCCTTCCCTAACATTCTTCACAAATTCTTTGTGCTTTAAAGTGTGCCCAATCCATCGGGGTCTACTTCTCTTTGTATAGTCTTGCCAATCAGTCTTTTTCTCTTCAATTCTTCTGAATAACTTTTACTTTATCTGTCCAATAAGTCTTCAGCGTTCGTCTCCAGTACCAAGTTTCGATGGCTTCTCTTCTCCTCTGGTCTTCTTTTCCCTTGGTCTACGTCTCTGATCCAATTAATACCACGCGAATGAAGCACGTGCTTTCATAAACCGCTGTGTTGTTTGTAGTCGTACCGTCTTTCAAAGTATGAGAGTCGTCCTTTCATCATCATCACCTTCTTAATTTGAGCTACTCTGTACTTGATATATATCTACATGTACATAAATACCCTGCAAGCCACCAAAAAAGGTGTGTGGCAGGGGGTGTAGCACTAGGAGGAAAGGGTAAGGGATAAGGGGGTTGGGGTTTTTCAAATAGGTGGGGGAAGGTGGGGGGAACCTGTAACAAAAAATATGTCATACCCATGATGTACTTGAATCAATTGTGTTCGAGGATGCTCGCAGGCATTCTCGATGCCATTGTCCGCTGTAACTGCGATGCCATCCGCGGAACGAATGGTGTCAATCTCTTTGTCGTTCACCTTAGTTCATTTGATGTCAATTACTAGTGATTTCACTATTTCTTCCAAGTACATGTCGAATTACAATGGTGGGAGACTGCATACTCGTCTAGCCTCTTCGTTTATATACGCTTCTATTTTCCTTCCGTCTTTCATTTGCATCATGACACGTTGATACAAATACTAATTCTTTCCCGAGAAATTAGGAATCATAATAGTAAGAAACCAAAGTCACTGTGGAAATATTACACACATTTAATTTACAAGTCGGAGTAAAATTAAACATTGCAAAGACATCAGGTATATTTGTAGGTGTTTATGTATGTCAGTAGGTAGTTTGTGTGTTTGCATGTATGTGGGTTGTAAGGGTTTTTGAATGAATGTATACCATGTTTTGTTTGTGGATTGTATACATTTGTGGCTTTTGCATAGTTTTTTTTCTTAGTTACGGATGATGCCCAAACACATGATGAACACGCTCTTGCGGTGGCTTGCGGGGTACTAAGTAGATGAAGATATTTATGACGACTTGGTTCTTGTAGGCTAACTAAATTATTTCTCCATCATTGTGATCCATTTCAAGTTTTTTTCAGAAGCTTGAGTTTTTATTCCACTCAACGCTACCGAAGACCTTCTCCAGATCATTAGATTATTTTTGATGTTAAAGAAATTTAAGTTTTAGTGTAATATTTCAATATTGTGTTTTAGATTATTTAGATAATTCTAACCATGGGAATTGGTGAAGTAATATGAAAGTCTTAAGTCGTTACTCATTGAGACATAACCGTTTACTGGTTGTTTCCTGGTCTTGCAGTCTATTACTTTGCAATTTTCCTAGGGGTTTGTTTGTGGGACGGATGGGAAGTTACACTTTTGGCATATTTTCTGGGGATCCACCACGAAAGAACTGACAGCCAAAATATCTTGTAACGGCTTCCCCAACTATTAACTAAGAACATACTTAAGAACCTCGAAGAGCGAATAAAATTTTAAACATGGAAAAAGTTTCGGTTTCACTGAAGTCAACGCGCCCACCAATCGGAGGGGAGAAGTCATAGGATAAATTTTTGACGGTCCAGGACCAAGGATCAAGTGCAGGTCCAGGATTAAGTCACGTTACAGTTTCCGCTTACATCCTTATTTTTGCCACGCATACTCTGCTTCTACAGCTCTCAATGCTTTTTATCTGTCTTCATGCAAACTAATAAAGTCATTCTCATCTATTCTCCCACCAGCTTACCCAATATTATCCCTTGTAGCACGACCCTCTAATTATTGTGGCTAATCAATATAATATTCTCCATCTACTGTTATACCTTCTTCGGATTTACCACTGAAATTTTCTCTGAACTCCCATTATGTTTAAAACTTCATCATGGATTCATATTCTTCCTACTTCCTCGGTTCTTCTCCTTAACCACATTCTATGAGTCTCTAATTTGCATTCATTCTCATACCCTGGTGACTAGGTCTCCGAGAATGCCAATGCCAATATTAAAGCCTTCACTAATAATCCCTTAGCATGCCCGCCATCAACTGTCCTCTTTGAAACTACCTCTTTGGTCAAAGCATTCTTCTCGTTATTTTTATTTATTAAGATCGTTTTCTCCATATTAAAGCCAAAATTGTTGACGCGTTGAGTTGACTCTTCGTTCTACTCAGGTTAACTTCAGCCAATATTAGTGCTGAAAATTCGCTTTCCTACTTATGTAGATTAATCCTACCCGACTGCACAAGAAAACATGAACGTTAGATGATATTAATAAAATTAATTTAATCGAAAACTGTTCTAAACTTAAAGAAATAATCAATTGGAGATTGGGCGAGGAAGAGCTATTTGACTAGCAGCCGGAACTAACCGCCGAGGAGATGCTGCGTACAGGCAAATGAATCTTCCAAAGGCTGGCAAAAGAAAATACGAAAGGGGTCAACAGAGCACATGCTGGAGGGGGCGCGGTTAATTGATTTTCAAATAATTATTACTGATAGTCAACCGTTTCAGGTAGGTTTTGAATGGACACGAACTGATTATCGCTACATTTCTCAGCTTCGTGTAACATGACGCAATCTGACACCACACAATACATTAACCTTTTCTTCAATTAGGAATACTTCTCATCTCCCTTCGTTTTGCTCAAAACGTCTATGCTTTTCCTTCCATTCACAAATAAGTAAATCTGAACTAGTTTATGGCCTCTTATTTTAAATTTTAACTTAGTTTTCCTCTTTTTCGTAAACCGCAAAACCTTTATTTCACTTACAGAGATGTTTATACCTTACCTATCACACTGATATTCTAATGGACTCAACAATGATTGTAAGCCCTTGACTCACTGGCTAACTAAAGCTTAATTATCCGCAAATCTAACTAATTTAATACATTTCCAAACAGATTTCGTTCCTCTATCCCGTCCATACCATCCTACACTCACCATCTCCTACATAAAAAAAACCATAAACACAGTATTCAACCCGTTTGGTTGGGTAGGTGGTAGAGTTCACCCAGTACTAGGCCAGACGGCGTGTGAAATTTCCATATCAGGGGAGGGGGGCTTTTCCCTTTGCCGGTTATGGTTTCGCAGGAAGATCTGGTACCCGATAAATCACATAGCTTGGGTGGACCTGCAGGAGCACAAGAGTGCCTCGCCCGGGAATCGAACCCGGGACCCTGCGGTCAGTAGTCCAACGCTCTACCCCCTGGACTACCGCGACTCACATATATACGTACACTCCTACATATGCATGCTAAAAAAAACACGTGTGATAATGGACAAAACATACCCCTCTTCCTAACACTGGCCCTCCTTCCCGTTACTACTACCACTCGCACCTGACTAGGCGTGCGGATGCCGGAAAAGTCCCATATTGGTCTAATATACTATTATTTTCTCCAAAACGATCGTTTAATCTAGACAACTAACTCAATCAGACGCCTTCTCGAAATCTACCAAGCTAAAAAGTACATCCTGATAGTTGTCAATTTCCTCTCAAATAGTACTATGGCATTATGCGTACCTCTCCCCTTCCTGAAATCATCCCAAAAATAACCAGTTGGCTTGCTCTACATCCTCTTATTGATAACTATAAGTGCCTCAACTCTTGCCTGCCAATTTAATCTTATTGTTCTGTAGTCCTATCATACATTTTTTGGGATGGGTTCTCACACTGATACGATGAAGTCTTCCGACCGAATTCCTCTCTTATAAATGCTACAAATTAGCCCGCAAAACATTTTTCGTTCGCCTTTTCCTAAACCCTTAAACAGTTCCGCTCTTTTCTATATTCACGAAATTAGTTGATTTGGATTTTCTCAAAAGCCTTTCTATCTCACAACAGTGTGTGCATTTGCTTAAGCTATCCCTATCTACGTCATGGCATCTTTCTTAAATTGCTGGCCTATTGGCCTTACCACATGGACCCTAATTAAATATTCTCTCCATCTCTCTTGAACCATTTATAGCTCAATTGATGACGACCGTGCCTTCCTTATCTCCAATAATTTGAATGGTCGTTCATTTCTTACTTCCCAAAAGTTCTTTCATCTTTCTTTTATTCACGATGCAAACGTATTAACGATGCAGAGGGAATTACTACGCATTGTAGAAGAGTACTTGTGGGGGACCTGGACCCACATCGATACGGTTAGGTAGGTATTAGATCCTTCCGATTTTCCTACGATATCTCTAAATAAATGCCTAAATGAAAAGCTATGGTTTAACTGTTAATTTGCAACTTATTCCGACGGAGAGAGCAGTGTTAGCGTTTGTATAGCAAGGCCAGAAAACTAAAAATTTACAACTCCTGACTTCACCACGCTCAGAGAAACCAATTCCTGGACTCCACTGTAACGCAGGGGCAGGCGACATATCTTTTAATTGTGTTGTTCTCGATCAAACAGACAAATGACATGGAAATATGACAAAAAAGAAAACCATGAAGTAGAATTCGAAATAAGATGAACCTACCTCTTTTGGCTTCAATGCAAATTCCACATTGCAATTGCTAAGAGTATCATTATGAAGAGGAAGAACGGAATGGATGTGGCAATCACACCTCGAGGGGCATTGGCTTGATTGGGAAAATAACAGAGGGCAAAACGTCAGGGGTTCTCAACTTGGAAGGAGACTGCGTAGGGCAAGGAAGGCAGGATGTGAGACGGAAAAACCATTATGCTGCGATTAGAATTGAAATGCAAAGAAAAAGAGCCACGGGCAACCAATGTGACAATACGAGCAAATGAAATTTTTCAAACTAACCAACTGAGGCAAAGTAAGATGATTTGCTCGATTCTTTGTGCAACCATAATTCACTCAAAAAAATAAGACCTTCGGAAATATTTATTTATTTTATCACTGTATATTCAAAACTGCAATTAAATAATTGGTTATCACCGCAATTTTCGGAGTAACATTTTGAATATTAATCAGGATATTCATTCAAGTTTCGAGCTCAGGATGTTCACATGAGGTAAGAGTACTCGTATTTGTATTAATTCCTGAGATAAATATTTATTTCCGAGAAAAGCAGGATCGTGGGTGGAAATAATCAAATGAACTCATTTACCCAGCCTTAATTGGTTTCCAATATATTTGCAAAAATTATCGAGTGAACTTATTTCCTCGTTGCTCCTCCTGTCCATCTCCATAAACATTTCGTCACTTTACAAAGGCCGTCGTATTCTCTGGATTTCACCTCGGGAAAATGTTAATCAACCCATGTATAAATAATACAATTTGAAATACTAAAGTTAGAATTTCAAATTTGATATTTGAGTCAGGAAGGACTGCCGAAAATAAGATCTCCACGGTCGTCTTGGATAGATAGTACGAGATAATCTTCGATTACTTGGAAAGAATAGTTACGGCCATCACAGTGATTTTCAGAAACAATAGTGCCAATTTGGGTACAAAAATGCTCCAGGCAGAAAAAAATTGAAAGTCTTGAGTAGTTCGACGAGTATCTTCAAACTGCTATCGTCGGAAGCCGCATATACGACACGAATACACTACAAAAACATTTAAAATAGAGCGATCTTAATTTCCCTGTCCCCTATGTAAAATATGCATTCATGAGCTCAAGAAAACTATGTCTTCCTCTTATTACCTGAGTCACAGGGATCCCAGGAAACATGGTGATCTACATAGATGCCATAACACTAATGCCCTGCTAATTCTACGCAACCGGTGGTCGTGACAACTAATGTAGTTCCAGCCATTGAAAAGCACAAATTGGATTTATTTTTAAGCGGTAAATAGGTACGTGCTTTTGTAGTCAGTAGAGTTCTCCTGTCAGTGGAAGGCTCGCGGGTAATTGTGTGACCTTTGAACCCCCCCCTGGGCACCTCGAGGTTTTTTGCGTAAATATAAAAAATAGCATCGTTTCCACTCTCAATCACTGTGAAAGACAATCTACGTAGAAGAGAGGTGAGGAAAAAAACGGAAAAGGTACTAGCAAGAGCAATTTCCATTCCCCGTTACAAGGTTCCGGGCAGGGTGAAACAAACTAACCGACAAAAAATTATCGCAAAGTACTATTGTTATGACAAGCTCCCCTTGAATTATGCATCGTAACAGTCGGAGAAAATTGGTTCAGTTAGAGAAAATTGTGATAGGTTTTTTAATGTTCTTTTTTATTATTTCCTAGACACTAACACACATAGCTCTAAGTTAATCAAAAGGTTTGGTTATAAATGACTAGTTAACCTGAAGCAAGAACATTTCATAAAACTTAAACTGCTTTAAAAGCAATCTTTTTTACTGCTGTTAATTTTATGAAAATAAAGCGTTCAACCTCCATCTTACGAGAAAAATATCAGATTAGTTATGAATTTGAACCCGTAAAATTTATAATGTATGGTATTCAATTCGTTAATCATAAAGTTGGCTGGTATTCCATTCGGTAAGCATTCACTGGACATGATTTCGGAGTAGAATAATCGCTATGGACAATGAGGTGGCTACAAAAGCTCTCATTTTGACTCTACATTGAGTCCGTAGAGTTTATAAATTATTTAATATAATATTTTAATGTTAACAACGTCATATTTTGTCGTTTGGAAGCATAAAAACACCATTTTGCTTCAGCAATTGTAATTTTCGGAATTATTTATAGTTTCTAACATACAAATGTATCCCTACATTTATCGTCCCTGTGGCGTCGATTTCGTTGACATGGACACTGAATATCTCGAGTTCTTGCCACCCTGCCTAGAGTGTTTCGAAGACATCGATTCGCCTTCGGTGCAACAACCGATTCGACTGGTAGACATTACGGCGTCGACATAAGCGATATCGTCATGATCTGGACACCAGCCACCTTTCCGTCATCGGTGACATTTCTTGACGACGGGCTTACGCTGCGGTTGACCATGACAAGGTGAATGTTGACGTCATTCCATCGAAGGAAACAATTAAGAGGCATAATCTGCCCACCTTCGTAGACCAAAGGCGGTGCATAAGTAACGTTATCTTCGCACTGTTAGATTTTATTTTCCGATGAACATCACCATTAGATAGGTAATAGGGCTTTGAAACTAGAAACAGATATTTCGCGTCGGTATAGCAGTTATTGCGTAGTGGCGGTACGCAGGGCAAGCGAAACGAGAAGGGGTGGAGGCACTTCAGAGCCCGGATATCGCTCGCTCAATGAACAACGCTAGTACCACATTGACTTATAGGCCGATATTCAGGCATGCCCAACTCATTAGCGCATCACAAATAAAACATCTGGTGGCAACATGCCGCGAACTACTCAGTGGTACCGCATAGTTCATAATTCAGAGACATCTTTTGGATATCCTTGAGGGGTGAATCACATATGCCATAAGTAGGCATGTTTTTTTTACGCACCTGCGTCCTCCCTTTCATGATGCAGTTAAAACCCTGTCTTCCTTTCAACAAATATGATATACATCACCGCAGCACTAGCTAATTTCAGTGATCGAGTTCAAAAGTGGTGCAGTTTTAGTAATCTAAAAACAAGAATCCTGGTGGTTATACCTTAACCATTGCAATAACACCCCCGACTACGCCTCTTAAGTGCCGCTAAAATTTTATTCCATTGGTATTCAGCTAGAGCAACTTCCGTCCCCTGGAGATACAAACTTGAGAAGGTTTTTTGCCACGGAGAAAGAGTGTTATGCGAGGAATCCCAAAAATGCGAAGCGGCAGCCGGGGGAGTAATATCGTTCGTTCCCTCCGCTTGAAGACAAACGATTCCCCCAACCCACCTCCACTCCCCATCTCCGCCGCACAACCCTACCCCAACGTCCAAACCTCTCCTCCCTCCCCGAGCTACACACCCCCCCCCCCCCAACTCTCCAAATTGCTCGAGAAGGATGCAAAGGACGCCGCTACAAAATGGCGAGGCGTCGCCCTTGGAACGGGGTTTCCCACCCGATTGGGAGCGAACCGACCAATGGACGACGGAGGGAGGCGGAACTTAGCCCCGATCACGCCTCAAACTCGAGGCGTTTGGGTTAAGACGCGAACTCCGGTTCCCCTGGGCGACGGTAGCTCCTCCCCCTTCGTCCTTCCTCGTCCTCTCTCTGGGCGGGTAGCGACGGGAGATCCCCCGGTTCGCCCCACCCACTTCATCTCGCTCCGCCCCCTAACATCGGCACCACCCACATCAGGACGACCTCGCCCCCTTCAGAGGCAGCCATGTACACCAGTGCCGACCGGGCCGCGACAAACATTGCACGCCGCCCGTCAACGAGGCAAGGAGCACAGCCGCAGTAGCCGACGCCGAATACGGAAGCACCACGGGGGGCGTAGATCTCGGGAACCCCGTCGCACTGCCCATATGGACCCCCGGAGCGGGGTCGGCGGGAGTGCACTGGCATCCGGAGGCCCGGAGAGGAGGCCCAAATGGTGACCCGCGGGCTGGAGCCATGCCTCGGCCGAGCCGCGAGTCGTACGGCGACCAGAAGCCGCCCTACTCGTACATCTCGCTGACGGCCATGGCCATCTGGAGCAGCCCCGAGAAGATGCTCCCGCTCTCCGATATCTACAAGTTCATCACGGACCGCTTCCCCTATTACCGCAAGAACACGCAACGCTGGCAGAACTCCTTACGCCACAACCTCTCCTTCAACGACTGTTTCATCAAGATCCCCCGGAGGCCGGACCGGCCCGGAAAGGGCGCCTATTGGGCCCTGCACCCCGCAGCCATCGACATGTTCGAAAACGGCTCTTTCCTGAGGCGGCGGAAGCGCTTCAAGCTTCCCAAGACGGAGAAGGAGGCACTGGAGGCAGGCCTCCACCGCGCGTCCGCCTGTTGCCCGCCGCCCCCGGTCTGCCCACCCGGTCCTCCCGCCCACACCCCGTCCTCATCGTCCACCTCGCAGCACCGAAAGGCCTCCTTCAGCATCGACAGCATCATCGCGCGCGACGGACCCCGAGGGGCTCCCCAGGCCCTGCCTCCGCCGCCTCCGCCTCTGCCCCCCCTTCCCCACATCGCCTTCCCGCCCGCCGCCTTCTCCGCCGCCGCCGCCCACCTGCCCCTGCTGCCCCCGCCGCACTTCGCCTCCCCGCACGCCCCTTTCCTCCTTTCCCCCGAGCGCCGTCACCACGCCGCGGCCCTGTTGGCGCTCTCGCAGGGCCTGCACCCGGCCCTGTACGCCGCCGCAGCTGCCTCCGCCGCATTCGCGGCATTCGCAGCCTCCGCGGCCGCTTCCTCACAGCACCACCACCCACCCGGGAAACCGGCGGCCCTACCCCCGCCGCCCCACCCTTCCCTCGCCGCCTTCGGCCCCACCCCGGCCTGCGGTCCCACGCCCGCCTCCTCCTCCTCCTCCCTGCCCCCCGACGGACCTTTCGACCGCCCCTCGCCCTCGCCGCTAGTGGACGTCGAAGACGACTCCTGCGCCTCGGACGGCCCTTCGGCGGACGCTTCGTGGTGAGTGAGGGGGAGGGAGGGGGTAGGGAGGGATGGAGAGGGGGAGAGATGCGCGGAGTGCGGACCTCTTGCCAAGGGCGTCATCAACCCCCTCTCCTCCGACATAGAACGACATTTTCGCGTGTTCGTATTATTAATATTATTGTTTTTTTATTATTGTGTGTGTTCGCGTGCGTGTGATGTCGGTGAGTGTCCCTTAAGAGGGAAGGGTACTCTTCACCATTCTCCCCCCCCCCTACTCGGTGGGTCTCCACGTGTCCCGTGACGGCAAAAAAGAATGCGAGAGGGAGGGAGTGTAGGTGGGTGGGTGGAAGTCGTCGCGTCTGCAGGGCGAGAACCTCCCGCACCCGAGGCACCCTTCGCCGGTCGGGGGCGGGAGACGCGTCATCGCCCGCCTCCCCCGCGGTGGGTGCCTGCCCGATGGTTAATGGGAGGAGAGCGTTCGCGAAACAGGCACGAGGTGCGTGTCACCTAAACATCTGACCGATTGGAAGCTCAATGCCGACACATAAATCAATAGAACTGAAACGTCGAAGACCATTGGAGTATACAGTGATAATCAGATCCGCTTTTCCGCGCTAATCGCTCTAATATTTCTTGATAATTGAGAAAAAATAACACTTGGTCTATGGCAGGTGGCAATCTTTAATCGCGCAAAAGAATTAAAATTTATGACGGAAAATTGGCCGCTATTTATTCTAATTTTATTGGACACGACCCGAGAAATTGGTAAAATTCAAAGAAATAACAATTTCACCAATAAATTCTCTATTCAATAAAATATTAAAAAGAAAGTCACTCCGTTCGTTCATAAACAAAGTCAGAAACATCGTTCAGTAAAATAATGCCCACCCTAACGTCGAAGCAACGTGCCCCTTAAAATGCTGAATGAAAAAGGAAGGCTGGCGGTGAATTCTATTGAATCAATCCGGGATCGACCAAACTGCATTTGCCGCAGAAAGCAACAATTTCTCTCAGGGAAATAGAAATTCGAACAACGCAACGAAAACAATTTATAATCCATATAAAAAGAACATCTTATGGTAAACAGTTTTTTGCTTCGGTCTGTTTCAGGGATCCAAGTTGTTGGACGGCTTTGTAAATAAATATTGTATTCCATTCTTACAGTAAATATTCCACCTTAATCACATGACCTGGAAGGTATGCGTTAACCTGGAAGGTATCATTTACCAAGGTTAGATTTCATATGGTCTCATGAAGAAGATTACCATTATATACCTTTGGGGTCTTATTGTACCTTTCTCAAGTTCTTGCACTGAGGGAGATTATATAGTAAGTTGAATTCCTAAGTCTTACAAGTACCCAAGCACAAAGTTGCCTATGATTTCAATTAGCGGCACTGATATTGGCAAAACTGCAGTTGTAGGCATGCCATAATTTCCACAACGAGGTTTTCTATTCCAAACATTCTATACACTTTCCGAAATGTCTGCAATAACAATTGCTAAAAGGTCATTAGATATTAATATAATGGGATCCATACATACTCCGTGACGTTTGAAGAGCCAACAGAATAAAATATTCACGAGTCCCGTTCCAACTCTAAAAATCAAGAGAATTGAACGATAGCGCATGGCAACAATCAATCCATAATTCTCCTTGGTCTATACGGGTAATACTCAACGTTTAATATACATATCACCACTCATACCAAATATTTAAAGAACTAATGAATATGCTCAGGAATGTTATTTTGTTGTAAAAATCAATGTTTTCAAATGGGAAGAGCAACTATGTTAAAAAGAAACAGATTCCTAGATGTATCGGGAGGATATTTATGAAATACGCTGCATGTAAAAGGGCATCAGTCACATGCGATTGATCTGACAGAAAAATTCGACTAAGAGATCTAGTAGAAAATTACGATATTTATGCCAATTTTGAGAAGTATAAATAAGTTATTTTATACCAGGGACAAGAATTACAAACTGGAAAACTCACGCTATATACACTAAGGACATAAATTTGAATGTTTCTCAAAATATTGCCAATAGACAAAAGAGCTTTCTTGCTGGAATGATGCATGCCATTTGGCAGCAATGCATAGCAGATTTAAAGAGATTATCGGTTCCAAATTCAAAAGAGTCAAATGATGCCTACAGGCAAACAAAGAACTACACCCCCAAAGAATCTAATTTCAAAACATTTCATTCAAGTTGTCGATTTGAAAGGTGGAAAAAAATAATCTATTGTGATTGGTTTTCATGTTGTAGCATTATCCTTTCTCCAAAAAATTAAACAAATGTCCATAGATATAATGTCGGGTGTGCTTCCTTGAAACTTTCAATGTTGAATGGTGACATTGATCATAAAAACATTACTGTACTACTCAATCCACCGGACGAAACGACGTCCAGCAACGTCCGCATCGGAGCGTCTCGAACTACGCTAAGTTATCTCACAAACCGGAGAAACCCGATGCGGTGCGTGTATAAGCTTTTGTTTGCGTAATCCTCTGCCGACGGCGACTCCAATCGTCTCGGTCGCTCTCGCTCGCCACGACGCAGCCACCCACCCAACGACCCCCTCCCGACCAATTGGGACTGGCTCGCTCAATTGGCACGTGGAACCAACCCAAGACACACACTCCCTCTCTCTTGAGGAGAAAGAAATCCAAGGCCCTCCCTCTCGCCGACGAGCTTCCTTCCGTTTAATGAGACGAGAGTGAGGGGAAGACATGCTTGTGAACTCACGAGGAGTACCACCGAATGAGTGATTCAACCGACGAAATCTGTTTGATTGGTAAAAAAAACCTATGTATGAATGCAAGTGATCACCATCGTCATCAATGTCGTCATCATTGCCGTCATCGCCATCTTTGACATTAATATTATTTATCGCCACCATTAATCATCCGAAGGAATAAGACACTCGATTGCATTACCGACATGTTTACATGTTTAACGGTTGCAATACACCTTCGCCTCCACTCATTTGCTCTCTTTGTTTTTTTTTTGGATTGGTGGAAATTCTGTGGTCCAGTGAAGGTTTCATTTCCATTAGATTTGGGACTATTTTTAGCACTGGCAGTATTGGCCGTATTGGGCATGTAGAACTGCTGAAATTATTGCCACTTTTTCATTGCAGAATGTATCACATAATAGTTGGCAATGTGTTGATTTACTCTTATCACTCAAAATGCTGTACAGCGTGATCTCACTCCAACAATGCCATGGTTCCTGAACTGTAAATAAAATGGATTAAGTATTTGTTGCTATAAACGAAGTGTTTTTCTATGATTATTTTCACCTGTCCTGGCGTTTATGCTCTAGAGAGAGTCAAATGGAAACCTTGAATCTTATATATTTTTAAACTCGTAGTTTCCTGAATGCAAAATATTCTCAGTTGAATTATTTTCATATGTACTCTCCATGGAGTGAAATAGAAATATTCCAGTACTTTGAATGCTGACGGTATATCCAGAAATGATACGGCTTTACTGCTACAAAGGCCACTGGTGCCAATACTTAGCGTGCCTGGCCTGGTCAAGGAGGGGTTCTTACTAGAGAAGTGGTGCTGTTTAGGAATTTCTTAGTTCAAATATAAACTTGTTAGTGTGATGGAGATGAACCACCAACTTTTATTTATTGATGAATTTCAATGATTCCCTTCTTGGTTGCTCATCAAACAATGACAGAATCCTCTTCCTTTTCGGTGCATATTGCAACTTTATCTGTCATATTAATAATATTGTTGCTTCCTGCCATCATGCTGATGACTGTGGAACACTCGTCAAATCATGGATATCACTATTGCCAACTAACTGGGAAATGGGACAACATTTTGTAATTTCAGTGTACATACAAGGATTTAACTTGATTCATACTCGTATTGATTGATGGGAAAATTTTACGAATCACAGTTTTTAAGTTAGACAATCCAGTGCATGATCATGGCACTGGCATCATGGCACTCCTTGTGGAATAGAAAAGGGTGTTGCCGTTTTCTTTGCCTCACCTGATGACGATGCTGTCAATGCATTGGCAACCGTGTCGGGTTTGAATTAACTAACTGTGGTTTTCTAAAAGTTTTCCATCGATCAATAATCTGTGAAGAACTATCACAAGTTTTCAAAGCAGAGAGTTTTATTTATACTGATACGCAAGGGTTTCGAATTTTTAGAAATTCTTACCTGAAGTATTCAGCAGATGCATCGCAAAAAAACGCATCACCTCAGAAAAGTTACAAATTGTAGTTTTACAGGAATGCTTTAGATTTGGTTTGATATTTTGTTGCAGGATATTCCGGCAGATATTTTAGAGTATAAGTAACTATTTTAAACTTATTTAGTCGATAAATATTTATTATCCTAAGACCATATATTTTAAACAATATTTTGGAAAATATTTTTACTGTGAAAAATATATGCAATTTTGTCCACACTTGCTAAATTGAATGCAAGCAAAATGAATTTGGCAAAATTAAACTTGGAGCCTTTGACTTACTAAGTAGTTTTCGATTGTATTTTCTTCAATGCGAAGAGCTTTGAATCCCCTTCGCTGACCTCGCCATGAAGGAGTCATCCAATGATATGCCGTCATCAACAGTTTATAATCTGATGATTGATTTGGGAACCCCATTCCCTGTCACTCGTTTCATTCCTTAGCTGCTCTTTGTCTTCCATCACCTGCTTCTCGTAAGTGATTATTCGCGAGACCTCTCCTCACTGACCTTCTCGAATTCTTATTTATTTTTCACTCAATCAATCCATTTCCATTTTTATTCTATTGCTATCAAAATATCTTTCCTAGCTTTAACATTCTTTCATTTTTACTATTAAATGCCGTTCATTAGCCATATTCATGTGAATTTTCTAGATTTCTCTAACAACATGAGGGCTTCTACGAGCGATTGCCCTCCTTATACACCTTTGATATATGCCATCAGCTGCCGTTTATAAACTATAAACAACCAAAAGCTAATTTGAAGAAAGAGATATTTTGAGTTATGTGTGTTAATATATTTCCAAAAAATGCGCAAATCCCTTTCCAGAAACATAACATTTGACCACAATTTCTGGGTCTCCTATGGACGAATGGACAAATTCCCAATAATTCCAATTGGAGATCGAGAAGGTACGGTGGCTAATGTACAGGGTTCCCACCTCGGTAGCTCAGGTTTTATACCCGGAGGAGGCAGGAATTAACAGTAGTAACCCGATCCCTACTTGGAGCACTTCGTGGAGTGCACTTTATGTGAATGCGCCGTCCGTCGGATAGGACTGCGGACCCCTGTGATGCCTATTGCTAAGAGTAGGCGCCGAGTTTCTCTACACCCTTTTCTTTATTCCCTGAACATCCCACCCCAGACCGAATCACCTAAACCTCTTCCGAATGGCGCAAATAACCTCAGGTCTTGTAAATCTCCCCTAATAACCAATTTAATGGTTCCAGTTTTGACATTTTATCTTTTAGATTTTTAGAAGCAAAATAAGGTATTTAGGACTCCATGTTGTCATCGAAATTCAATGTATTCCCTCCTGAAAAGGAATGAACTAATTTACATTGTGCTGAATTGGGACACCAATATTTAGTCTATATTTAATAACTTACCAAACCGAAGAAAGTTTTAAAATATTTCTTTTACGACGAAGACACCGCCTGAGCAAATCATCATCGTCTTCTTCCTTGATTCAGTCAACTGACACAAAGGCCAACCATATGATTAGGCATTTGATTTCAAGCATCGTGGCTCTTCAATAAACTTTGGGAAGAAACGTATCTATGAAAAGGAACAATAGCAAGAAAATCAACCGTTGATGAAACTAACCCTCATGAGTTCATTTTTAATCCACTATGTACCCAAAAAAACAGTAAGTTATGGGGAAAGGATGATTTCATTTAATATCATTGAAGAAATTCTTACGACGTGATCGAATCACCTATAATGATCTCCTCTCTTAAACATCCTAAACAATTAAAACTCCTATTTTCACCGCTCTGTTTTTTAGATTACCTATGTTCCAATCAACCACAGATCCTAGCATGTTAAAGTTTGAAATCTAATTCCCATACCTTCAGAAAGCAATCTTCCTCAAATTCGTGCAGGAGTTTTCTTTCAGTAATACTATAAACACAAATACCGGGCTGTCAGCGCAGAAATTTTAAAGCGCAGAAACCCAAAACAGTGAGAGGTCTACAGAGCCTGGCCTCGGTGTAGGACGAGTCACGTGGCGATGATATTGGGGTGGGCGGACCGGTGGGGGAGGGGTAGCGGTTCGAGAGGGTGGCATTGTGGGACACCTCCCTTAGCATTAGGGGATTTGAGGAATCCTGCCAAGGCGTCGGGCGTCGACGGAGAGAATTCACCACGACCCGCCACGACGTTGCCTCTCCGAAACCACCCCAAACTCCCTCAATTTCCTGACTAGAGACCACATTGCAAGGAAATTCGGTCTCTATTCATTAGGAGAGCTTTGGTTGTTAGAAATATGGAGTTGGAAAAAGTGTTTCTATATTCATTTGTATGGTATGTGAGCAGTAATTTTTAATGGTTCCTTATCATGGACGTCATTTTCTTTAATCTATTCTCTAAAGCCGCAAATCACAAAATTTTTTGAAATACCTGATACGTTTACGTTCATACTCCATATTCTGTCACAGACCTATCAACACTGTTTATATTCTTACTGTCGGCTATCTAGCGGATATGGTAGGTATTGGATGGACACAAGCAACCGTGCGCTACAGTGACAATACCATCGTCCTTCCTCACGATACACAACCCAACATCTTACACTACAGCATTCCTCTCTTCAATGCTGCAAAATTCTTTCCTCCTTTCATTCCATCCTATTCCTGCTCCTTCCCCGCTTACCTAACAATTTCCCGAAAACTTTAGCAAACCTTTTCTTACAATTCTTACTTAACGGCCCTGTCATCAATTACCTCCTCGTCATGAAACCTTCTTTGCCTAACGCAATACTTCTCGGTGTATCGTAACTACTTTGCCCATTTTGTTCCGAAACACTTGCGATATGCGTTAACTGTACCACCTGCTCCAGTTTTTTCCCTCCTAATTTAGCGTTTGAAATAATCTTTCTCCATCTGAAAAACCGTATAGCCTTTGCTACTGCATAGATCATATCGGTAACATTTTTCAATTCAGTGTATTTTAGACTCTGACGGGAGTGTATCATTCTAGTAGATTTAATCACGTTATGGCTTGCTAGAATTATAAAATTAGGGTAAAGCAAGATATAACACTGATATATTAATGTTAGGTAAGACCAACAGCTGCATCGTGCGTTGCGTTGACGGTACGTAGCTTGCAGCGATTCAACAAACCATTTGCGAGACATCGGCGTGACTTGCACGCTGATGTCATTCCAGGACAAGGGGGCGTGGCTAATCACACGTGGGACCTCACTCGGGTCTCCACAGCTCTTAGAGAAATGTTGAAGACGAATTCGGGGTAACATGCAGCCTTACCGGGGCTCCCCGAGACGATGTACGCAACTACGAGAGCTTTCCAGGAAGTAACATCCGTTATGTTAAAAAAAATACACTGCAATAGGGACAGGAACTTTATTAATTTCATCTCAAAACTACATATCTCTAATATTTTCATACATATTCGCCGAACAATTTTAATATTTGCCATATCTCTGAACTAGTTTTTAAATTCCTTCAGTATAAAATTCTGCCGCCTGAGATCGCAGCCGACCAATGACGGCATCTTGAAGTACCTCGTCAATACGAGCACAAAACATGTAGTGGCCTAACTTTTCAGTCGTGTTTACTTGTAAGTCTGGGGAAAACTTTCTAAAGATATCAGATATTGTAAAACATAGGTTTTCACAAACTTTTCGTCAATTCTGGGGTGGGACAATCCAACCACTGCAGCTCGAGGCGTACTGACCTACTGTGTGAGCCGATACAGCGACCATTCGGCTCCCTCCACTGATTCTCACGCTACAGGAAAGCGGAGGTCACTTTCTGAATAGTCCTCGCAGATACGGATCCAAGATTAATTGGCAGCGACATGTGCTGAGAGTTCCGCCTTTTTCATTTCTCTCAATAAAGGCTAATAAGCTGTATTTTGTATGCATCCTATGATAACTGTACATAACGTCAATGTGTTTATTTTTTCAATATAAAATAGAGTAGTATTATAAGTATAATAAACAGTAAGAGGATAGAGTTAAATTGGAGGTTTCTAAGATTTGGGTTTGACGGAGGATGGCAAAATTGAAGTGGATGGAATTAAATTCAAACAAAAGTGTTCAAGGCATGGAGGAAGATGGAGAGACCACTATTGGGAGAAATCCAACGGATGCAGGAGAGACGAATAAATGGAGGGCATATTGAGAGTCATTGACGACTGTGAGAGATGGGAGAATTCCGGGAATGCCAGGTAGAAGGAGACAAATAACAGAGATGTTTTTCGGCACTCCCTTGGTCACTCGAGTTCACTAGGCCGTGCGGACTTTGAGGACAATCGAAAAAGAATTGCCCCATTGACGGCACTGCCAGCAGACACTTGCGGGTCGTCCGTTCGCAGATGACAAGCTATGAGAACGTAAACATAGTTTTAAACGAACTCAAGTTTTGAAAGGGGACGAGGTGTGAAAGAATCCTGACCCCAAATCATAATACCGAAATGATTTTTTGAATTTATTCCACAAATCAACGCATTCAATCTTAAAGTGATTTTAGTGGAAGTGAGATGGACGGTGATCTCCTTTCAGCTCTTATTTCACGGGAAAAATGCCATTATAAATTGACCCTTCCGTCATATTTTTCTCTGACCTTATATTCATGATGTCCCCATTATCGTGGTGCGATTGGGTTAGTGGTGATTTTTTTTGGCATCATCACAAAACAGACCTGCTTCTAATTGAATTTCGTAATTTAAACAAAATTTAGTCTGGAAGTAATTGATCAATCTAGGTCTTTCGGCAACCTAGGCGCTTCACTGAATGTACGTATCATAGGGTCGTCCAGCAGACGAGTCCCTGGGAGGGCTGGGAGGGGGAATGGCGGACGTAACGTGTGGCGGGTGGCAGCGGGCAGACTCAGAGTGGGAGGGGCGGGGGGTGTGGCAGGGAATTCTCTCCCTGCACCACAGCAACCAACCCTTCGCTCCCCAAGGCGCGCCTCACTTCTGACCGCCGTAGTGGCGGAAAGATCTCCATATTCTTCAGAATGTAATTGAAATTTGTGCTTGGCCATCTATTTCATAAGAGTCATTAAACTCTCTCAGTACTAACCACCCTCGACTTAAACTCTTAGTTTTGAGATCAAGTTTGAGACGTAAAAAGAAAACAATCTGCTCTGCGTTAAGAGCTGTCAGTACCACTGGTGGGATTGTGTTTCTAATGAGAGTCATAATCAATTCTGTTCTCCACCAAATATACTAATGGATTCATTTACCTCATTAAAAGTCCTTCTTCTAGGTTTAAATCAAGAAGTCACCAAATTAGGGTGCCTCAGTACGTGCCCAATTAGTATTAACTCTCTTCATGATGGACACAATATTAGTGTGGATGACCTATGAAAAAGAAATCACCCTCCACCCTGATGGAATTTTTGTGAAAATTAACATTGAATAACGAGATTAATAGGACCACGGGTGTCCTTTTATTTCATTCTACTCAATATTATGTGTATATATACTAGAGTATCGAACCAGTAAGAGTATCGACCAGGCTAGAGCATGGACCCCATAAGTCAAAAGATTCGTGGTCCAAGTCCCGGTCAAGGCAATATTATATATATGTATATATATAAAGAACACTCACAATTATATCTTGATAATTTCGACGGACTCGAACTTATCAAGGTATTATTGTGAGTGTTCTTTTTATGTGTTCCCGTGCTGTGTGTTGCTGTCTAAGTTTTTTATTCAACACTTCCGTGTTACTTCGAAGAAATTATCTATTTATATAAATATATATATATACATACATATATATTATTATTATTATTAGGTAATCTACCGTTTAAGGTAGGTTTTTGGATGGACACAACTATCAAATAAACATTTTGTGACTCCCCACTTAGCAAACTAATCTATATCAGATCCCTCTTCATCTCATATATATATGTATACTTATATATATACATAGTATATACTTCGATTAAAACATTTACGCACAGTATCACAGAGAAAGGACACTCACATATCTAGTTGACCTTTTGATGGCACAGCAGTCATCATCATATTTACCCTCGCCCTTCCCAGCACACCCTGCGTTTCCCCCACCCCAGACATGGCATTCCCTCCTCTCGAAACCTTCTAGTCGGACCAGAAGAAGGCGTCAGTGAAGACTGATAGGTTAAACTTTCTGAAACGTGTCTTTTACGTGCTCTCTACTTATATTTTTATGTTCAATTGTACTGTGTAAATGTTATGTTGCTCTCTGAGTGTTTCTAAATTATTATATATCTTGCACATATTCACAATTATCTTATATGTACAGCCACTGACTGCCGTCTCATGTCCTAGTCCACGTCTAATAATTTCCCGGGCGGTCCCGGTAGCGGCGAGGGAACTCCCTCGTTTGCCCGACTCAAGGCTCGCCGGGTCTGTTCTCCCATAGGTGTGCTTTCCTTCACTTAGGGTTCGGGTGTATGTGATTGCCTTTAATATAACTTTTAAGAGTTAGGTCGACGAATGGGCTATACAGTCTCAATCTCGCCCTAATTAAGTTGTTAGATAAAATAACATAAATATTCAAGGAAAATTAGATAATAATAGTCTGCACTCTTCTGTTCAGACCAAATATGAGCTAGTATTCTTTTTCAGTGATATTGAGATTTTTCAATCCAACCGTTGGTTTCATCTTGTGATTTTCAACTCTGTAGTGGATAGTAATTTATTCCACTTTCTTTTTTAGTCGAAAAATCATTTTAGGGAGCACGAATGCATTTAAATTTCTTTTAATATTCCGGATATCGCTCAATTACAACCCCTATTAATCGTATCATATGTAATTGAAATGCTTCACGGTTTTTCCTTGGCAAGAGGTGTATGGGTGTGGACACCCCGGGGGTGTCTCCATGGGGATTACAGATCCCGCCCGTGAGTGAGTCGACGGGCGACGCGCCCGGTCTCGGTCGCCGCTGCGCGACTTCGCCAAAGAAACAGAGAACTCCTTATATTTTCGAGGGGTCCTTCAAATTTCAAACCGTCTTCTCCGGTAAACATTAGTGACTCATCAAGACATCTTACGCTACCCTACCCTAGGCCTCTGCAAAAGGGCGTATTATTTTCTCCTCCATTGAGGTTCATAATACGGTTGCAAGGATTTAAATATTTCTAATTTGTCCTTCATGCATCACCAAATGATATTTATTTGAATACAAATTAACATAAAATACCATTTTAACATTCACAGATTAAAGTAATTTATTCATCACTAATGTTCATGGAATTAGTGACTCTAAAATTACTCGGAAAATCCTCTCTTATAAATTAAACAATTTCCCTTGCCTTCCTTTCGTGTTTGAATGGACATAAAAATCATCAATACGTGAAATTGAAAGAAAGAAGATACCTTCTAGACAGAACAAATAGAAATGACAGAATAATTATCATGAAGATTAATTGAGTCAGGTTTCAATTGCTACAAGGTATTTGAGGAAACAAAAGAACATCATCTGTAAATTCTACGCAGAAATCTAAAGTGTAACTGAAGGGGATAACCCGTAAAATATTGTGGAGAAGATTGCCCATGATGTCACGGTTAATGACAAATTAAAAACCATACGCAAAAGAGGCATGAAAAATGATTGAACCTGAAACGCCGACAGACCATATATCGTATCATAGAATAGCAAAAAAAAGTTATTAGCGTGATATCGTGGAATTCCTCTCTTATCATAAGAAAGAACTAACGTGGAAATAATTTTTTTTTAAATCGGTGAAAAAATAATTCACGAAGCCTTTGGGTCGCAAATCGTGGTTGATCCTGCGAAAACTGGAATTGAAATGCCTTTCCTATAACTCAATTACTCTACATTCTCACGCTAAACCGATATCTTGCCAAAATAGAGAAACATTCGTAATTTTATCGATATAATCAGGCCTAAAAATGAATTTATACAGGCTGTATCAAGAGTTCAATTGCGACTAATTGGTCATTGAATACATTATCTTATTATAGCACACTCTAGTAATAGGGAATATTTTCGCAAATTATATTTTCCTTTCCGTAGCAAATATTTGTGTACCGAGGTACATTATCATGAGAATAGTCCATCTGCTGTCTAGATATTAATTTGATATGCACTACACTATGATTACGTAGTACTAATTATTCTTCCGGAAGTTTATTAATTATTTTGAACTTTTTTATCGTATGGAGTTTTTAACAAGCACAGTAATTTCCTGGCGTTTGAAGATAATGCAGGGTCAAAAAATGATTTATTTATAATTTATTTACAAAATTGTTCTCAAATTATAGGTTGCGTAGGATGTTTTTTAAGAAAAAAGATTCGTGAGACTGTGTATTATAAAACAATGGAATGTCGGAGGGAATTTGGCGAAGTGTGAGACTTCGTGATTTTAGACATTCGCCGCGGTGACTCGGAGAATGTTTTGAGAATTCTTACTTTCGAATGTATTTCACGTCTTCGAAATTTTTTATATTTATTTGCGCAACACGTGATGCAATGTTTTTGCACCTTAACCACATAAAGGACGAAAATCATTTTCGTGTGCTAATGCACCGGAAAACATCTAGAAATTTTTTATCTCCACCTCAAAGTAACCCCTACGATGTCAATTTTCATTCAGAACATATAATCTCAAACGCCATCAAGGTGTCAACCCTTCTCTTATTATGTATAATCTAAGAATAGGTTTAAATAAACACTAATATTTTTATTAGATTAAAAAAACGGTGTTCCGTGTATCAAATAGGAACTTGAAGTTTCTATATTATTTCTTCTTACGTGAAAAATCCTAATTTTGATTTTATACTATATCAATTAATACTCTTTATCAATGGCAAAATGAGCAATTCTATATCTATTTTATTTATTTCTCACCAATGCATAGTGCATATTCAATATATTACACAGGCCAACAGTGGTTTTGGTGCCGGAGCTTTTAATGCTGATTTAAAGAACAATTGGGGTGCTGAATCCAATTATGACACTAGTTTTTTCCTAACAGCTATAGTTTTCAAGATATAGATATGTTGTTACTTACGTAAAAAATCTTCTAAATGATGATATGGGAACATTATATTAGTAATAAAACCCACTAAATATAAAGACTTGATTTATTTCTAGGGCTGTTAAATCACCCACAAACACAACAGAATTTTACAATACAATTGAACACAAATACTAAAATTTTTTTACTGTAATAAAACAAATTGAAAAGAAAAAATACATAAAACATCACTCAACACATCGGAAGCTTTTTTTGCGCGATTTTCTTGAGTGCACTTTGTTCAAACAGTCTCGTTTTAAGCACCAGCAGTAATCTGCCATCATCTTCCTTGGTAGCGAGCTTCCATTGTTTTTATATCCTGGTGAAATCTTTCACCTTGTTCTTCACTTGTGTCTCCTAAATTTCCAAGAAAATTGTCCAAGTGGCTGTGTAGGTAGTGAACATTTGTGCTCATATTACATCCAAGTGATTTGAAGTTACTGAGCATAATGTTTACCAGCTCAATATAATTTTCACTTTTGTGATTTCCTAGAAAATTTTTTATGACCTCAACAAATGACATCCAACTAATTTTTTCAATCTCATTCATTGACTCGACAAAAGCAGGATCCTTTGTAAGTTGTCTGATTTGTGGCCCCTCAAGAATACCAGCTTTAAGTTTTTCAATACTTATATGGGGCATCTTTAGTCTTAAGTAGCCGAGGCATGGTCCATCCTTGTCAAGAGCCTTTACAAATTGCTTCATTAGGCCTAGTTTAATATGTAGAGGCGGTAAGATGATTTTCTCTCTTTCAACTAAAGATTCAGCAATGATGTTTTCTTTCCCAACCACCAAGTTTTCTCTTTTAGGCCACTTCTTCTTAATCCAGTGGTTTTGTCTGTCCCTGCTATCCCAGAGGCACAAGAAACAAGGATATTTTGTGTAGCCACTTTGCTGCCCAAGAAGAAAGTTCACCATTTTTAAATCTACACAAATCACCCAGCGATGTTCCTGGTATTTTATCTTCTGTAAGACCAATGCTATTGTATCGTATTCTTCTTTCATTTTAGTTGAATGAGCGATTGGTATTGCGCCAAACCTGTTACCATTGTGAAGAAGTACACATTTTAAACTACGCTTGGAGCTATCAATAAACAAACGCCAATCACTAGCATCATATTGTGATAGTAGTCCCATTTTTTTCAAAAGACCCTTAACGTCTAAACAAAATGTAAGATTGTCTTCTTGAGTAAGGGGGTAGCATATCCTTTTCCCTTGTGCGATAAAAACTTATTTTTGTACCGGGTAGCAGTAAATTCTTTTCATGCAGTCTTGATGCTAGTAGTTCGGATGCTTCCTTCGATAAGTTCAGTTCTCTAGCAAGATCGCTTAGTTTATCTTGATTAAATAGTTGAGGAATTGCTGATACCCCCTCGTAGTCACTGCCACTATCGTCAATATAATGAGAAATGTTTTCAAATAACTCAAATTCTTCCTTAGATATATCTGGTAACGTCTGAAATATTGGGATCGGCATTTCTTCTGAATGGGGTACCGGGCGTCTAGCTGAAGGCAAATCTGGATATGTCCACTTGTGGCGATTTTTTCGATTAATTTCCGAAACATTTACTATGCAAAAATAACAGTCGTCAATATGGTTCACAGGTTCTCTCCACACCATTGGCACACCAAATTTTAGACTTTTCCTTTGTCCTGTTGTCCATTGCCACAGGTGTTCAGTACATGTTTTACACACAAAATGCGGTGCCCATGTTTTATCTTGGTCACCAAGCTTAACAGCAAAATATCCCAATGCACGTTTCACAAAGTCTGTAATATTTTTCCTATTTTCTTTTACCATATATTCCCATGCATATTTATAGATTTATTTAACTCTGAAAATTATTTTCCGGAATATATCAAATATTAAAACAACTAATCGTAAGATGTGCCATATCTAAAAAAGTAGAGCTGTTAAATAAAAACGGATTTCATATTTGGATTCAGCTCTACAAATATAGTTAAAATCAACACAAAGATTCTCGGCCCCAAAAAAAAATTTTTTTGTAGGCCTGTGTTATTTCTCAGTGAAGGACCTTGTCAAAGTGGCAAAATCTACAAGAGACTCATGTGTGTCCCTCCTTCTCTCCTCTTATGTAATTCGGAGCATTATTAATATCAAATTGGTAAATGTTTCGTAAAAAGGAAAGAAAATGCCTTTTAATTAAACTTAAGTGTTTTTCACAAATATAATTTAGTTCAATCAGGTGTTTGCCTTGAAAAACTAAATCGCCTCGAAAGATAGAATTTTTACAATTTCAGTGGGATAAGAATACCTTCAATGAAAAGAAACAATAATTTCAAAAATGATGTAAGTCGTGTCTGAAATTATGCAGTAGTAAATATTACACAAGAATTCATATTATTATTTTAATCGAAACATCAATTTAATAAGCGCTAATCCATTTAATTTTCTCTCACGAACCCACATCTCACTCAATCACACCCCTTATTAATCCCATCATTGGAAATTAAAATGCTTCACTGATTTTCCTAAGCAATAGTTCCACCGCCCCTATCTACGCGTCTACGTTCTCTAAAATTTTCAAACCCCAATAACCATGTACTTTTGCATATTAGGAAATTATCCATATTATTAACGATGCAAACGATAACAAGGAAAGTAGTTGATGCAGGGACGATAAGGTATTTGATAATCATTGTTCAACTGAATAACACTTGCATAAAAAATCCAGTGCATATCCTGAGATTTCTGTTTATTCTATTGTAATAGGAAGATATCCTACCGAGGAGTGTAGAAGATTTTACCGAATTTATGCTCTTCAAACCTGATCAAAAGAGAAGCTAAAAGAATAAGAGCTAAGAAAGAAAGAGAAGGCTTAAAAAAGAAATATGTTGATGAAAAGAGGAGTGAATTACGAAAGGAGGAAGGAAAAGTCATATTTTAGGGACAAATAATTAAGGGATTAATAACAGCTAAGAGATGCCTAGGCATATTAATTGCGACAATAAAATCCGGTAAACCCGTTCGTTTTTCCTCCAAAAACTACGAAAAGTCTTTAAGACGAAATAAAAAATTACTCTGGTCAATAAAAATTCGTTTGTACCAAGAAAAGCAATATTATTATTCTCGCATGTTCTCTAAAAATTAGGACCATGTTTAGGGCATAATTTTGGAGGCATTGCAAAATTTATACAATTAAACAACTTGGAGGGATCAAAAAACTGAAAAATATTAAGGAGTACACGTGTTGTAGTAAATACGTGTACGCTATGATTTTCATTGAAAGATAAATAGTATTAATTTTAGGGTTTCAGATAACAGAGTAAGATACTAAACAAACAATAATATGTGTGTAAAATATAAATAAATATCTATTTATATCATATAAATATTATGTGGGTCGCGGAAGTACAGGGTAGAGCATTGGACTACTGATCGGAGGGCCCTGGTTCGATTCCCGGGGAAGCCTCTCTGGGCACCTGCAGCTCCTCCCAAGCTATGTGATTTTTCGGATACCAGATCTTCCTGGGAAACCATAACCGGCACTGGGAAAGGAACTGGTCCTCCTACCCCGATGTGTGAATTTCACACGCCGTCGGGCTTAATACTGGGTGAACTCTACCATCACCTACCAAACAGACCTTTGGGTCGATTACTGTGTTACTGTGTATGTTATATAATTTTTGATACCTCTTTTACGGATCGGTTTTAAGTGTTTAGTTAAAATATTTGAAATACTAGAAATGGGTTTTATGAACTCACGTTGTTCCGAATGGGTTTTCCATCCAGGTCCCATTTTTAGGGCCCCCGTTTTGACATGATGACGACGGACCTTCAAACGACAAGCTCCAATCCCAGTTAACTTTTCCATCGTCGAAAGGAGACCGTCGAGATAATTCTTTCATAAAAGTAAAAGTTCGACAAATTCACATCCAAAACTTGCTCATAAATGGAATACCTGTACCGCCCCCACTCGAAATCGGGCCAAGGAAATTGATCCGCATATTGGGAGTGGTCCGAGGGGAAGGGTCTCCGCATGAAAGTCGTGAGGGGTTCCGCAGGGGCATGGGCGCATCTCCCCCACCCTTCATCGCGCTCCCTCCCCCGCGTCCCTCCACCATATTGCTTTCTCCTCCCTGCTACACGTGATCTGACCATACCTAAACCTACACACGCGTGGACCGATTTCCCCGAATATAATTCCACAACATTCAAATCCTTCAAATAGGTAGCTACGACCTATATTTTTATTGTAATGCATGCATGCCACTATGAAAGCCACTGCTAGGGTGTGTGGCAGTTGGTGATTGCACACTTATCCTACTTTTGACTCAAAACACTTTTCACTCTTAGCACGGTTGGACAAGGTTATTCTGAAGTGAAAGAAAGATGATAGGTTGAGTTCTTTAAAGTTAATATTACACGTATTTACGCAAAAGCGAAGGTTTCTTCGCTCCTTGGAATTTATCGCATTGCTATTCCCATTATATAAAAAGTATTATTCTGATCCCCTATCGTTTGTGGAAAAAAGACATCTTAAATCTATCTGTTGTACACTTAAGTTCTCTCTAATTTCATAGGCATCATCTCTCCTACCGTAGTGGGATTGGGCCAATGATACATTTTCAGTTGCATCGTTAAAGAGACGAGACATTTCTCTCAGAGCAGATTCTCGTTCCGTAGTTTGCGAGGGTCCCGAAATCCTGCTACCCGATTTGATCCCTTCCTCTCCACTCCTCGCACCAGCTGGTACCGCCCGAGGGCGAACGCCAATGCGGGACCCTCAACCGGGGCGACCCAGGTGACGCCCCACCCTGATAAGCCCCTTTTAATTCTCATTACACTTAACTCATTATTGAGCCTCCTCTGATGAATTGTCGCAATGAATTATTGATTTGTTAAATGGCGGAAAAACAATTTTCGCAGATGCCTATCCAAAACAACGGACAGGTTTGACCTCTTTAAAGACAACCGAATTTCTTTAAGAAATCCTGTAGCCAATATTTAAATCTTATCATGGCCTCATACTTCGGTCATCTCCCTCATTCCATTTTAGGAAGTAAGATTTAAAATAGATCCCTCGGAACGATTGCACGTTAAGCTGATTAAAACATTTTATGACTAAATAAGATTGGGAAATTAAGTGGGAGTGTCGAGTGAAGTTTACGTTTTAGAAAATATATATTTTAATTTAAATTAGCAAAAAATATGTTTTAACTAACCCGGGAAACTTATTTATATTTATAAAACTTGTTATTAGCCCTGACAAGATCGGTACACAGATCGGTGCATATTGTTTTCTGATATTCTACTTAGAGAATTTAATTTTTAATCTACACATTCCGCCTTAACCTATTTCATAACAATAATTTTGGATATTTTATGTCTCTAATTTGGTAAGTTGAGTAGTTATATATGTTTGAAATAATTATTTTAACAAAATCGTGCTTTCTAATTTTCTAGAAATATTTCACGGAATACGAGCGGTGACGAAATGTGATTAAAAAATATATTTATTGATGCGAACGATGACTGAGTATAGTTAAATAGAGTGGAGATACACTTCCTTGAGCTATTATTAAATTTCTTTGGAATTTGAAATTACGGGAGAAAATATTTGGTCAGGGTATCGCCAAATACTCCTAACTTGCTGTCGCAGTGCTTACAGGAAATGTTTGGTGTAGTATTACCCTTATATACTGTGTAGCCAATCCCGAAATCTGTATAGCATGAAATATCTTCAATTTTATTCTTGCATAATATACGACTCATGTCTTAGACTGCCTGGGTTGTGATGTCAGCTAAAAATGATTTTGGGGTGAAGCGGCTAATTGGCCCAATTTACCGACTTCCTCACCACGCTTATTTCACGAGTGAAGTAAATACATTAAAAAAAGGTACAGTATCGTCGAGTTTATGCTTATATAAACAAAATTCATCGCAGCGGCTGATAAAATCTCCGTCAAAAAAACAGAAGATACGGTTAATAAGTACGTACTCGTTAGTGAGATAGTTTTTCATGACTCGAACCTATTTTCAGAATGTGGCAAAGATGCACCATCACGGTCACAATCAATCAGGGTGGAGACGAAATTCCGCAGGGGAGTGAAACGAAAGCGCGCCGTCGCTTTTACATGCGTGCACGGGGGTGGGTGGGGAGCAGGGGGTCCCGGCGTTTGGGGGTGGGTTCCTCTCTCGTGGGTGAACCCCACTCCGCACCGATCTCCCCCCTCTCCCATCCCCGTGGGTGGAGAAAGGGACCGTGAAGTCTCAATCTTAGCCCGCGAATTAAGAACATCGTTCATCTTTGTCTCCCATAAACGGGTGGTGTAAAGGTATCGAAACGCATCCACCCAGGAAATGGCCCGTATGTACCATAAGAAATAGAATAGCTGGAGTTATTTAAGGTTATGTATTTTTTATTCAAGGACAATAAAGCTTTACTTAACCAGTCAGTCAAGGAATTCTTTTACTTAGCGTATGAAAAGGTCATTGAAAGATAACAGTTTGAAGGTCAATAAAGGAAAGAGAAGGCAATGAGAATCTCGGATAATCAAAATACTAAGTTAGGTATGGTAGTGGGACTCAATTAGAGTATTAGGCAGAGCGGAGGAATAAATTAACTATTCCACGCATTTGAGGAGTCAATGGAAATAATATAAAAAATAGTACGAATAAAATATCAGTGAGCATTTCGATATGGAATTAAACTTTGAATGGCTGAACAAAGCAATATTTGTGGCAACCTACTAGCTCCATCGCACGAGGCCAGAATAAATTTACTAGGATATTGACACCATGGAGAGTCTTAAAGGCTTCAAGTTCGCGAGGCAGCTAGTTCCACTAGAATGCACGGTAAATGGTATGGAGAAACCGCAATACGCAACCTCAGGGACGTCATTCAGAAGGTAAAAATGCATAAACAGTGCTTAACGATCGTGGGGCTTGTTGTACATTCCGGGGGCAAGACTGAATATCTCAGTGAATACTGTCATTAAAGTCATGCTTTTTGATGAAAATCTATGTAATGCTTGCATTTTGCTTTGAAGAGCAAAATTTACCAGTTAACATGACACTCTTCACATCAGCGTAGGAACCAAATTTATTACTTGCTATCTGATAATAAAATTTAATAACTCATTTTTAAACGCCCTGTGAAGCATGCACCTGCCCATGTAAGATATGTTGCACTGATAATAGATGCCTCTGTGTGATTTTAAATGATCTTTTACAATCTCTTATGCTGACTAAATACACATTTTTAATACTTTGAAATCAATTGGTAGAGGTTTTAAGAAATATTAAAAATTTAGAACTTTCATTATTGGGACTAGAGGATTTTCGTAATAATAATTCTAATTCGTTTCGTTGATATAAAATTATTAAGTTAATAATGATAACTCATAATTAGTTTTTATTAAAATATTTTGTCAATGCACATGAAAATGCCTCTGAAATATGGTGCGCAGATTTATGATTATAATAACTTTTTCAACATAATCAATGTACAGCTGTTAAGGTAGAAAATATCTCCATCATAAAAGTATGAGTAGTATTTTTCAAAACCACAATAATGCTTCCTCGGAATAAAGGAACACGTTTATCTCCCAAATATTTCTTGAATGGAAAATGAAACTGATTCTTGTGTCATTTTTACATCACTCATTGCTGGGATGATATCAATACTGGAAACTTAATTTTATTTGCAAAAAAATCAAAATGCCTCCACTTTAGAGCGCTGCAAAAGCCTTTTCCAAGAAATATAACATTTTTGAATGGTATATTGTGTACTAAATATGATAACACTATAATGTACAACAATTTACCATTGATATTTATAATATTTAAAGCAAAAACTAAATAAACCTTTGGAAAATTACATCGAATTTGAATTTATTGCAAATGGTTGAGCTAGAAAATATGGTTACTTACTAAAAAAATGCTCAGAAACTTCTCTCGCATGATTCAGTTCACGAGTACACATTCAAGATTCACTTCAAAATCGTTCCCTTTATTCATAAAAAAGTTATGTAACGAGATAAAATTATCTCGCATGAAATTTGCGCGTACGCCTAATGTACGCACGGAAAATCTCCAATTTTCAAGTCTAATCCGAAATTCCCTATTCAATTTATGGGGCAAAAAATTAAAATTTCGGTCCAAATTCAAAAACACTAAATTCGTCACGATAAATCAAAAAATACTTCCAAACAATTCCGGAAAAAAGGAGTTTCATTTTACCATCGGTGCCTATCACGGCACGGCATTTTAATTCAATCATCCTTGCGAAAATAATTATCCACTAATATTCCCGTCCTTGGGCATTTTTTGGTCACCTCATTACTTTCATGTGAGGAGCATAAATTTCCCTTCTTTCGGCCTGCGACTTTAATTGGTTTAATTCATCGCTCCGCTGACAATTCGGTCATTTCTCAACCGGTGAGGAGGATTTCTCAACCGCACCCACCCTCCGCTCCCACGTATTGCCGCTCTTCCCGATGCGGACGGCTGCTGCTCTCGATCCACCGCCACCACACGTGCCCGGGGTCTCACCTCGCCCCCTCCCGCTGCCTCCCTTTGCCCCCCTCCGGCACACACCCGACCCGGCGCACTGGTGCATTGCGAGGAGACCGCACACTGGCTAATGAGGGGCACTCGGTTGAAAACCTTCCCCTAGCCGAAACCACTCTAAGAAGCACCATCACGCGAAAATTATGAATAGACTTCCATCTTCACCCTCCCTATTCTTCCATCAATCCAACATTTTTTCCCATCCATTTGGAAGGGCGCCAATGCTGGCGCAATACCCACGGAAAGATTAAGTTTTCGAGAGGCAAACCGAAAAACTAACTTTTCCAGGAGAAAAGGTAGCACCGTGTTTACGCAGTGATACCAGTAGACTCAAACAAACACTTCTACTTATGGACTTAATTTGAATGGCTACCAAGCGCGTTTCCTCATACTATTTAGCCCGTCTCCTCATTCTGATAACGTTTGTAACTCTTCCTTTCTCTCCGTCATCTAAGCCAGCGGGGTTAGTGAGGTAGGTAAGGTGCCAACTCAAACGTCGCGGCTTCGATTCCCGCCTCGGGCATGTCAACTCCGGTGGTTCGGATACTTGGAAACCTGATGACAAGTCGAGAGTGTCAAATCGGGGGGCTGGGACCACCAGAGTCGCGACGCCGCGCAGTTGTTTCCACGCTACTTCGCACTCGTGTCTTCCCATTACCCGTTCCATGCACCGGAGGTTTCCTCTGCACCTCTCCACGCTCACTTTACCTCCCATTATTATCTCCATCCAGTTATAATGGTTCGACCTCCGATAAGGTTATTAATATTTAATTATTCTTAAAAAATGTACGCAGGCCAGCTAATGTTCATTTCGCTGAAATCCTTATTGGAGTCCTGTCATGCATTTACATACAAATCAAACCACTTATTATAGTGTAAACAAAAAAATGCCGGGACCGTAAACTACTACTTATTATAGGTAGGTTTTTGGGGTGTTCCTGGTGACATTTTGTACGCACGTAACTCGAGGACTTTATCTTATTTGCTAAGTGTAATTTTTTCTTCGATATGTCGTAACTTTTATTTGCCTCCGTGCTGCTGAAACCTTGTTTTCTGATAAAAAAAACCGCAGTTACAAACTTGAATGCTGGTGTTGATGGATTAAGGTGGATTTCAACCCGAGTTAAGGCTTGGGGTGAGCGAGACTAACTTATAAACAAGGGAATAGTGGTGTGGGCACAATTGCTTTCGTTGTGCCATCATTGGAAGTGCGACGAATTACCAGTTTAAGGAAACTCGCACCGATTTTGTTTCAAGATGGAGCATCATCCACCCTGCTATCGTCTGATATAACTTTTGAAAATGTGACCGATTTAAGGATCATTTAAAATTATTTTCGAGCAAATATTTGAACGTGAGGCAACCGAAATATTAAAATCTATTATCACAAGGTAAAAATCTACCTTGAGCGGAATTTCTATGCCTATGTTGATACTTTTCAAGTTCCGGATCATAATATTATCTGACCTTTTCATGTACCAATTTAGCGCTGTGAGGAAATATAGAGAAGCATTGCGTCAGCAAAAAGGCGATTAAAATGGGAAAGTAACCGTTGATTAGGACTCTGGGTTGAGATGCGAATGAAAGATTTCTAATGAGCTTTGAATTTTGTTCTAAAGAAACAAGACCTTCGATGGAAAACAAAAGTATAGATTGCGATTGGTTCTGAATGTGGGCTAGGAGAAAGCTAGACGAAATTTATTGGGAAGGGAGGAATAATAGCTTAAATTTGAATGTTAGGATCGTCTGAATTTGGAATTAGTGGTGAAGAGAGCATCTGTGACAGGCTGATGTTTATTGTGGTGGTCATAAAAGCAAACCATTTGCTAATTAAATGTATGAACACATGTATGATGAATTTTCCTTTCTACAAATTTGTGATGAGTTCCACTATTAATAGTTCTCAGGGAGTGTCCGATGCCTACCACTACTTGGTAGGCCAGCGATAATATACGTATATAATGCGGTTTTCGCTACGCGATAGTCTCTTGTGGTGTGTAAGTATTGAAAACTCATGTACGTTAGAATTAATTACCCTCAAACCATTGCTAAATTACGACCCGTTTGACAAAATCTTGGTTTAAAGTGAATGCATGAAAAGGTTGAATTATTATTGATTAAATACATATTTATAACTGAATATTAGTTCTGCATCGTAAAATGTAGACAAATATAACTAACGTGGGTAATTATATTTAAATTCGTATCCGATTTTCCTTCAAATGGCGGGACATGTGCAAGATTTGATTATTGAGCGTAATTTACCTAATAAGTTGAGTTATGGCGCCATGAAGATTCAGAGTTAAAATCCGCGTGAGGGTTGACCCTACATTTTCTATCGTGAACTGGTGTTATTTCATCGACATCTACGTTATGTATGCTCCATCCACCTGACGGAGAATGTCATTTTGAAATAAAATGCAGCACGTTACTTATTATTTTATTCGCAAAACAGAGCGTATCGTATTGGCATTTTACAGAAAACTTGAATTTAAGAATTAAACTGTTTTCGTTAATCATTGATGTATCTCTAGTTAATTTAAAATCTATAAAATGGTTTTTGTAAGCCACTGCCTTTTCTATTTTCCAATACTCATCGCTGTTCAGTGATTCGGTGCAGTGTTGACCAAAGCTCAATCACAATGTTAGGACGAAAAATCTAGCATTATCATGATTGATTAGGTTTATATTGGCCTTATTAAACTGGTGCCCTTTTACATATGCGTCAGTACACACTCATCCAGAGAGCCACTTTAGTGGCATGATAATATTTTAACTAAATTCAAGGAACTCCATGGTTAATTGACCATAAAATTCCTGCAGCTTTACAAAATTCTAAGCAACGATAATCTTCATTATTAGCAATTTAAGTTTATAACAATTTTCTTGTTTGCTGGAATTTTAAAATTTTTGTTATTTTATTTTTATAAAGCAGTTCTCCACTCGAGTGGATTCCATTCGCTAAATAGTGCTTTCTTACTTATCCTTTTTATCGTATTCTACCCCACGTTAATTATTATTGTAGAATCACTACGAAGTTCCTTTAATTCAGGCTACCTTTTAGTATAAAATTTATAAAACACTAAAATCCCATGTTTATCATATTGTTATCGGGAAGAACCAATTTCGGAGAGACTAGGACACCTTTCACTACATACACGAGATGAGACATTATTGTTTTTAGGTTTCCAACAAAAGCCAAACTTCTGACCAATTGAGCATAGCTGATTGATCCGAAAACGAGATAAATCAGAGAAAAAGCACAGCGGTGACCCTTGAGTATGGGCAAAGACTCGGTTTTCTTTCAGTCCGCGGGATTTATAGATCATAGCGCCAGGCTGAGAGATTCTTCAAAGATTTTTTCGACTGAAGGTGGAATGACTCCGAGATTAAAACTTAATGAAGAAGGAAATTGCACGAACTGGTTTAGAACTCTAGCAAACATATCATACCTATAAATCTGGGCTACACGTCAATTCTCCGCACCCAATCACACTGCTACAAAAAATACCAGAGATAGGTTTCAGTGTGTAAGTATTTGTTCTGTGAGTTTACCTAGCATAATATTCAATTTTTTCCCCGCCTATTTCAGTTGCACCCATTTTAAGAAAAACACCATTCATTAAGACCAAATTCAACCATTGAACGAAATTGATTGTAAGAGAATTGGCCTCTCAGAATCGTAGTGTAAAAAAACGAACTAAATATCCAGAGTGTGTCTTGATAGGTGATGGTAGAGCTCATTTAATACTAGGCCCTGTACGGATGGTAAAATTTTCACATTCAGGGCAGGGAGGGCAGTTCATCCCCAGAAAGACCCGAAACCCAAATTCCCTGTCCAAAAGTCTCTGTCCGAATTCAAACCTTGGACCTTCGGAGTATTCCACTGGATTACCTCGTCCGACAGAGCTCATTGGCTCCCGGGAATTCTTATGCCATCCACCGGACCTTTATCACATTTAACGCCATGCTTTCATTACTTTCATTTTTCGGTTGAATGAACGTCATTGTGTGGCACCCATAGACAAGTAAGGGCTCCATGCATAGTGTATGTTGGTGAAGGGCTATCTTTTACGAGGTACAGTAGTTTTCACATGAGCAGATACCACTTTGCAACGACTACCGGGAACACAATACTAGATATAATGCATTATTGGTAATGTATACCAATATACATTACCAATAATTAAGATACGATGTGACAGAATTAGTTTTTTGGAGCGTAAGAAATGCGACTTAAGTGTATGAACCCTCTGCATTGAATTTGACCAATTTTCGTAAGTTACTATTTAGTAAGTATCAACAATTTCTGGGAAGTATTTCGCGGCTGGTTGGTGATGGCTCGATGGCTTTTGGGTTTCTCCCTCGTAGAAACATCTTGGTAGGCGACAGCGTTCCAATCTACGTCTTCAGAGTTTCAAAATTAAGACCTGAAGAAGACCGACTGTAATCCCGGCGAAACTGTCGTCTAATCAGTTGATTCTTCGCCTTCCCGAGAGCCATCGAGTATTATGTGCGTTTGCAACAGCACTCCCTGTTTGCGGTCTTCTTAAGTAATATATATAAATAGGTCGAATCACTCTTTATTATAAATTCCAACATAGTAAGCTATTTACTAATATTTTCTTTCACCGCAATTATTATGTAGATTTTCAAAAGTTCTAATCTAATACCATTATCCCTTGGCGCAAGACAAACTAAATAGGATATCCTCAAGAAATTGTCTCAAGGCGTCATCGATGAAAATAATACATTCGCTTGAGAGTCTATCGTGAAATAATACGACCGCCAACAAGAGAAACCTCAGGCGGAACCCAACATTCTGAAGATACCAATCCGCATCATTAAATGAAAATAATGATCAGGTTTCGCCTACCTCTTGGTCGGATAATTTATGATCAGTCTTGTAACCGGAAACGGGATGATTTAAAATCATTTTCCCGAGAAACTTATGTCGAAGACGTTGATTGGTTAGAAAAAATTAGAACGATTAGGTCTCCGACAGCCTGGAAGCACATTTTCCACACAAGCGTTGTAAATTACCGCCGATGCTATCGAGCAAATGTCCACACCTGTCCGGTTCAGAAGGCGTGTTAGAATGCCTAGAGTCCCTTTGATCACTCCATAGAAGTATTGGTAACAATATCTAATAAATGTGTAATTATTCTATTTCATACAGACGCGATGGCCATACATAGTACATATATATACATATATAAAAGTACTTTTTACTCTTGGAGAGTCCAGCCATTGTTAGTTAGTTTTGTTCCCAACTTTTCATCCCTCTTCAATATATAGTGGATGCAACTATATGTTAAATAAGGTGATAAAGAGTATTCTGTTACTGTATCATATCGTCCGTAAGTTGTAGCATACTCCTCCTTGCCCTGTGCATTCGCACACTATCTTTTATACCATAATAATGTCTTTTGTTTCGTTTTATTTCAACACTTTTAAGATCGAGGGCGATTTTTGAGCATTATTCCTGTCTTTAAGCTATCTCTATGGTCCCACCTAATATAACCACGGGCAAGTGATCACTACATTCAGCCGGTATCAATCTTCTCTTCCAATTTATTCATATGGAATACCTATGTTCGTCATAATTCTGCAAAAAGTGCAATTCTCCGGATCTTCCGGAAGTTTTGCAAAGTGCTTGTGCGCAGCCGCAATCGCTTCTTGATTGGACGGAAAACGTTGACCAACGAGGACATTTTTCAGTTTTTAGGAGAGGTGAAGATCCAGGGGAATAGAATTCGAGGAATAATTTGGATTTTTCAGTATTTAATAGTGTAAAACCATCAATTTTCCAATCGCCAAGGCACTTTTGTGAGCCGGTGCATTGTTCTAATGGAAAACGAGGTTTTTCCTCTGCAAGCGAGTTCTTTCTTGCTTTCACGGATTCCTAATTGGCAGCACGTGGCGGCACCCCCAAGTGTGACAATTTATGACTAGAGCCACCCGCAAAGATTATCAAAACTTCCAAGGTTAGGGGAGTTTTAAAAGAAAGCATTTACGAGATGAAGATTCGATCTCGTCGACTCGACTCGACCCGTGATTCGACACTTATTATAATAATAGTCGACAATGTTCACGGCTCCTGTTTTTCCTCGACTCTCCTGCATCTAGAAAGAAGACAGATTCCATACAAAGACTGAATCACAAGGAGAGAGAGAGGACATTTTCTTTCGAGGGAATGCCAAAATCAAAGGAACTTTTCGAACTTCTATACGCTGAAGATACACACGCGGGAGTCAGTGCAGCCTTAGTACAGCGTGCATGTTGGGAAGTAGGACTAAGAAACGAGATGATAGGACCCGGGGAGTAACCCGGGATCCCTCAAATATTCGTTATGATTAACACAAAACATACATACACCCGTTTATTTGTGGTAACATAAGATTCCATTTCTCCTGGGTCAGGTCATCCAATATATTTCCTATTATTCCCAGTCATCCTTGATGGTTTGGTTCGATTGCTTTCCATCCGGACAATCCCTTCAAGTCTTCAGTTTCCTTCTTTCACAAGACTCAGCCATTTAATGTTAACCGCCCATCATTTGCTAGAGTAGTATCTATGCACATAGTACACTACCAACATTGAAATTTGATATCCTTATTGGCAAATTTTATTGTAAGAACTTCAAGATGTTCAACCCTGTCTTTTGAAATCATCAATATTTCAACATCGATTGAATTTTCAATATTATATCAGTTTCAATTGTGGATAAATATTAGCAGTTAAGTAAAACTTATTATTATTATCGAAAATGTACCTAATGTTATCGATAATGGGCAAAAACTAACAAAAGATATGACGAAAATTCCCTAGGCTCTCCTCACAAGACAACCCAAAAGCTAAAATTACAATAGACCCTCTTCAATTCCTCTTGCTTCTTTCCTCTCTTCTTTCCATCCAACATGTCTATGCCATTTCTGTCCCTTCCTCGGTTACCTATTATTCTCCCCTCTATCATAGTCTTCAACATCCCATTGCCAATCAAAATGCACCGAATCCATCTTTCCTATCTCCTTATGATTTCTCTCAGCATTTCTCCACCCCCACCACACTAAAACACCTTCACATTTGTTTCCCTTTCTGACCTCTTTATCTTCTCAATCCTTCTCTAGATCCACATTTCAAAAGCCTACAATCTACGCCTATCATCCTGCTTCAATGACGATATTTCCGCGCCTCACAAAACTACGCTCCATATACGAGTTTTAACGACCCTTTCCTTAACATCCTTACCTAACGTCCCTCTCATCAATTCCCTCCTCCTTGTTAAAACTTCTTTGTCTGACGCAATTCTTCTCCTTCTCCTATTGTCGCTACTAAGAAGTGTAGTAGTGGACCAAATTTACATCCGTGGTCACAAGCTGATGCAGAAAATCTGGTTGGTTGCTCTTCAAATGGGTCAAACATTGCTCAAAAATTTCCATTCTAATGCGTTTTTGATCCTACGTCAATAGTCTTGGCACCCATTTGAAAGATAACTTTCTTATACCCAATTTCAATGTTAAAATATGATATGCCCATTCAGACATCCCTACAGCTTCAGCGATTTCTCGCACTTTAAGTTGGCGACCCTCCAATACCATTTTATGCACTTTTGTAATAATTTCAATAATAAGTAGTGGCACTTTTTGGTCAAGGACTACACGGATAATCATCTAAGCTCTCCAGATCAAACTTAAACTCATTTGTACACTTGGTAACAGTTGAATATGAAGGAGCAGAGTCCCTCAAAGTGTCCTGAAAGTCGGCATGAATTTCCTTGCTTTCATACATTTCTTTACGAAGTATTTATTATCTGCTCGAATCTCAAATTTTAAATCGCTGGGCTAGCGCTGACTTCTCGCGGTGATTGCGAGAGCCTTTCAAGCTACAGTCGCACTCTGACCATTTTGCTCCAAAGCACTTCCGAGATAGGTAAACTGTTCCATCTGCTCTATTTTTTGTCCTCCGATTTTAACGTTTAATTTAGCCCTTGTCTTTCTCCAAAACCGCATTTTATTATATATATTTGATCCCATACTTATCGGGCTACTTTCTTAATGCACTCAGCAGTGCATACTACACCTATATAATAGCCCGAAAGTCGCCGCAAGGGCGTCTGGTGGGGAGTGTTGGGTCACCATCAGTAAAGGAGAATAAAATAAAATGCAAAACCAACAGTCACGCCAATATATCCCCACAGAAGTGCATACGTGTATATTCATGCGGAAGCCGTTTTAGCTTAACACGTATTTAAATACGAGAATATATTACACATTCACATGCACCTACGAATAAACCTTGTCTTCGCTATGTTTAATCTTATCGTGACTTGTAAAATAAATATGTTTGATGTTACTAAAGTGACTTTGTTTTCTTAATATTATGATTCCTCATTGTTCGAGGAAGGAGCGAATATTTGTATCTATTTGTCCAGGAGTCTATCTCCTTAATCTCCGTAGTCTGACCTCTGCTGCCAATAGTAAAACTTTAAAAAGAGGTAATACGAGCTCGTATCTTCTGGAACCGGAGCCTTGTTGGCTGATGTTCTATTCCATTCTTGGTCAGTGTAATATCGCTCATATATTCCCCGTGTGGTTGTGGAAGCTCATTTGGTTCGTTTGTATTTTGTTGTAGACACTCTGGAAAAACTTTTTAAAAACATTTGCCTTTTTCTCGCAGTCTTTAATGAGTTTGCCATTTTCCGTCTTCTAAGAAAAAGTAGTTGGACATTTACCCTGTATTTTTCTTACTTGACCAGAGTGAATTTGGATTTTCCTCAAGAAATTCGCATGGCATTTTGGATTTGAAGGAGGGTAGGGTTTTGCGGATGATACTTTTCGTTTTACTACGACATTGTTTTTAGTTTTGTATCTTTTTTTCACAAAGACTAGTTCACTACTTTTTAACTCTTTTTAAATATATCATTGCAGCCTTATTTGCTTTCTTAATGGCGGTCTGACTTCTCCGTTTCACCATCTAGGTTCCTTGCTGTCGTATTTAAGGGTTGGATGTAATGTACGTATTTATTCCTTTAGTTAATAAATATTTAGAAATGTTCTCTGTATAAGTTTTCAGAGTTCTCATGCATGCCATTGTTTGGCTGAATGACAGAATAAAGTCGGATCACCTGTAAATCTAACTGCTACCATGAATCCCCACCGAATTACATTCCTACCTTCAAGTTCTTGCCATGCCTCTTTTTATCATTTCAAATTAAAACATCGGGCACCAGACAAAATATTATCTAACATTTAGACCATACCTCCAGCAGTAGGCACCAGTTTCTATCGTTTCTCCCTCCTGGACCTCGAACATCAATAGATCGATCGACCACGAGCATTACAATCGAAATGAACATCTCTCGGAGCGATCCCATCCCTATTTCTGCTACTAACGAGGCGAGTCATTAAACATTATGGGGCCACACATTAAACGCTTATAGTCTAGACCACCCGGAAGGCATGAAAAAAAACTGGTCATCGGACACCTAACATTTAGAATGAAATATTTTAGAAGTCTCCCTCGTGGATCCCTCGGGGGTGGTTCGTGAATCAGGGGTAAAAAAGAAGATTGATAACGTCAACGTGGACCCTCGGAGTCGAAATACTAGTATAAAGCAGAAAAACAAAGCGATTCTCTTCCTTTTCAACGTCTTCTTTTGCTTCGAATAGAAAACCCCCCCTCCTCCCCATTTCGCCGAAGTGAATATAATTTTATAGCGTGCCCCAGCCTCCTCATAGCAAATAAAAAAAACTCAAGTGTGCCGCCCATTCCCTCCCCCTGCCGTGGGAGGGTGATGTGTGGCACGGTCATGCCCGTAATATCCCCGATGACCCCATTAAGGCCTCCTGCGCATGCCCAACGGAATCTTTATTTCTGACTGATAACGCCAAATCACCGAGACTTCAGCCCGCCTTTCATAAGTACTAACAATTACCCTTCCCTCGAGATAATTTGCAAATCAAAAGTTGCTATTTCAAAATTACCTAAATTAGCAAATATTTCTAATAATTTATCCTAAAAATAATCATTCTCTAAAAATAATCATTTTTAACCGTTTTCCAAGTGCGTTAACACCACCTCACGTCTATGCGGCGCATGCGCATCAATCTGAGATTCGTATCTAAGCGTACGCAAACACATTCATTCAAGAATCGAAAGCTAGTGTTTATTTAAAATTCCGTGGGGAGTTTGTTGATTTAAAATATTTTTAAATAGCCTCTTAGAAAAATCATAGTCAATGTGAATATACTGTACCAATATTAATCATGAATTAAAGTTTTACCTTTTATGCAATGACCGCTATTGACTGACAGTAACTATTTATCTACATTTACATAAATACCTTGCGAGCCACCAAAAAAGGTGTGTGGCAAGGGATGTAGCACCAGGAGAATTAGATATTATATAATATTATTGCTGGAGAATACGTGTTATTACCTAAAATACTTACATCTATGCCAGTGTCACAATATGCCAATGGTCGGGATGTAACAGCATTGTCCCGTAGAGCTTGAATCAAAACGATATGCAAACAATTATTTCGAAACTTACTGAAAACCATTTAACCACTTACTTAAACCAGATTTCAAGCCATTCTTTGAACTATTATCAATATTAATCAGACCAAGGGACCCTCTCTCAAGCCAGTGGAAAGCCTTAATTTCCAATTTTGACATTTTGTAAATCTAATGTATAATGAATATCATGGTTTAGACACCAAAAAAGCGGTAGGGATACGAGTATTCGTACATGGAAAATGCCAGATGATTCAGAAAGGTATTGGATAGATTATATATTCTGGTTGGACACAGGTTTAGGAACAGTGTGATAAATTCGCACAGCTTCCCGGGAGAGGATGCGGACTCTGACCACAATTTAGTTGTTATGAAATGCAACGTCCGTTTCAAGAAGATGAGGCAAGGGCGGCGGGTTAGGAAATGGCATGTAGAAGTATTAAATGGATTAACGAGGAAGGCGAATCAGCCGACTGTAGAGAGAATCACGGATGCCGATAATAAGCTGGGTACTATCGAAGAAAAATGGGATTGTATCAAGAAAAAGATATCAAAAACCGTAAAAGACAATATAGGAATCGTTAGGGGGAAAAGGATAAGTAAACCATGGTTAACGGATGAGATGATTGCAAAGATGGATGAGAGAAGAAAATGGACAAATGTAAACATAGAGTTAGGCAAAATGAAGAACAAAGAGTTAAACAATAAGTTGAGACGGGCCACAAATAAAGCATAAGAAAAACGGTGGATGATATGGAAAGTTTACAGACGAAGGGTTAAATTGGTGCGCTATACAGCAAGGTTAAATCACTATCGGGAAATAAGAAGGGAAGATCTGTGCAAACAGTTACACATAGGTCGGGAAATCTAAAAGTTGACACAGAAAATATCCAAGAGAAAAGAAAGAAATGTATAGAAACACTGTATGGCAATGAACTTAGGCCGACAAGGTTAGACATAGAAAAGAAAAATTGCGTAGAGGGAGTAAGCTTAGGACCAGGCATACTCAATAATGAGTAGTTCTCAGGATCATTTCATTCCAGAATCATCAATAAAAGGATAGAGAGTAGGGCAAGTGATTACTTAGGGGATGATCAGTTTGGGTTGGGGAATGGGAGAGGTACGCGTGATGCCATTACAGTAATGAGATCACTAATCGAGAGGAATATAGAATACAGTCAGGACGTATTTGCCGATTTCGTAGATTTTGAAAAAGTGTTTGATAGGGTGAATTTGGAAAAGCTAATGAGTATATTTCAGAAAATAGGAATGGATTGGAGGGACAGAAGGCTAATTTGTAGCCTGTACATGTCTCAGAATTCACAGATCCGGGTGGAGAACGGAGAGCCCGGATGGGCAGTGTTAGGAAGAGGTGAAAGAGTTTTCCATTATCACTGGTGCTGTTCAACGTATATGTGGATGAAATGATTAGGGAGGCATGGGAAGAGCTGGAGGTGGGAGTGAAAGTCGTTGGGGAATTCGTAAAATCAGTTAGGTTTGCTGATGACCAAGCTCTGGTTTGTCAGTCGGCCAAGGGTTTGTAAGCATTGCTGAGTGAATTGGAAATTCAGCGCAATAGACATGGGATGAGAATCAACATTAATAAAACAAAGGTTTATGCGATTTTGCAGAAAGAAAAATGCTAAGCTAAATATTAAATAGGCGGGGAAAGAATAGAGCAGGTAGAGCAGTTTACATATCTCGGAAGTGTTTTGAACCAATACGGTCAAAGTAGTAGGGACGTAAGGAGAAAAATTATTCTAGGCAAGGAGGCTTTCTCAAGGAGGAGGGAGTTGATGACGGGGACGTTGAGTAGGGATGTTAAGACAAGACTCGTAAAAACTCTGATATGGAGCGTAGCTATGTACGGCGCGGAAACGTGGTCACTGAAGCAGGAGGATAGATGTAGATTGGAGGCTCTTGAAATGTGGGTGTGGAGAAGAATGGAGTAGGTGAAATGGACGAAAGGAAAACTAATGAGGAAGTACTAGAGATGGTGGGTGAGGAGAGGGGTTTCTTGGAAATATCCTATGGAGGCAGGAAAAATATCCATTTTTCCTACCTCCATAGGAAAGGCGTATAGATCGGCAGTGGGATGTTGAACACTGTAATATAAGGGATAATGTTAGCCAAACGAGGAAAGGGCAGGAACAGGATAGGGATGTTGTACGGGATGAAGGGAGAAAGAAGTACACAGAGATGAAGAGGGACCTGATGTAGATTAGGTTGCTCGATTGTGTTTTGTGAGGAGTCACAAAACATTTATTTGGTAGTTGCGTCTATCCGAAAACCTACCTTAACCGGTAGATTACGTTACCTACCTACTGAAATAACGAATACTTCATCATTCGATATTTTTTTGAGAATACGAGTACTTAGTTTCAATGAGAAAAATAGCTAATGTTTCTTGACTTGGACTAATATTCCCTAAAATTGACTTAATGTAGTTTGCGCTGTGTAATTTGAAAAAAAAAATTACACTTAACGATAAAAGACATAAAATGCATGTTATATACACTGCTTTGCAAAAAGTACTAATCTGCCGTTCAAGGTACAGTTTAAATTGATTAACCAGCATTTACGACGGCATTGAAAAATCTCAGTGCTGGCATTATTATAGCCTTAAAACATAAGCGAATCGTGTGGAAAGACGGAATAAAAATCAAATTAACATGAAGTGGGATCGTTTCTGCACCTTGCGGGGAAATTCATCACGCACCAGGAACAAACCCACAGGGAGAGAGCTTACCACTTGAGTTAGTCCTCAGATGACAATTAATTATTCTGCAAACACCACGGGGCATGGGAGAGAGGGTGCCGAGAGAACCTGGGTGATCGCTTGCGGACGACTAACTCCGCGGAAGTTGGATCTTTGTTGCGGAATTAATTTCCCCTTGGAATTACACCTGTATTTTATATCCGTATTTTTAAACGTAACTCGTTTATTGCCACGGCTATTGCAAATTTCCTATTTTTCTACGGGTTAAACTTTAATCCATTTTGTTGAAAAAACCGATCACAAATGCCACTTTAAACAAAATATTATAACCTGAATAACCGAAAATCTGAACTAGAAAACGGTCCCAAAGTTTCATAGGTCAAACTGGAAAATGTGCAAAGGAAACCTCGCGCTGTTGTTTGAAGTCTGTGGACGCTGGAAGTAATTTAAAATCATATCGTCTGGATTGTCGTGAAGCAGCCACCAGATGTTTTTGATCGCTGGCCGGACGCGGGCGACTCGTTTTCGAAGCCTGTCGAGTACTTGGATGTAAAATGCAGCATTTACAGTTTGTCGTTAAGGTACAAATTCGTAGTGAACGACTCCCCTTTCGTCAAAAAAGACTTATTTTTCAAGACACTTATTTTCCGGACGAACCCTGTAGTATTAGATGAAAGCGTTATCATATGCTTGAAAATGTGTGCTTGGTGGTGAATTTCTATTTCATCACTCTGTCTCAATCTCAGGAAGACAATCCATTCTACAGCAACTGCATCAATAATTTCTAATCATACTACAGTACCAACGCTTAAACCTCCGGGAATTCTGGAATTCTGGATCATCTCAATTGCCCTGGCCGGGCAAGAGCTTCCTCTAAATTTCCGACACTGTCACCGACTTTTGTCATTCCCTTGACCGAAAGTGTTTCCTTAAAGAGCCCAGATTCCCGCAGCGACTGGTTCTAGCAATGTGGTCAACTTCTTAACGGAGAAAATTACAATCGAAAAGGAAGGAATGGGCATATGCACCCATATGATTTTTAAACGATTCCCTGTATACTAGAGCGATGATACTCCGTTACTACTGAGAGTTCAGGGCCCGAAGATGCCACACTTTAACAAAAGTGGTAAAAAAGAATATGTTATTTCTAGTAGAATTGGAACTCTTGCGAAATGGTATTTTGAAAAGTTAAGGAAATATTAGAGGTAATGAGAAGAATATTTTCTCGGGCCAAAGTTACAGCTGCGTGGGAATTGACGCTCTCAAGGCCCTCAAATAATGTTTTAGTAAAATTAGCAATTTTCCACTCATATTATTTCACGATATCACGCCTGAAACGTCTCTTTTTACTCAAATAATGTAATTATGTATCCAATTTATCATTAGCCTTCGGAACATCCTCTCCTCTCGTGGTCTCCCCAACCAGTATATTCCATAGCCTTATATTAGGACTGTGATGTATTTTGAGCTACCCTTGGCCACACTACCTCCATTCAATCATTCGTGTTCTAATTATACTATATACATACATACATATATATATATATAACTTTTGGACGGCACAATAGAACACAGAATAAAAAAGATAACACGTAAAAGGACACTCACACTGTAGATGATTTAAGCTTTCGGCCTACTCCGAGGCCTTCTTCAGGTCAGACCTGAAGAAGGCCTCGGAGTAGGCCGAAAGCTTAAATCATCTACAGTGTGAGTGTTCTTTTACGTGTTATCTTTTTTATTCTGTGTTCTATTGTGCCGTCCAAAAGTTATATTGCTCTCGTGAGTACTTCCGCATCATATATATATATATATATATATATATAGCTCTCTCTCTCTCTCTCTCTCTCTCTCTCTCTCTCTCTCTCTCTCTATATATATATATATATATATATATATATATATATATATATATATATATATATATATATATATATATATATATATATATATATATATATATAGAGAGAGAGAGAGAGAGAGAGAGAGAGAGAGAGAGATTATAGAATATGCACATTTGTACGTATGTATGTGTGTTCCTCGCAGATGATTTATGCATTTCTCCATGATATCATCCTTTCGCGTTGGTGTAGTCTGAATCGTCTTATCAGCAACTGCATTCCTCCCCTCAGTCACGCACGTCATTAGCCCTTTCGCCATTTAAAATTTATTTTGATAAATTTCACTCGTGCTAACAGCAGCGAGAATGGACATGAATATGAAAATTCAGTCGTGGGAGGAATGCGGTGGCCACGTGGGATATTACTGAGATTACCCGAAGAAAGAGCACTCTTGGGAGAATCTACGTAGAGTTAATAGGATCGCGCTAAACAGATGGCCATGTTCATCACGGATTAGAGACGGCGAGGAAAGGAATTTGAAATGCCAGTCTTGAGCACAAAGGCCTCGCTCTGTTGGCCCCATTCATAACGCACCCTCTCGACTGTGACGAAAGGCGAATAACACACTAATATTCGGAGATCCACCGAGGAAAAAGTTCATAAATTTGGCGCTTCATCGGAATTAGAAAGTATGTATATCACGCATTTCTCTTCGGATTTTAGAATAATTGGCATCCAATGACCGGGTTCTCGATCTTCATATTTCTGGTCGTGCCAGCAAATGTTTTTATAAATGAATTACGAATCGTATTTTTGTGACGAACTACTATCATAAGTCTGAAATTATCCAATTTATATGCTATCGAAGGATATTTTTCGTGTTTATTCACCGATTCATTGAAAAAACAGTTGCCATAAATGGCATATGAAAATCTTTCATTTCTTCGGGAAAACCGGATTTAGTCATCTAACTGTACCTGGAATTCATATTAATGCAAAATGATAAATATCAAAACGAGCTAGCAGAGCGTTAAGCGAGAAACCTGCTGTTGGCTATCTGGGTAAGTGACTTGAATTTCCTTTTCAAGACTCGAGTTTGTGTTTACTCGCTCAGGATAGTTACATTAATCAAGGTGTGAAACGACGCTCACAAGTGTCAGGTTATACATTTTGCATGAGCCGAAAGACGCTTTGGATAGCACCTGCGGTGATTAACATAAAACTCTCTAATTCACATCTCAAATAGTCATAAGCGTTGAAAGAGCTGTCACTCGTCACACAAAGCGGCGTGAGACAGATACTCGTATTCGCAGTTTAACTTCTTTTAAATCAAGGCACTACGAAATTAAACTTATTTTTCAATTCAGCATTCGTATTCAGAGTTCGCTTAAGTTGTTACATTTCGTCTGAGCACAGTAATAAATATGCAAATTAAGTGTGATCTATAAAAAAATACCTATTTAAAACCCGGTAGACAATTACGATTTTCACACTGTTTTGACAGTTACGCGGTGGAAATTGTCCATTACACAGATAACAGAAACATAGAAAATCCACAATTATTATTTATTGACTACCATGATTTTTATCACCCTGCGGCACCATCAAGTGCCTTACACGGTATCATCAGGTACCTTAGCCACGTTCCTTGCTATCAGGTTCCATAGCCGGTATCACCATTCGGTGCATCACCCGGTATCGTATACCTCATCTGATGATGCCACACGGTGGTGCAATCATGGACGTCAATTGTGGAATTGCTGTGCTTCTGATACCTGTACGACTAGGATTTTGTAAAAATACACTGATCTCAGATAATCTGAGATATAAGACAAAGATGCATACAATCGATAGTTCACTGATTGGGCAGATGTTTGCAACTATGATATTGTAATGACCTGCAATCACACGACTGAGGAATTTTAAATTCATAACTGGATATCAATTGCAAATTTCAAAATTGAACATCAACAACAAGGTATCAGATAAGACAGAAATTGAGACCAATCGAGCGGTGTATAGCAAATTCAGCAGTGACAGCAATCGCTAATTTGAGGGCCGTTATGAATGTTCCCCAGGGGAAGACCAAATCGGCGTGACCAACAGCGACCCGTGGATTCGCGCCTCGTATTATTAATGATCTCACTCTCTAGTCCGACTTGACTCGATATTTTGGCAACCGCCACAAAGCGGTGAAAACATTTTGCAGCGGTTCCCCTATCAAATGAAAAAATTCCATATTTTATTAGCATTAATTTCAACGCTATAAAACTGAACTGTAATAAATTACAATTGATACACGTAACAAATCATTACATGATCATTTGTCAGTGATTAAATACGATGGGAGTATATTAAAATGATGAGAAAGTGAAGGCTGGGAGGTAGATTTATAGCTATGTGCTCCCATTATCTCTTTCAAATTACAAATGGTTTTACTAATAGAACTGAATTGATACGATTTAACTGAACTCCATCTAAGATTTTATGTCAGATTTAGCGCGTAATTAGGAAAACTCAGAGAAAAATCTTCCAGGGAAAATTCGCATTTTTATAGTTCAAATGCTTTCTGTACTTTAAAAATCAAAGCAACTCTTCCGTAAATCAAAGGCTGTTGAACATGATAGCCTAACCATCTCCCGAAAGAGAAACTAAAACAAGTGAATACTTCATGCTTGGTTAATTTTCAATGAGAAAAATATATAAAAATTATTCATTTTCATCCGAACATACCTTTGGTAAAGGGAGGTATTTATGCCAATGGAAAAAATAGGGCGGGTTTGCTATTTGCAATGCAAAATTAAAGTAACCGATCGGATAATCATGATATAACTAGCACCTCTAAATATGCCAGGACGCCAAACAAGGAACCATTTGGTTTGTTAAGTCAGCTGGCGAAACTAATGCTCCGATTGGAATTTCCACTTTGACATTCGTAGAAATGCCCTTCATTCACGGCATGAGTCATTTTTCTGCGATTATTACCCCTGCAGTCACTAAGTCCCAAAATCTCTCTTCAAATCCATGGTACTGGGGATAAAATATCACAAACGATTTCGTATTTCATCATATCCATGTCCTTGGCAATATATTTAACCTTGCCAATATCATTTTCTTAAAATGCACTCAACTGTTTACCATACAACCATCAAACATTTACATATTCGGAAAGTATTATTTTCAAGTGAGTCTCTTGTATTGAGGCTGCTTCAGTGGTCACGTTGCATAAGTAGAAGGGTAGCAGGTTTCGATTCGTGTCGTTTCCTCTGGGAGAAGGTTCATACGTACGTCTGCTGTCCTTCCTACGCAAATTATAACCTTTCTTTTTCTTCCTGTTACTCCCAAGGTTATAAAATTACTCCTTTTAGTAAGTATTCATTTCATAGTTTTGCATTTCGTTTTCCCTATAATTATTTCTTTCCCGAGCATCTTGATGGAACATATTCGGGCAGCGCACAATCTGTATAATCTGATCAAAGCGATACCCAGCATGCACTGGGTGTTATATTTTGTAACTTAATTGTTGGGATGGCAGCACCTCCTTCTTCAGCAAAAGATATTATTTAAAGGCGACCGATTTCGGATGAAAGAGCAAGGAAAATGCGAAGAAATACAAGCGTAGTGCGAATCGAATGTTCCCTTCCGTCCCCCAAAATATGCAGCTATTTCCCAACGCGTGAAAAAGATGCGGTATTTCTTTATCGGCAGTTGATTTTCCAGAGAAGATTTCGGAATTAAAACAAGTCAATCTTTCATGAAATTTTATTCATCCTTACACTTGAAAGTCTATTACGTATCTTTTCGGTCTATTCGATTTGAGTGAATTGCGAGCGATTGAGGATTGTCGACAAATTTCTGACCTATCGGCCTTTGGAAAGCGGAGTCGAATAATGTCGGGGAGGGGAGGGGGCAAATATCTTATTCCAGTGGACACCGCGTGACTCGATGCCTAAAAAATAAAAATATCAAAATGGTCGCCTCGATATGATGCTCGGACGATCAAGTACAAGCGGGAAATATCCAGAGACTGGAGTAAACGGAAAATAAGAGGAAAATGCGAAACTTTGTGGGATCCACTTTATTTAATCCACAAAATTTTATTCAGGAACGACCAGCTCTCGTCCAACCATCATATCGATATCGCCAATTGGTGGCGATTGATGATACCGACTAGTCGCCAGAACTAAACCGTACTCGCATTCGTTTCCGCTGGAGCCGACCAACTTAGTGTTTTCTTATTTACAAAATTAGATTTCACAAATTTGATGTTCAAACCATAGATTTCGTGAGGATAGGGGCCGCACTAATATTTACGCGAGCACACATGGCGAAGGAGATTTTACATGTACCTTTACTAAATGAAGCTAATTATTATCATTATTATTAAATTTACATGTGCAGACAGACAATGGACAGACAGGTGACACACAAGTCCCAAGTATTGCAATCAAACTTGCCTTGGAAAAATAACATGTCATCTCAGATCCAGTCAATATCACAAAAGATAATAAATAAAATCTGTCAGAAAAAAAAGAATAAACTTAAAGGAAATTTTCAAACACCAATCTCTAACACAAAAAAAAGGAAAACACCGTCAGATTAACATCAGTTTCCCAACCTACAAGAAAAAATCACAATTAAGGTGTTACATACAATTTTACACAACACATAAATCAAATTATTATATAAATTGTTTAAATCTTTTCTTAACAGTATTTACCCGGTTAGGAAAGAGCTCAAATATTGTTGCAGGTAAAATTTTCCAATCAAAAATTGTTTTATTAAGAAATGAATTTTTGTTATTCCTTCTTTGTGCCCGGCATTTCACCTTGAATTTGTGATCATTCCTCCCGATGACATTTGGATTTCCCGCCTCTTTCCTTATTTCTGCATTTAAGCTTTCTCTCCCTTCAGAATGCGGAACATTCCACAAAGCCTGCTTATTTTTCTTCTACATTGCAAAGGTTCTCAGCCCAGAGTATTTATCATTTCAGTCACACTCTCCATCTTTCTATGCTCCCCCAGTACATATCTGGGAGCCTTTCTTTGTACCCTCTCCAGTTTTGTAATATTTGTCTTTCTTCGTGTGGGTCCTTTACAAGTGATGAGTACTCTAAAACTGGTCTTACCAGGATCTTATTTTCCTTAGTTGCACTAATGCTCCGTTTGAGGTTTCCCATCACCCAATGCAAAGTGGATGGATATCATAATGATATTAAACGAATGGATTTCTAATGCATGTGAAACGAATTCTCCTCCTCTCGGGACAAACTGAGCGGAGAAGGAGTCAATTCCTAACTCCTGTTTTGGATCTCTTAAGTCATCGTCATTAATTTAAAATTTTGTCTTCTCTCATTTGCTTCAAATTACTTGGCTGTATTGATTACATTGATGAAATCATCCCACGGATGTGTGCCTGTCTGATTGAAAATTATAGCAAAATAAAATATCAGTGGTAAACCTTGGGAATAACTTCATTATTACCTACACAACGATTAAATAGACTGAGTAAAATCCAACAGCCATAATGGATTTTTACCAAGCACTTTCTTATTGATTTGGAGCACGCAAGTAGTCTTGATAACATGGTGTGGCCATCTCGGTTGTGGCAGGATAATGCGAAAGGCCGGAAATTCTTTTCCAAACCACTTCCACGTCCCTTTACACAGTGCTCGGCGATTCAGACACGGAGAGCCCGACCCCATGATCCTTACACCCCCCACTTGAAGCAATTCCATCATTGTTATTATTATGACCATTACACCCTCCCGTCACCGCCCGCCCCTCTCTTTTCACGACCGAAGCCACTTCCTCCAGCGACAACCCCCCAGACCCCATGGCAACGCACGCCCCCTTTCCATGGAGAATACTGTGGGTATATCTCGGAGTGAAATCGTATCCGACGCCGCCGTGATGACCCTCACGCCCGCCCCCTTCCATGCCAATCCCCCCCCCTCCCTCTATTACGTGGGGGGACATACCGGACGCCGTGAAATTCACTCGAACGGCGGGAGACCGCCCCGCCTCCGACCCCTTCTCCGCCCCTTCCCCTGGGCTTCCCCTCGCGCGATTAAAGGGAAGAGGGTGGGGAGAAGGAAGCACCCCGCCCTCGTGGTCCTCAAATGAGAAAAGGGGGGAGGGGGAGGGCACCTGCCTCCGTCCGAAATTCGTCCAATTCCGTGCCCTCGATCGATTAAGCCATTGGCTGACTGGAGACACATGCCGGCCTCCCCCGAGAGAAACTAAATGCTACCGCGTTTTTAATCGACTTCTGTTTTCGGTCACCTGAACCCCGGGAGAAGGGGGAGGGGGTCCAGGCCGCCCTTCCCTCTTCCCCCCTCTCCTAACGCCCAAACACGCCTGGGAGAAACGTGTAATTTCGCCGCGTTCCTTCGACGCGTATTATATATGTAGTAGTGTAAGCGGAGCGCCGCTCCCCCTCCCCACTCCCCCCGTCTCGGAAGGCGTCCGGGAGTGGAGGAGAATGAGTCGATATTGCCGCTGATACCCACCGGTGAGGCGAAAAAAAGGGTTAGGTTTATCAGATAGGTGTGTATTCTATGCCCCCATCCACTTTAATACAAAGGTACGACGGCATCCCGAGTTATTTGAGTCTCCGTGTGACGACGATTAGTCTCCAATAAGTGTTATGGTAATAATTCCCGTGTAGTTTAACGCATTCGGCGCCGTCATTGCAAGGGGGACCGGATGCGATGGAAAAATAATGTCCCACGCGGAAAGTATAGGAAGGGGGAGGGTATGAACCGGGGCGGGAGGGAGGAGTGGCGATGGGGGCCTCCGTCCGCGCGTTAGGGGAGTCCGCAGCGCTTTCGCCAAGAAGAAAGAGAGAAATGAAGATCGAAGAGGGAGGGACGCAAACTCCCCGGCATGCAGATTGAAGAAAGTAAAAGTCAGGTTTTTCTCTTGACGGACACTATCAATAGCGGGTATCACCAAATAAACGACACTCCATACATTAATTCCCCGGCAGCAGTGTATGAACGTGCACATTATGATACTAAGACCTCGAAATGGCGGATATTGAAATGAAGGACACGGACGCAGCACGCTATAGACCTCAAAACTACTATTCTTTCGAGGAATACACCTCTCTCAGCCCATCGAATTGTTTGAAACACCCACCGCATATGGACGTCTGCTCTTTTACACTTAAATTAATGATATTCCTGATGTAATAATAAAGATTACGTATCCAATATCAATATTTAAATTTTCTCTACCAGATCATGTGTTTGGGGGAATATGCATATGCACCGTAGTTAGCCCGTGATGAGTTTAAAGTTCCGTCATTTCAAAGTAAAATCAATCTTCTCCCAAAAAGTTATTCGGAAAAAGACATCTGGAAAGGACCAGAATAATAACTGACATATAGTGCTTAAACAGCTGCTTGAGGCAAAACAAAATTATCCTTTATAGTTTTAATTCAAATGAACCTTATATGAATGAATTTGAAGACCATTGAGATGGAATTATCTCTGCTAATAAATTAATTTTGCCTTTTCTCGCTTGCTAACCCAGAGGTCGCGGGTTCGACTCCCGCCTGCGTATGTTTTCCTCCATCTAGAAGTTGGGTGTGTTGGTAATTGTCTTCAATGTCATACTTAGGGATTAGATGGAAGAAGGGACTGTATAGTCCCTCGCCACAGTAAAAAATACGTTAGTTAAAACAAATGAATAAAATTAAAAATATAATGCGACACTTGGATGATGGGAGCCATTTAACCTGTGGTCTGTCTGGACCATGATGACAAACAAGTGCAGACATAAGGTTGAGAGTATTCTTCTTTGGCGGCAATATCCTGCCCGATGTTTGGAACATTAACTCGTTAATGATATCCGCATAAAGCCTTGATAGAGCAAGGATTGTACTCCAGAAAATCAGCCATTAGCAATTAATTAATTTGTAGCATCGTACAGGGTTCGTCCGGAAAATAAGTGTACTGAGCTCAGGAAAAAAAATTTATTACACTTTTACATATCTTAAGCTAATATTCCTCAAAATAGGACCCTTGTGAGTCGATACACTTGTTCCAGCGGCGTTCTCATTCCTGGAACACTCCCGCGAAGGCATCATCGGGAACCTCTCGAAGACACGTCGTCACGGCTTCTTTGACGGCGTCCAAAGTCCCGTACCGCGTTCCTTTCAAACTCCTCTTTATCTTCGGGAACAGAAAGAAGTCCGGTGGTGCCAAGTCCGGGCTGTAGGGAGGGTGCGGCAGCGTTGCCACGCCGTGCTTGGCCAAGTAGTCCGACACGACAAGCGCGGTGTGAGACGGCGCATTGTCGTGATGTTTTTGATCGGTGGCCGGACGTGGACGACTCGTTTTTGAAGCCTGTCGAGCACTTGGACGTAAAATGCAGCATTTACAGTTTGTCGTTCAGGTACAAATTCGTAGTGGACGACTCCCCTTTTTTCAAAAAAGACAATGAGCTTATAACACTTATTTTCCGGACGAACCCTGTAGACTGGTCGCTTCATTTACCAGTTCCCCTCCCCTACTTGTAAGCCCAATAACACATTTTTCGGACGTATTTAAAAAATTTACTATGCTTAACCACAAAATATTTCCTAAGACTATTTGGATAATGGAATAAATACAGATTTTTAAATATGATATACCCTTTTAAGGATATTCAAAATGAAATATTGTTTGACTTCAATCGAAATAATGCAGTGATATGATGCACATGCAATTACACTACATACTTCAACGTCATCGCAATATTTCATTGTATCTTCCTAAATCACGCGCTTGAAATGTATTGACAAGAAATTGAACAATCATTATGCTAAAAGTGTATTGAAAATTGTTAATTTTTTTGTAAACATTTCAACTTAAGTAAGCGAGACCGGGATAATATATTACTGATATAAGACTACAAAATATACGTACATTTATTTCATACATGTTATCATAATATGATGGATGAGTGTGAATTTATTCAGGAATCCATGCATTTGTGAGGCCTGGCTATTAACAACATCCGTCAAGAGGTTGCCAAAGGGTCGTGCGTACCAGAGTAGTGTTTTCAAAAGGGCAACCATTGGTCCGATAGGGCAGGATGTCATCAGGACATCAGCTAGAATGAAGCGAAAAGAATTAAAAGCAATGCAAAAATACTAAAGAGAAAATCGCAAATGAATGTGGTAATTGTACAAAAATCTTTTAAGCAATGATCTCAATTCAGTAAACGTGTCTATCAGATTTGCAATTTTGTAGATAAATGTCTAATTTTAGTGCACGGAAAACTCTTTATTTTATACCCATAATAATCTAAAGAGTTCTTTTGCTTTCATTTTTCCAATGATGAAAAAGGTATTTGTTAGTAGGAGTAAGAAAGTACTAGAGAAAATTCATGGTTTCATTAAGTGTCTGAGAGCAAGAAAGTCGAATAAAATCTTTGCAGAGTGCAGAGTGAGTATTCCTGAGGGAATTTTAGAAAGTCAGCATATCGTAGTCGAAGAGCGAAACATATGCCATAAAGAAACTAAGAGATGCAAATAACAATTAATTATACACTTGATATCCCTAAAAAAGTTCGATAAAGTAAGAGAAATCCACCAGCGGAGCGGGGGAGGGGAAATGGGGGAGGAGGGACACGAAAGCTCGGCTCTCCGAGGGCGAGGCGTGTCCGACACGATGTTCGGTTCACATGGCGGAGATCGGATCGCCGGCGCCCTTGCATTCCTCCCGCGACCACGGGAGCTCACGCCGAGTGGGGCGCGATTAGCAGCGGCCCGGAGTGAGTGATGGAGGGGTCGAGGGGGAGAAAAGAAGGGAGGTGCGAGAGGGATAAACGGGGACATCCTGGACACCGGCTGTAGGCCGACTGAAACAATGCTCCGATGGAGTTAGCCCTTAAAGAGGCACACGCATGACGAGGGTCGCCTGACAGATGACGGAGTGCGAATGTCACACCGCCCATCACAGGGTAAATTAGGCCATGAACGATCGATACGAAAGGAACAATTAGGAGAAGATAAAAATACTAAATATTATTTAGCACAGAAGTAACAGCGCGAAAGGGTAACAGGATTAGACGTTTTACTCGATGGACGATGTTCTGTCCCTTAGGAGATCTCACCCAGACACTAACTCAGGTCAAAAGCCTGAATGAATGCCCATCTCCGATAACTGAATTAAAACGCCCCAAAACTGAATCCCAGGGATGTACTCCCGATTCGGACCTGTCATATGAGGCGAGTTTCGGAGGGATGATTCGCATATTGATCTATCTACATCTACATAATACCCCGCAAGCCGTCGCAAGGACGTGTGGCAGGGGGTGGTAGTTCACCAGTCATTCCAGTTAATATAAAATATAATATATAATTATATATAATAATATATAATACAATTATTAATATATATATATATATATATATATATATATATATATATATATATATATTAGTAATAACTAATTCCTCTACATCCTCATGCACCTGGCATCCCATGATTCACCAAAAACCACGGGAAAAGGGAGCGATCGAATACCAGTCATACAACATGCTTGCATACTATATATCACAAGCATTACATGTTCACGCTGATGAAATATTCGGGCTCATACGAATGAATAACATTTGCATGGATTCCTCTTAAATGGTTCGCTCCCAGTCGCCAATTGAACCTTCCCACGGAAAGTGTTTTGGAGGATGAAGGTGAATTGACTATACAGTCAACGCATTCAATTTGCTATTTCGATTAAGTTCATGAAAAATTATAGAATTTCATGGTTTTGTTGCCATGTAAACATGGCAGATTAAATTATACCTAGTACCAGAGTCATGCTGGTAAGTTATCAATCCGTGTTCTCGTGTAGTTCAACACGACACTCTAGACTTACGGGTTTATGAAATACAAATATCCAATGCAGCAATTTCAAAGTGTATTAATAATTACTCTTGACCGGGATTTGAACTGGGATTCCTCGAGATCGGGCCGAGGGCTTTATTCAGTTATGTCAAGATGTCATCTGCCACTCCAAAATTTTGGGAGCTCTGAAGGAAAAGGGTGCTATGAAGTAATACCGTGCCCACAATGTTACAGAGCCCGCATTCTAGACTTGTTATGTTTTATGGGATTCCAAATGAATAGATTATAGTTGTTGTTAAAATCATCTGAACACGAAAACACAGGTCGTGCTTCAAAAATATACTAAAAACGTGCATCTATCATTCTTTTATCGTTTTTCCGTTCACTGTAATTTCCTTCGTAAAAAATAAAAAATCAGAAATTAACTTAATGTGAATAAACTACTTTAAAAATTATACTGCTATCAATTTATATAGAAGAAGACCTCCTATAAGAACAATGAATGTGAGAGGAGTTGGGGATATATCCTAACTGTTGGAGAAAGTAAGTATTGAGGGAAATAGAGGTACGAACACTAATACCTGGAAAATCAGACCTATATTCAGTAATTGAAATGGAAAAGTGGGTTAAATGGAAGTTTTCTTGGAAAGTGAGATATAAGGGGAGGTAAATATATTATTTTTTGAGCTAGAGCTTAACTGAAGCTCATTGACATTTTGCTGAAGCATTATTGTCAATTTTTTATGAAAAGAAGAAAGAGCGACAGATTCAAAAATTTAACATTACACAGGACGAGTCCCAAACAAACTTTAAACATATAGCTTTAGTAATGAACGATGCGGCGCAGAACCAATTTAAGTTGCACTAATCAATGAAAGTATGTTTTTAAACTCAAAAGGTAAGGATAGCTGAAATTCATCCCTGAGAAATTTCAGTGGTTTCAAGAACCTGCCGGAAAGAACGCAGCACGGGCACAAGAATGAGATGACACCAACGTCATTCATTCGCAGCAAGTGTATAAATGGCAACATTTTTTACTGAGTTTCTTTTGGGGCATTGGCAACTGGGATGAGATACGAATAGTTTTTTGGAATAATTGCTCAAACATTATGTGTTGATAAAAACAATTATTCCCTATTTTAGCAGTCAATAAGTAATATCTGGATTTTAATGCATTTGCTGAGGGAGGTAAGCTAACCCACACGAGAATAATGTGAAGGATTGGGTTGAAGAAGGTAAATATAAACCTAGAAAGGAAAGGATAAAGGAAAATAGGTTTTTTTCTTTAACCTAAAGCTATTTGCGGATGTCAGAAAGGGATGAGTAAATTTAATTCCAGGGTCACTCAAATCCTCCGACAGGAACAGTATATTTTACACAACGGAAAAAATATATTAAGTATTGAGTGCCCTTACTATCGGCGACTGAGCAGAGGGGAGTCGACCCGAGTACGGCGGCCGCATGGACGACTAGAGGTAAGCGGATGACTTCCGACCGGCGAGGGGGAAGGGGAAATCGCCAGAAAATGGTAAGGCAGGTAAGTGAGTGTTAAGGTTGTCACTCTGGTGACCATCCACCCGAAATCCATAAGTTTTTTAAACTTTCACATTGACCATCCCTTGACCATTTAAAAAATGCCTCTTGTCTAAAAGATAAGAATGGGAGAGAAGAGTGTAAAACAACATGCTTCGTTTGTTTTCGCCCGAGAGTGAGTGACAAAAAAACTCCCTTCCCCTATTCTCACTCACATTGACATTATCAAGTTTCCCAACTGAGAGGGAGCTCTCTGCCTCTTTTGAAATCGTGTCGGAATCCCAGGCGAGCACTCGCGGATTGAAATTCCAGGTTTAATCTGGAAAAGGTCAGAGTGAAAATTAGATTTCAAAATGGGTCCGTTTCAACAATGAGTGTGCTCGTGAAGGAGAGGTCGTGCGGCGGAAAATGGAATGATGGGCATGTCCCGAGGACGGCTCACGAATCCCGGGGCGGGCGATACGGCGGAGAAGGTACGAAGGCCCTGCTCCTGCTGCCCCCCTTGCCCTGCCTCCCTTCAGCCTCCCTCATGAAAATTGTCCTCATCCTACTCCTCTGCACAATTGTCAATGGAATTAGCATTGGCACTTCAAGTGATATAAAAGGAAACTGAATCATTTATATAACATTGTGTGTATGTATGTGCGCATGTGTTCTTTGCTTGATGTAGCATTTGCACATTTGACTAAATATTTTCAACTGATTAATTGATTACATTTTGACTAATTTTATTGCTTATTTACACTATAGGGAATTCGATACTAAAGTTTCCTCATACCTACAATATTTTTCGGGTTAAGAGGTGGTAGAGAGTACCTAGCAGAGTTTAAGACTGAGTTATTATTATATGTATAAAGGATGGGGTTTAAGAGTTTTTGGTGCCATGTTAGGCTTACAAGTGCACAGAGGTTTAGTGTTCATCTAAAACCTACCACAACCCGACAGACTACTGCTATTAGTAATAATATTTTTCGAACATAACTTGAAGTAAATCGTTGCATCCAAATAACGTTCTTATTACAATTAATAGCGGCGAAAAGCGTCACCAAACCCAAAGGAATTGACTGTGAAGTGAATGACTTGCAAGGGTAGATCTCATCCCTTACTACACCCAAGAGCGCATAAAGAATTTACAAACGGGACCAGTTTTAAATCATAAACCTGCAGACGCCATCCAGGAAGATCTAGCGAGCAGTCTGGAGGAATGTTACACAGCCTTCACATGGATCAAAACCCGTGCCACAAATGAAGGTTAAAAGAGTGATTTATTCGTCCACAACGATGCATCGAATTATTTACTGACAAAGAATTACCAAATAAAGACCGAGTTAAATAAAGGTATTGCAAAATTTGGCATCCGCTCAATAAAATATACAAGCAAATATTACGCACCATACCAATCCCAAATATATATTCACAAATAGAGAAAATGTATTTAACTTTGAAATACTTATTCACTTTCGGCCAAAGTAAAGGGGTTTAATGAGTAATTTCTGTTTTATAAAAGTGATTAAAAAATACAAATTTTTGACCAAGAGTATCATGTAGCATAAAACCAAACTTATGTAAACTAGATGACAATCAATTGGATGATTATGTACCATTTTTTATGTGAAATTAATTTGGTTTTCATTGCAAATGTACAAAACTGTACGCACATGGACCTCTAAATGTGTGAAAGTTACCACTGCCAAAGCCATTAGAGTTAGTATTACGGAATAATGCATTACTTATTGTTTCTAATTTTAGTTTCCATAATCGTCATCTCCAACGGTTCAAGAAAAAGTAACTGCCATTGCATTATGCTCCTTAATGTCACCACTGAACGACTGATGAGAAGAAGATCCTGCTATTCACTTAAAGTGGATCAGGTGGTGCGGTGGCTAGAATACTTACTTCCCCCCCCCCCAGAGGGTGCGGGTTCGAATCCTGCAGATTTTTTTCAGTGACATCCTAATCCCTACTTGGGGTACTTTTTGGAGGGCACTTTAAGTGAGTACGCCATACATCGGGTGGGACGTTTAATTAGTGGACTTTTGTTAAGAGTAGACTAATGCCGACGCCGGGTTTCTCTCTACCCTTATTACTTCATTCCCATCCACCCCTGGTGGTGCAAATGACGTTAGCTGTCGGTCGCCTCCCCTAAAAACTACTGCTGCCACTCGAAAATTTGATCTAACGAGTCTAATTACAGTTACCATTATACATGCAGACATGATTTTGCCTGATCAATTACAGTGTAGTAGTGTATGTACAATAGGTTTTATAAAAGCGATGTAAAAAATCTTGTAAAAATAAACCTTATTATCTAGCCTTCGTTTATTCGGGACTTTTTGCATATCAACAGCGAATTTTTTCACTCACTATTAATATCAGTATTCAATTATTGCTTCGTTCAATTTTATGACAACATAATATGATATCTCTGTGCCACTGGACGCTTTTAACTTATTTTAGATCCACGAGGATTTTTCATCGACTAAAATAGGATTTTCTCACAATGCCCTCTCTAGAAATTCCCCATCTTTTACATTAATACATTACAACTTGCTATCCACCGTAATCAAGCCGGTTGGTTCGATGAGGATAGAGCTCACGCACTGTAACTTGGTATCAGGCCCAACGGCTTGTGAACACATCACGGTAAGGTCTGGACAGTTGCTATCCCATTGCCATCTGTGGTTTCCTAGGGAGATCTGGTACCTCAAAAATCACATAGGTTGGGTGTAGCTGAGGGTGCGCAGAGGCGTCCCCGGGAATCGAACCCGGGCTCTCCCGCCCGGTCATAGGTCCAACGTTCTGATCACTGAATTTCCACGCCAGGACAACTTTTCATTTTCGAAAATTTCAAATTTCATCAATGAATACCTAAATTTAAAAATGATATCGTAGGGGAAATACCCAATTCTGTTGAAAAACAATGTAACCTTGCCTAAGTATTATGCATAGTAGTTAAACGAAGAAAACGAAGTCTCAAAGTTCTAGCAACTACCGCAAGATGGCAGGCTCTTTTCCTGTCTTAAAATTTCCTCAAGCCTTCTCATAACGTGCCACGGCTTTAAAAAACAAGGATAATTATGCATTTTATTTAAACTTTGTTCATAATGTCTATTTTTTAAACACTTTCAAGTATACAAAGGATTGTTATCAGTCGAAATAACTCAGCAATACAATCAACTTTGCAAGACTTTGCGATATATTTAGGGTTTTAATAACCAAATATGTGCAGGTCAAGGAATTTTCTTCGGATCGCTGATAATCTTAACTGCCAATCTTTGGACTGCATGACCCAAAAAGGCTGTTGTCATTTGCTCCTGTACGTATGAGTTGCCGATTTTCATTGCTTGACTTTAACATGCTTAACAGACATGTTTCCATTATAATTCATTCAGAGTGAATAGATAGCAGATAATATACCAAAGAATCCATTACCATACAAGCATAGTCTGCATAAAATTTGTAATATCAGCTGCTACGTTGCCTCTCCCTCTGACATCTCTAACCACTGATTATTTTTTTCTTTTCATATTATCTTGACCTATAAAAAAATCTCTCAATGCCATTCTCTGCCGCGGCGCTGAATCTTTAACACAATGCATTCTTTCGTCGCTGACTCCAAATGTCACGCTTTCATGTGCTTCAAGGTAATTGTTTCACGAATCCACATGCATCCTTAAAGGGTGATGGAGAAATGGTGCCTACCCTCATGCAGGCATCTTCACTGGACATTTTCTGTTTTTTATTCAAAAGAAAAAATACTCGCTGATTTATTCCAGATTTATTGTAAGCGAGGCAAGAGTATAAGGGAAAACAGGCATTACTTTAACAAATGGTATTATTCTTGTGTCATTACAATATTGCAGGGTATACAGGAAATTTGCCACTGCAAATGTTTTTTTGTTGGTGAAGTTATAGATATGATGACGCAAAGACAGAGCTTAAATGTGGCATTGGGAAGAGCGTGAAGGAGCGGTTATAGTTTCTCGGAACTGCCTAACGCCTACATATTTTTGAAGGACAGACTATTACAATTTAAACATGTCAAACGACCAAATACACCCTATTTTAATTACCGGAGATCATCTTGGTGATAATAATGAATTAATGTGCCCTGCTGATTTAAATTTACTTTCTAAATGTTTCACAAAATATCAGTAAAGCATGAGATCATACTAACTTTGTCATTTCCAACCATCTTTCATGGCATATGGCAGTATTGACTACAATCCCTCTGAAGCGGTTATTTCGATTAAATTTTGAGTGACTGGGGATATCGATGACAATCATCACCTCTTTAGCAATCTAGTTTTTGGGGAAAGTTTTCTTTTGCTATCCGCAGCGATTTCATCTGCGCGCAATATGCACACGTGTTACCGCTTTAAAACGATGAGTTTTGGAAACGCTATTAATGCCTTCTAAATATTTAACGCTAACGTTACGCGATTCCAGGAGAACATACGAATAATTGGAGCGGAGTTGCAGGATTTTTTAAAATAATACTTTAGCTGTACACTACGGAGGGAAATTAAGTTTCGAAATAGGCCATTGGGTCCGAATGGCGAAGTGCCTTGGTTCTTTCGTGAGTTTAGAACGAGGGAAACACTTTGAGAACCTCCAAAACACACCACTTTGGGATTCCACTCGAACAAGGCGTTAAAAGAAGTTCTAACCCTCATGATACGAAGCATGCTTTCCCTCTTTTTTCCTTTCTAATCTCCAACTCGATCATCATCATACGTGTATACTCCATTTTAATGTCATCCCTTGGATTGAACCTACCTTTCACTTCAACTGAAGTTAACATGACCGGTAAGGTATTTAAAGCTACTCTTACAATGATATTAAGGAAATAAAATTCAGAGGTACATATATAACTATCCAGTCATTATAGTTCCAAGGCAAAATTTAAAAGTAAACATGTCTTTGCAAAAAAAAGAACACCTTTCAAGACAAGAAAGATGTCTTATTGGAAAAAATCAAACTGAAACTCAAAGTAATGCTGATTCTTAGATTAATCTAGATACTTAAAAAAATTCAAAAGTTCTTCATTTTTACCAAATGTAAAAGCCATGAACAAAGGCATTCCGTCACGTTAAACAATGATTCCTTGTCATGAATAATGAGTATTGTTTGATCATCAATTTTTTACGCTTCATATCAGTAAAATAATGTAATCACATGGCATCAAAGCGTTTTAGATAGTGAATTTTAGGCAGCAATGCGTGCATTTGATCCTTTATTGCATCGCAAAAGTGCCCCATTTTCTCAATTAAACTCTTATTATCCTTCGTCATCCGCCCTATCGTCAAATACGTCGGCGCAACTTATTCTTCCTTCCTAAAATTCCCACACTTTGCTAATTTTCAGGTCAACAAATCCACACCCTCCGTCTGCCCCCGACAAACGGAAGATGATTTCACAGATATAAACAACTGCACGTGTTCGGTATTTCGCCCATTTTCTCTCGTCTTCTAGAACTTCTACTGGACGTTTTCACTTATTTGTAAACTCAAACCGACATTTTCTCGATGCGTTTATTTAATTAGAAAATTTATTACCCACTAATATATTGATTCTCGAGAAAATTAATGTCTTCTATCGCTAGCACATTTACAAGGTCTGTCCAAAAAAGTAGCATGACTTATTTTTCCCCGGATAGACGGACGGATGGGTGGCGGTTTATTTGACTTCGTTCCAGGCAGGAAAGTCACAACAAAGGCTGGAGGCCGGTAGCAGTTGGCTTCCAGCCTTTGCGGAGCGCAGAGCATTCGTTTGCGAAACCTATACGATATAACGTGACCTCGTTACCCTCCGTCATTAACCGGTTACTGGAACAGCGCTACGTCATCAAATTTTGCGTGAAACTGGGCGAAACCAGGAAAGGGACTCATAAAATGCTCAAGGCAACTTATGTTGATAACGCCATAGGTAGATCGGGTGTTTTTGAGTGGCGCAAGTTGTTTCGGAAGTGTAGAGAAGACGTTGAAGACGCCGAACGTTCAGGACACCCTTCGACCTCAAAAAGTGACGAAAACCTTGCAAGAGTGAAGACTTTTTTGAACAAAGATCGCAGATCAAGTGATCGCATAGTTTTTATGAACTTGGCATCCCTAAATGATGTACATCGACTTGTGACCGAAAACATGGGCATGAGAAAGGTGCGTGCGAAGTTGGTGCCGCGAGTGCTCTCAAACGAACAAAAGGAAACTCTTACACGGATCTGGCAAGAGCTTTTCGACCATATGAGGGAGGATACATATTTTTTAGACAGTGCCTCACTAGACTCTTCTTTTTCTTTCCACGCCTCAAATCTGTCCTGAAAGGACGTCACCACGGCTCGGTGGAAGCGTTACAACAGGCCGTGACGAGAGTGCCTAGCAGCATTCCGGGCGCCTCTTTCCAGAAGGCGTACGAGGCGTGTAGATCCCGCTAGCAGCGGTGTGTGGACGCGCATGGGTGCTACTTCGAAGACTTCTGAGTGAATGTGTTAATTATTTCAACAAGTGCTATTTAATCCACTCAGCCCTAGTGATTTTGGGACAGACCTTATTTTTTATAACTTCCTATTTCGTTTTACATGCATATTGCACGAATTATGAATTAATATTTTGAGAAACACCTCGCCTAAAATGGTGTATGACTCGCGACAATGAGCGGCCTATTATCCGCAAAGTTCCTGCATTGACTTCTCGACCAAGTAATGTATCGGGCATCCGATCGGCTGAGGTGGTGTGCTTCCACTTAGCGGGGCGAAGGGAGGGCAGGGGGTGGAACCAGGGAAGTGGGGCCTCGGGCATGGAAAAATCTGCTTTGCATGGCACACACACATCGCAAGTGCACATTAAATCCATTCGTGATACTCCGGCGAATGACTCTTGAGCACTGCTCCCAGGGTCAGCCATTCCAATTTTCAAATGCCCTGAAATCTTCAGCAGACTCGGCGATATAAACGTGGGGTCGTATGCACTCGGGGTGGGGACGCATTCCACAAGCTAAATGCCAAAGAATTGTATTCATAAGAACTGTCTCCTGACCGGGACTAAAGCCCCGCCCCCCTCCGTTACCTTCTACGAACTGATTTCACCGGCGCTGGCCTCAAATTCGAACAAGGGTTTGAAAAAAACCCTTTCTTTTTTTAATTTTTTTATTGAAAAGGAATATGGATCGAAAATGCACTCCGAGCTATATTTGTTAGAATTAATTTAAGTGAAGAACTCAAACTTTCACGTGAAGAAAGACATAATATTCTGGCTTGCACTCAGTTGGATAAATTTCTTACTGCATCCTAAGGTGGAATTGTTTCTCAGATGATAGTAGATATGCATTTGGATGCGTATAAAATGAGAGGGTTTTTGCATGCACGTATGCGTCATTGTGGGTATGGGTTTACATGTGTGTTTTTGTTTTGAATGTGGTTTTGTTCCATTTTACGGGTGATGACCAAACATGACCTTGCAGAGGCTTGCGAGGTATGATGTAGATTCTACTACTTTGAAATATCTTAGGTCGCAATGTTTGTTATTTTCATGATGGTGAGACATGTCTTGTAGGAAACGGATTCAAGCGAAAAAACACAAACCAGACGAAAAAGCAGTAGCAATAAAAAAAGAACCTAATACATAAAAAAAATTCAATAATACGTAGAAATACGTAATTAATATTATTACTATATTCTCATTAAAAAAATTATTGATTCGAAGGTTTTAAACTTTAACCTTCCATTAATTTTTAGTCAACGTACTTATTTCATACTATTTTAACTTAAATTATTTCCTTATTCAAATTAACCCATGATTTTTCACTCTTAGTCCTCCTCTCTAGTTTGTCTTTTCTCCATCCTTTGTTTTTCAAATTCTGGGATCCACATAGAGGTGAGCTCAACATTTTCCAATCATTCCAGAAAGTTCGCCTCCCGTAATCATCTTCTTTCAAAGAGTTTCCTAGTAACGCAAGCAGAAAACCCAGGACGCACCCCTGCCCTGCCACGGATTTTATATTTTACATTTGACATTATTGATCAATAAATTACCCAACTCCATGCAACGAATAAGCTGAATTTTATGGAACCCCCCCCCCCCCCCAGGGAAGAATCGAACCCGCGACCGCGAAGGGTTGCGGGTTCGATTTTAAGAAAATCATTAAACATGCATCAATGAGGTAATTAGTAATATTTATCGAGAATGAAATGAGAAAAGAATGAAGAAAATATGAAATGATGAAATGTGAAGAAAAATGTGTCATCTTCAGATAGCATGGTGTGATCTTAGCAATGAGGCAGAAGAATTAAGTGAAGGGATTATCTCAAATAATGGACGGAATTTCATGAGAACTGGCAATTACATTATATGAGGTGGATGAAATCTTTTCAAGTATTAATTTTTTTGGGTAATGTCAAATTAATAAGCGATCATTTCAAAAAATTTAGTTTTTCTTGGCAATAAAATTTTCCACTTGGTTAGACAGTCCTTGCGTGGAATCGCGGTTGCGGACGATGATGCAGCCCTGCGCTCACAAATTGTGTATATCTCCGCTCACGCTCTCCCTATCCTCTCTCCCCCTCCCACGATCTCCCAAATTGCCGTTTTTTGTTTATCTTAGTGAAGGAGAAGGACATAGGGTTGAAACAATTTTGAAGCTATACACACTCACCACGCATTCGGAAAATTAAGGAGTTTTTCTCCCTCACCTCGAAAGGCATAAGAGCGTGCTTAACTCTCCCCTTCAAATATCCGCCGGCTTCACGGAGACGCATTTAATTCGCATCGCCGGAGATATTCCGCACGCATTTTCCTCTCTTGATTTTTAGCTCGATCCCACAACTCACCCTCCCCTAACATCCCCCTCCCCCACACTTTCCCACCCTCTACACACACATACACACACATCGCTCGCATTAAGGTTGGAAAAGAGCGATGTAGTGGAATGGATGGACGTCGACCGACCTGATTGTTTTTTTTGTTCGAGAAAATTGCCCAATTTACACGAAAAGGAGTCCCAGGGGGGGGGAATGAAATTCTCCACCGTTCCGTCTCCCGTGCGGTTATCTCAATCGGAGGGAGGAGATATCGCAGGTAAGAGCGTACGGTTCACTCATTTTCCATTATGGCATTCTGTCAATAGCCTTAAAGTGTAGGGATTGGCTCTTTCTTTGATGCCGCGAGTGGAGGGAGGTCGAATGAGGGCGAAGCACGCCGTTCTAGCACGGACGGCACCGAGGCCGTGGAAATGGCGCCGCGGCGGGAGGAGAAGCAGCGGCCGGGAAGGCGTCTGTCCCAACGAACGGGCATTTTTTGAAGTGCCAACTGGAAAAAGATTTGGAGCGGATGAAATCCTGGAAGAGAGTAAGGAAAGGGAATAGATCGGAAATGGTTGTGGATTTCGTAGGTGCGGTGGGCGAATAACATGGCTGCTGCCTGAGGAAAGAAATCATTTTTAATGTCTTAAATAGATCGGGAGCCATTTTTTTCCGGTGCATGCTTCTTCCGAGATCTGGATCTTCATATTTATTAATAGTCATTGAACGTTGGCTCTAGCTCCTTAAAACTTTAAGGAAGTGTATCGACGAGCTTTTAAGAGTGGTGGGTGAAGAGAAGAGGATTACTGATGATAATATTCGCAAGCAAAGGATATATTTTTAGCCTTCATATTCGAAAACACAGTATAACTTTGAAATGTTGATAGACACGAAATTATAGTAGAATAATCAGATGACATTGAATTACCTGGATGGACTTTGCTGAGACGTCAAATATTCCTTGCGGGTTTCTTCAAACACATCTGTTCAATATTCTCTCCCCCCTCCTTCCTCTCAAAACATTACGTACTCCACTCTCTAACTAACTTTTGACCATTCTATCAAAATGACCAGCGAAGCACGCTTGTTTAAATTTTCATCAAACCCACAGTCATCTGCTACCAAAGAATTCCACATCTTATTTATCTTATTTTCACCAAAAACGCCCATCAATTCTTTTACTGTGTTGTTTTACGGAGCAGAGACATGGGCTTTGTGGAAAGGTGAAGTAAAAAGAAATGTCTGACAAATGTGAATCTAGAGAAGGGAATAGTTTGGAGAGTACTTGGCAAAGAATGAGGAGGTGCTACTAAGGTTAAGATTGGAGAAGAGAGAGAATTGATAAATATAATTACGGAAAGAAAGGCTTATTGGTTGAGGAATTGCCTTAGGGAGAGCCTTTTGAAGACTGTGTTGGAGGGAGTCATAGGGGAGGATGAAGAGATTATACGTATGTTTGATTTTGGATATGATTGAGAATGGGGGAAGATACGAGGAAATGAAAAGAATGGCTGAATACAGGAAGATACGGATGCCCAAAATGGGTAAACCTGCCATGCGGCAGGACGGCCAAGGATTATGAGAATATTTTCCTGAATCAGGGCAATTTGACATTTTTTTAAATACTTAAATAGACCGCCTCTTTCTGTAACGAATACAACAGATACCACCACCGGGGGTGGGATCTCGCCCTCGCCGGTATTACGAACCTCAGAGCCAAGTGGCGTGACACGGAGAGCATTCCGGGAGGCCCCCGGGGGAGGGACCCACCGTCCCGCCGTGGATTCCCGCCCACCCCTCGGTGGGACGCCGGCCCCTTCGCACGCCGAGGAGCCAGCAAGCAGTCACTGCTGGGGCGATATCGATCTCTGGAGAGAGGGAGAAATTGGCCCCTGCGGTGGATGGGCCCCGCTAGTACGCGACTGCGCGACCCCATTTTTCCTTACGGGAACCATATGATGCTGCACGCACCCAAATTAACCGCCCCCTCATCCGAGCTACTGAATCGACTAAGGGGGGGGGATTGTAGCCGTGGGGCGGTGGTGAACGGAGGAAGAAGAGGACGAATTATTCTCGTGGGAATCCGAGCAAATGTGCATTTCTATGGGAATCGACATCTCCGGCCCTTCCCTCGGAGCGCGTACACACACGAGGATCCACCCCGAAGGGGCCTCTAGAAAACTCCCCCCCCCCCAGGGGCGGAGTAACGAGGGACCGTTTGGAGGGAACCAGAGCGGAGAGCCACTCTAATGGGGATTGAGAAGCTAACCATCAGGCGGAGACACCGAGGGAATGAATGCCAAACCTATTATTAATAAATGGCAATTAAAATAAATGCCGAAAAATAAAGATTTTTGGCATATGCCTTCCCACGTGAATATTTAGTCTTCCAAATGAGAAAGGAAAGCATTCCAGCCAATAATAATGGCTATAATACCCGAAAACATTGTTTTACTAAACAAATTTTATTGTATTTTCATAATACAGGGTGCGGCAACATAACTTCCTTTTTTCAAAAGCAAAACCCCTAAAAAAAAGAAAGTAAACCTGCCACACCCTGTATTTCGTCCCGTTTCCTGTGTATCTCAGCAAACAATATACTTAGAGAAGGACACGATTTAAGAGTTAAAATTAACTTAGGACCACTATTTGCGCGCGGTACCTGCCCATATAATTTCAAAAAATTACTAAAGTCAGTCTTTGGATGCGTAGAGAAATTCAAATTCGAATGATTTAATGCTCGTGTGAATTATTGTAAAAGCATCAGTAGCCGATTCCAAAAAACAAACGAAAGGTTGCTTGAAGTTTGAGTGAAAAAGAAAAAAGTGAATATTCATTTTTGAGCATTGAAAATTTAGCTTTTAGCTTTAAGTTGAAACAGCGTTATTTTTTTTAAATACAGTGTCCGTTTGACATTTGACAACAGAGATTGTAATCCAAGTTATTTTTCCTCGTAAAAGGTGAAAAGCTATGCAAATTGTTTTTGTTGGTGTTAATTCCCCCCCGCGATATGTCAGCATATCTGAATTTTAAATGCTTTCTAGGTTATTGATTGAACGAATTGAGAGCTTCAGGTATTTGGGAAGTGTCATCAGTGAAGACATGTCCTGTTCCAAGAGAATCTATGGCAAGAAAAGGATTGAATAAGAAGAAGAAACTGCTGCGCGGAAATTTGAAAAACGAACTGAGGAACTGTTTGGCAATATGTTACATATGAAGAGTAATGTTGTACGGAGCAGAGACAGAATTTGCGGAGAGATGAAGTAAAAAAAAGAGGCCTTTAAAATGTGGATCTGGAGGAGGATTTGGCTGGGGGAGGATAGAGTAAAGAATGAGAAAATGTTAGGTAAACAAGGAAGGGGCAGAAATAGGAATAGGGACGTTGGACGGGATGGAGAATACGGAGGAAGAAGAAGGAAGTATATGGAGATGAAGACGGGCCAGTTGTAAAGTAGGATGTTGGGTTGTGTTTTTGTTAGGAGATACAAAATATGGTAGTTGTGTACATCCAAAACCTACCTTAACCAGTAGATGATCTATAATAATAATCCATCCTCGTTTTGAAGTGTTCACGAATAGCGAGAAAATAAACCCAAAATACTATATCAATTTTAGCAGAGTAAAAACTATTTCTAGGCACTCATAACTTTTGTTTATGATTATTTACATCTAAATTACGTTTGTTTTGAGAAATATGATATTGTAAAAAAATATGGCCAATGAATCTTAAAAGCGAAATTTGGTATTAAGGAGACAATAAGGTATTTTTTAAATCTTTCATTCTTGTAGTGGAATATTTAACTTAATATTCCACTATTCCTTAATATTTCGTAATCGTTGTAATTTCTGAAAACAATCTTTTCTTTCATTTCGCAAAAATAATGACACAGAAAAAAAAGAAATAAAATAATAGGCAGCTAGTGGCTCTAGTTTATAAACCCCATAGAGCAGATCTCGTTCAAGATTACTAAGTCCCACTGGCTTCTCAAGTTTCCTTGAACAAATACGTGGTTGTTCAGCAATACATCAATTGCACACGCCTGAATAACATAAGAATGGAGCATCATGTTATGTATCTATACTTCACAGGATAATTGAATCAACGAAAAATATTGCTTCAGAATATTTAGCTTCGAGCTATTTTGATTCGTTAAGGCATCGTTATTGTTTCTTCCCAATTTGACGAAATTTACTGTTTCACTGAAGAGAAATTAAGAAGTTACAAATACAATTTTCGTTCTTCCTGTTCGATTTCACAGTTAGTTAGCAAACCTGGTATAAACTTTTAAGCGTTTATCTGTTATCGACACAATTTTGATCTACGTATTCTCAAGGGACGAAATTTCGGAAGTGGCGTCAGAGGAACGGTCGCAGAAAGAGCATTGAGAGATGTTCGGTAGCGTGACGAGAACTTTTCTTTTCCTCTTTGGATGCCGCAATTGGAGGGTGTTCAGGTAAGACCTGCCGATTTATACCTTTGTAACAATTTATTTCATTAATAACCTTGTTTTGATCATTTAAATATTGTATAAAATACACAAATGCAACGATCTAAAAACGTTTTTAAAAATCTTTATCTTTAGAATCAAAAGTAGTGATGCCATTTTTTAAGGCATGAATGGTACGGAATGTAATCATTTTTCCCAATATATATATATATATATATATATATATATATATATATATATATGCATGCTAACAACTATTTTGGAATTATATATATGTTATAATCGAGCAATTAAATTTTACAAATAAAATGAAGTATTAATCTCCTAAGAGCGAGAAACGACTGTGCAGTGCACTGCGCAGTCGTTCCTCCATATATGTCCACCATCTTGTAAAAGATATGCTAAGATTACAACAAAATAGCAAGACATTTTGCGCTCAATGAATCTTTCGAAGGACGTTGTTCATGCAATTGTTTAGATAATGAGGGAACAAAAAATCGTGAAGTAGATACCTTCACTGTGCATCGTGAATACGGAGTATTGATTTAGTTTACAGTCACAATTAACTGTATACCCATAACCACCTAGTTAGAATTTTCTCTTGATTGTTTGGATGAAGATAAAGTTAACCTGTTAGACTTAAATTCAAAACCAACAACATTAATGCTTAGCCCCCCGGGACAGGGTTAGATGAATATCATCAGAAAATGGTAATTGAAGGTAACTACAAGCAGACAATTCTGTAAATGTCTAACCACTAAGACTTCAGTAAATGTAGAACTATATTGTTGATTTTGATAACCCTCCCACATTGGAATGTAAGAAATGTTTAATAAAAAGATAATGCTATCCGTGATCATCAGATTTAACTTAAAATGTTGTTATTAGAACTGAATGCAGTAACTTCTGATGTATTTACAAGATGAAATTTAAACTAAGAAAGGTGTGGCAAATAATAAGGGTAGGTAGTTTACATCATATTTGAAAGTATCACTTTAGTAATCACTAATCACGTAAACGATTATTCATCTTACAATGGTGAGTGTCTTGCAAAAAAAGCCCATTCTAGGAATAAATGTATACCTGTGGAATTTGCCAAAATAAGGCCATGAGCGGTGAAAGCATTTCCCGGAAGAGTCTCTGTTGTACGAGTATGTATATTACCATAAGTGCATCAATGCCTTCGTTAGCAGTAATCGAGTCTTGGAATTGTTGCAAACGTAAAAATACAACTATTGTGGCCAACTCGAAGGTTGTTTTCATAGATGGGAGCAGGTATCGTCTAGCATTAAAAATTGGCAGGAAATAAATAAACTTAATATCTTGTAAAAATAAAAATAAAAACACTTGCATATATCAACCGGTTCGAGGTAACCCGAATCCCGTCAATCAGTGGCGCTTTGGTTTGATGCACTTGGAGATGGTCACAAAAAGAGAATTACTGGAAAATGTCTTTGAGCACAAACTGGATTTGAGGCACTTCAGCGCCAAATAAATGACATTTGACCCGGCGATCCTCGATATTCAATAAACACAGAGGGCATCCATGAGGGGTCCCGCCATACGCACTTTTGTCGACCCCTGGGCGTTGGGGAGGAATTGAGTGGGGGCGAAGATATTTCCGAGGACCTTCGGGAGGAAGAATTCCGGAAGGGGTTCCTGATCCCACGGGGGGCACATTCCTGTAAACAGGGCGAGGGGCGACAGAGGGAGGGGATGAGTGGATGGGGGGCGGGCGGCAGGGCGTTGACGGACACATCCTCGTCTCATATCCTCCCTGGGCGGGTGGAGTGAATTCTGCCCAGGAGGGCGGCGGGAGCGAAGGTTTGGGGGGAAGGTGGGTGGAGGGCGGGGAAGGTGGACCCCATGGGAACTCCCTTTTTCCCCGGAGAGCAAGGACACCGCCGCTAAAATTCTCGATTCACATCATACATGCACCCTAATTCATCATGAAATTCGCACGCATGCATAAAAATAATACTTTTGAGGTTCTGAAGCCATTTCGCCATGCATATGGAGCATACCAAATTGAATCAGTTTAGAGTGAACACTGAAACCAATTACAAAGATATTACGCTTAGAGAATTCTTCTTTACTGTGTGACTGAATATAGTTTAGGTTAATGAATGTTAGTTTGTCTTGAGAAATCTTCCTCCGCGCTTCTTGAAATGCCGTCGACAGTAGTTCGCGACAGAGCCATCGAGTTCTCCCACTGGATTTCGAATGATGGATGAACCCCTAAACATCGAGGATGGCTACGAAATAACCGAGGATACTCGAGGAATTATCAGTCGTGGAACATTAGCAGCGATAAGTGGAGGACGTAGGAGAGTCTTCTGGTAGAGAGAGAGAGACGTCTGGTTAGACGGCCTCAAAACCTCACGAAAAGCAATGAAGGTGGTTAGACTTGGCGATTGGCTGCCACCAAACAAGAGGATACCGATTACCCGGAGGAGGGGACAGTAGTCCTCCTTTGATTGGAGGTGGAGAACACATTGTCGGTCGCACTCAGCTTGCTTCAGGCATGGTGAAAATTATTTTAGCACATACTGCACTTTGATCTGGAATTCACCAACTATCTTCTTTATTCATTTAAATAACATACATGATGGAATTCTCTCTCGAGTAAAACATGTCCGCAATCAATTTAGATTTGGAACCTGAAATATTCGGTCACTCAGGGCATGCGAGAGGTTAGACTGTAGAGGCAGGGGTCCCATATCATCGGTGTGAGTGAAGTGGAATATCCCGAATTCCCAGTAAATTCTTTTGCATTTACTATTTTCTTCAATGATTGGGGTATTTGAGACCCCACATGAGGTTTCGCGATTTGTGTTGTTTCGGTTTTAAAGCTAAATCTACAAGTGCGCATATTTTCAACTCCCTGGGTCTGCAAGTACGCTAATCATTTTTTTCAAACGTTATAATCAAACGCAAAATCTACCAGACTGCCTATTTTCTACTCCCTGCATCTGTGAGCTCTCCAACTAATTCTTGACCCACATGAAAACAATCTCTCCTATGCGATAAAGGACGAGCATGCGAGAGGTTCTGGTCCTCCGCATGGGAGTTTGTTGGAGTTCATTTTGAACCCTAAAAGCAGGGAAGGGGCGCGTTTAACAGCACCTTACCAATAGGCTCACGCGTGTGTGTTTATGGACCGTCAAGGGGGAAGTGGGTGGGCGGGTGGTTGGGTGGAATGGGGGAAATAATCTCCACACCGAGACAGCCGTTTCGTGGAGGGGAAGGAAGGGAAATTATCAGGACTCCATTATCATCCTTTGCGAAACCGCGGATCGCCTCTAATGACTCAGAAAATGGCTGCGGTCGTTAATACTATATCACTCTCCTCTCCTCCACGTCTGCTGGCGTGACGTGGGCTCGCACCACGGTGGTGCTGACGGGGATGGGTGTGCAAAGGCGGAGGGAAGGGGGTGTTACAAAGACTTCGCCTCCCCAGGTGGGAGGGGGGGTGGGTTACGAGATGGGGAGTGGGAGTTGGAAAGAGAGCGTCTCCCGCGCGCGCTATGCGGCCACCTCCGCCCCACGCCCCCGAGGGAGAATGCGAGAGGGAAAGAGGAAATAATGAAAGGAGATTATGAAGACATTACTACGACTCCGAAAATTCTCTTCTCTCGGAGACCACCCGTGTAGAGGAAGAGGTGTCCTTCTTATGAAAAAGCGGGGGGGATGCGTGTGCATGGGGAGGGAGGTGGAGGCGGTAGGAGGAATGGTTTGCACTCCACCTCCTCCATTGTTCTCTCCGCCGCGGGGTGGGCGGGGGAGGCCCTCGTTTTAAGGAGGGCCCCTCCCTCCTCGCCCGAGAGCGCTTCACTCGGGCCTCCCAGGTGGTGCGAAGAGGGCGGGGAAATAACAGGGGGCAAGATGGGTCACCCCTCGTGTGACGTGTGCGGTTGTGTCACCGCGGAGGCCGGGGTCGAGGAGGAAAGGGGGGGTTGGCAGACACCCCACCCGGACAGCGGCTGCGGGTCCGCCCGAGAGGTGGCGCTGGCTGCCTCCAGGGCGGTGGCATTCCCCAAATGCTTCGTGAGGGAGGGAAACAATGGAACAGCGATAATTGCAGGGGCGGGGTGGCCGTGTGGAATGAGGGGGGGGAGCGACCGGCGGACCCCCATTGGGGGAGGAGCGCCCATTTACGCGCCCGTTTTGTGTGATTGTCCTCCCCTCCGCCTGTGTCATTTCGAGTGCGCCCGCGTGTTGTGTGCACACAAGAAAGCGCGCCGCGTGTTTAACATTTCCGCGGAGGGAGGCTGGGGAGAGGGGGAGGTGGTGGTTGGGTCGGGAGAAGGGCGGGCCCTGCTCCAACTAACTCGATTAAACAAAGATCTCAAGAGACTCGGGGTGTTGGGTCGCAAAGAGCTCTCCAAGCGTTCCAGAAAGAAATCGTACAATCTTCAAGCTCGGGTGAAGCAGGCCGAGAGAACGTTCCTCAGTTTAGTGTTACACTCATGGTATCGATACAAGGAACCAGATGCAATTAAAAAAATATTATTAATTCTATTTTATTCTAATCGCATTATGAATTTTTCAGGCTTACTACTATATTTTATAGAAAAGCGGACATAAAAATTTCATATGGGTGTGCTGTCATAATTAAGTGGTATTTAGATCTCTTATCGGTATGGGTGATGAAGACCTTTTTCTGTCATATTTAAATTTGCAAACAATCAGATCATTCAGTTACCTAGTGCAGTTAACTTATACTTTTGTCATGAAATGGCTTCGATTAGGTCTTCTGTCGCGATGTATGCTTGCGTAAGCGAGTGCGTGGCTTTAAGGGCCCATGTATTGCTGCTTTGGAGGGTATCGTGATTGAGCTTCGGTCTAAGGTTGACGGGAAGGTTGCTTTGTCGCACAAGGGTCTAACTATGGGTGGAGTTGCGAAAACTCGCCGCGCAAATGGGGCCGCACGGATTCGTTCGAATGCAACATGCGGCGGAGTGATCGAGAGGCCGTCCGGAGTCCGATCCTTTGATGGGGGAGAGGTGCCGTTCCGGAAACCGGACGATTGGAAGGTTATCTCGCGCAGCAGCGGGGGAAAGTTAACGCTGTGGCGAGGGATGGGAGATGCGAGGGCAAACCTCATCCCCGTCTCCAACAGGTATCATGTGCTTTCGGAAGATAGCCCAGCGGTATCTGCAGCCCTTACCTCTGCCCATGAGAGAGCACCACCCAGAAGGGAATAAAATAAATTTCCTTTGACGTCGTAATGCATTTCGTAACATCCACGTTGTGCCATCTAGGATCCGTGTTGTCTTTTATACGAGGGTCATCCGGAAAGTAGTACCCGTTCTTGCCGCATGAAGTGCTGACGACGCGAGTAGCCGCTGGACGTGGTCAGATAGCTTCAGTGGCTTGTCTGCCTTCTCTGAGCCAAGTTGCGTGACGCTAGCATTGCCTGTGTTGTTTCTGTGATTGTTTACAATGTTTAAAAAAATTGAGAACGCCGCCAGTTGTGAAGTGAGGGCAGTGATTAAATTCCTCAATGCAAGAAACGTCCGCCCATGTGATATTCATAGCCAATTAAAGGAGGTGTATGGAGACAATGTAATGGACGAGTCGTCTGTTCGGCGGTGGTGTCGCAACTTCAACATGGGGAGGGGGAACACACACGACGATGAGCGTTCGGGGAGACCGTCTGTCATTACAGACCAACTGGTGAGCTCAGTTGACGAATTCGTGAGGAACGATCGGCGCGTCACAATTGATGACATCTGTGAGCATTTTCCCAATGTTTCTCGAACAATTGTTCATGAAATTGTTAAATCTGCATTATGCAAAAATTTGTGCAAGATGGGTCCCTCGCATGCTTACAGATGAGCACAAAACCAAGCGTATGGCTGCAGCACTGACGTTTTTGGGACGTTATTCTGATGAAGGAGACTCTTTCTTGACTCGCATAATTACTGGTGACGAAACATGGGTTTGTTATGCATCACCTGAGAGTAAACGACAGTCAATGGAGTGGCATCATGCTCATTCACCAAACAAACCAAAAAAATTCAAGACAGTTCTGTCCACCAGGAAACTCATGGCAACCATTTTCTGGGATCGACGAGGTGTATTGCTCATTGATTTTATGGCCCGTGGAGACACTATTAATGCCAATGCGTATTGTGAAACATTAAAGAAATTACGGCGGGCAATACAAAATCGGCGGCGAGGTCTATTGTCTACTGGTGTCATTCTCGTTCATGACAATGCCAGGCCTCATGCAGCTGGGATAACACAAAAACTTTTGCAGCAATTCAAATGGGAAACTTTCGACCATCCACCGTATAGCCCGGACTTGGCCCCTTCAGATTTTCATCTCTTTACAAAGCTTAAAGACTTTTTGGCAGGAAAAAGATTTGACAGCGATGAAGAACTTAAAGAAGGAGTGACCCTGTATCTCAATGAGCTGGCGGCGAAGGACTATGCAGCAGGAATACAGAAACTTGTCACACGTTATGACAAATGCCTTAATTTGCTTGGAGATTATGTTGAGAAGTAGTTTAAAGTATCCTCTTTCAAATAAAATTTTTTATGTTTGTTAATATTTACTTTTGTGTCTTTATTTCACGAACGGGTACTACTTTCCGGATGACCCTCGTATGTTCGCTGGGGGTGAGCTTGTTGACTATTGGGCGCATTGTTTCAAGGAGATGATTATTTTATTTTTAGATTATTTTTTTGTTAATCAAAAGTTATTAATGAAAAATCAGCACGGTTTCTGAAAAGGTAGATCCAGCGAGACACAGCTTTTGTTTTTGGCTCATGATATTCTTACTTCGGGAGAGAGCATGTGCTCAAGTGAACGCGATTTTTCTACATTTTAAGAAAGCCTTCGACAAAGTACCTCATAGAAAACTACTCACAATGCTAGAAGAAAATGACATACGAGATATATGACGTATGACTCGTATATCAAAATATCCGGAGTGGGATGAAATACGTTTTGAATGGTCGGGTACAAAGAGTAGTGATACAGGAGGTTGAGTTCGCTCAAATGCAGTAGAAATTACTTCAGGTGTTCTCCAGAGAAGTGCTATCGGACCTCTTATATTATCACTTTATATTAGCGACATTGACCTCGTAGCCACTTGTAAGATACGTTTATTTGCCGACGATACAGTAGTTTACCGTGATTTCCGTGATCCTGAGGACATAGCAGCTTTGTCAGATGACCTTAATGCTATACAACACTTTGCAATTAGAATTAAACTTAAAAGAGGGCCTAGGGATGAATTTTTGGGAAAAGATCAATTTCCGCCCGAACGCCTACTGCATTGGAAAGATCGAAATGAAATGTACTCAGTTAAATACCTAGGCGTTACCCTCACTCACGATCTTCTGGGTGAAACACATACGGGGAATGTGAGGACTAGCTAACGAAAAATCTCGTATGCTGCATGTACATGGGGTCTGTCGTTGGTTAGGCCTCATTTAGAATATGCTGATAGCATAAGGGATACTTACGAAGTTAGATTGATAGTCGTGTGGGATCGCGTGCAACGTGTAGGAGCTAGATTTATAAAATTTTTTTACGATAAGCTTATTAATGTATCCAAGATATTGGAACAGCTAAGCAGGGAATCACTCACGGAGCGAAGGTCAAATTACAGATTGAAGCACTTGCATGAATTGGAAGGAGGCCTCTTTAGCAATAATGCTGAAACTGTGTTATTTAGCCCCATCTCATTAATATAGGAAAGATCATGTTGGTAAAATTAGAGAGATCAAATGTAGAACAGATAGACTTAAGATGCAATTTTTTTCCAGGAACGATAGGGGGTCATGATAGCATTGTTTGACCGCGGTAGGGTCATGTTCGGGTAAATTATTCTGGTGTGTAGTCAGCTCCTGCCACATTCCCTAGCGGTGGAATTCCGGGTAACTAAAAATAAAAAATAAAATGAAGTTCATTTTCAAGAGAGAAAATTACTCGAAAATGCGTGCAAAATATTTCATAAACATTTGTTTCATTTTTTATTTAGTGCTCATATGAAAAGTCTTTTAATAAACATTTGTTTTGTATCACAATTTGAAACGAACCACGAAACGTTAAGCTTTGTAGACTTCCTACTACAACGGGGATCCCTTTTCTTGGGAATCCACCATATTTAGGAAACGGCAAGAAAGTATAAAAATGATAAATGCTGAAAGAAAATGATAGCCTGTGTACATGTATGCCACCTATTTACACTCGTAAATGTTAATATCTTATTAGCGAAGACTCTTGACTTATCCGGCACAGCTTTCAGCTGTGACATCCACGAGGGCACCAAGCATAAACTGTAGTGAAATAACAGCACTGGGAATGGCGTCCAATTAGTGCTAGCCGTGAAAAAGTAGCACAAAGAATAGTTTTAGATGCTTAAGCGGTGTTATATGCAAGGCCTTTTGGTGGAAATATTGTCTGTTGAAAATTTAATTGCTCTGGAATCACATGCGTGAGTTTCGACGGCAATATTCAGGTTATTTTTATGACGCCTTTGCTAAGTAAACTCAAGGAAGCAGCCATCGCCGTAATGGTGTTTTTGATGTCTGCCTTCGGAATCAAACAGCCAGGTTTCTACTTTTTGGGTATTCTAATTTTTGGGTTTCTACGTTTCTACCGGACAGCGTCCTAATTCCCCTTTAATTCGCTCCCTGAAGGAAGGGTTGTTAGGTGGGAAGGAGGAGCTAATGGATCGCCGGTGCCGTTTTGGAGGAATAAAAATCAAAGTATATTTTTGCATCTGAGTGTACGCGTGATTTGCATACTATACCTTGACTCACAGTCAAGATAGTACGCATTTGAAAGGCATGTACGGTATTTTGTCATTTGTGTTTTACTATTGTACTAACCTAGAATATAGTCACTGAGCAATGAAAAACGTTTGACAAGACTGATTGTAAATTATGTTTTCAAACAGCGAAGGAAATATTTGGACGATGTAAAAGACAACTAGCTGGTTTATAATATATACAATGGCAAAGCAAGTCATAATTAGGAAATGGAAATCAACCGTACGCTACTCGTTGTATACATGAATAAGAAGGGCAGTAAGGCAAGGCTATTCTCTGTAACAACGTATACTGAACTCTCTTCCCGCTCTCAAATGACGCCACACTACTCCTCGATTAATGATTATGTTTTAATTGCTTACTATAACGTGAGAAACGATTTTCGCTCGATTCTTCTCACCGGCGCCATGATGGTTCCTGAAATATTCGTCTGTGGATCGTTCGTTGATTAAAAGTCAAAGAAATTCAAGAAAATTCACAGAAACATGAATTTGAGACATGAATGTGTGTATAACTCTTTCAAAGTTAGGTGGCCAATTCCTTTTCCTTTGCTACCACTAGTCTTCACTTAAAGTTCTAAGAACCAGAAAATTGCACACCTTGCTCAAGTAGGCGAGGATTTTCCAAAGAAATCCTCCGGTGACTAGTTTAACATTTTAACCATTTGGCTTCCGCGCCCTAAATACCATGTTCTTACACCGTTCGTGACAAACTGAGGGCGTTTTTGATGGTGATTTCCAATGATTGCCGAAGATTGTGCCCTTGAAGTTATTGTTAGGGTAAGCTTTATAACTGATTATCTACTCAATATAAACAATTAGTGATTTTTCGATATTCACATTTGCTTATATACGTTCTCAGCTATTAGTGGCAAAGACGAAAGACAGCCCAGCCCAACTCCATTGAGAAGATAAGAATTCGCATGCTTTATCGTAAAGAATTCTTTCGACCAGTACCTTCTAGATATAGTCAACGAGAAAAATTTTGATGACTAAATTTGATTCTAAATTTGCTGAATAATTTTTATTTATTGATTTATTTTATTCTTACTGGTCGAGATAAGCAGTAACGAATAGCAAAATAAATTGCCGTATCCATATCTAGGAAGGACTAATTTCAAATATTTTTCCCCTTTCTGGCACGGTTCCCTGATTTTCATTATTATTCCTCTTCGGATTGATGGGCAACTATTGCACTTTTGCAACGTTCCTTCAATAAACAACATGAAATTCACTCAAACTATTATTCAACAATAATTACGCCATTACAACACATTTTATGGAAAGCCGAAGTTTCTGGGTTCATGGCAATCAGGTCTTCCCTTCCAGTAGCGCCTAAATCATGAATTCCTGTATTCTCTTCGAAAAGTGTAATTATTAGTTTAGCCTGAATTTGTGACTATTTTCTTTAATGGAAATTAAAACAATACGTCAGTATAAAGACGTAGAACTTTAAATAGAAAGGGTAGTGCTGACGCCAAATCAAAAAAATGCTAACTTCTTTCCCATTCAACTGCACACCGTCTCGTTGAGATTTGTGTCATTTGGCATTGTTCAAAAGACTATACAATTCATCCAACGCGTCAACGTCAAACAATATATGCCAGAATCGACGAATCGGAAGATGTAGGTAGAACTAAGCAGAGATGTCTCGAATTGCCGCAACCGCATTGCCGCAACCGCACTGCCTTATTTTTTCCCAATAACGCGTAGGCGTTGCCAGCAAGATGCGGCTAATTATGGTAACTAAAGCCGTTTCAGCAATCCGTCACCGAATGCTATTGTGTTCGGGAGAAACGCGGCGAAGTTATTTTGCGACAGATATACCAGATACATCATATGGCATCACAGTGAACAAACAATAAACAAACTTTCACGGTGCAGCCCACCGGGTTTCTCCTCGGAGACTTCAACATCATCTTCCATCTCGAATCAAATCTGAATGGTGTAAAGCCTAATTCACAGGATAGTTCTCTTCCCTCGCTCCGGAGGGTGGCGCGACGTGGATGAGGACATGGGAGTCAATCAAACGACATCTTGAAACTAGTATATTATTTCTTCTTCTTAGAGAAACCCTGATATTTTTGTATGAATAATTTTTATCGACGGCATGATACACAACTCCCTATCTGGCTTATTACTTTCTCACGCATTATATAAGGTGTATGATTGTATACCATTTCTCAGTGAAATACCTCGTCATAGACTCAAAATCTAAAGGAGACTCATGCTTATTCCTCATTTTCTTCTCTTATGTAATTATGTGTCCTAGCATTAATATCAAATAGGAAAATCTTTCCCAACAAGGAGGAAAAAACGCATTTAGGTTCGACTAAATCGATTTTAATAGCAACAGCTCATCTGTACAAATAGGTGTTTGTATTTTGAAACTTACTAGTTTAAATCTCAGTGGTATTAGAATACCTTCAGTTAAACAAAACAAACATTTCGAAACAAATTTAAGACGTGGTTGAAATAATGCAATGATAAACGCAAGATTCCTTCTGAATCTTACCACCACTCCATGCACCACGAGAGGAATGCAATAGCACGTCCATCCCCCTCCACAAATACCTGCCTCACACAATTAAAGGACGGCCCTCCTGCGTACGCCATTACAATTGGCGTGCGGATATACGCTGACCGCCTCCGACACGTCTATTCCCCCCTAAATCCCAGAGTTTGGCTGAGCAATTGCCTGCTGATGTCTGATGTATCGCCCGGGTGCTAAAATAACAGCGGGAACAACAATTTCGAGTATTCATCGCTGATAACCCAAAAACCTTTCCTTTTACGGGGGAGGCTAAGATAAACGTCAGCCTTTAAGCTATTCACCGTGTGTATTCGCCATCGAGGGAAATGCATACCAATTGGAAAGCGTTTCCGTCCTTATCTATCCTCTCTGGGCTCTAAATTCGTCAAATTTCCATTACGTGTGGAAATCGCAAGGGCGCATAGTCTTTGAGAAGTTATCGCAGCGGCGATAACGGCTTCAATTGACTTCAATGAGTGGCGACGCGGTAGGATAACTGAGCATTAAAGCGTTCGTCCCTTTCCATTGGCGCCGCGGCGCCAAAATCTTTGGTGACTGGCCGTTGTAAAGCTTTCCGGCCAGGGCGGCCAACTTCCCCGAGTTGTGCTACCGTCTCTTTGCTATTGGGGGATGGGAGAGTCTTTTAGAAGGTCGAAAACTAATTTATTCGTAATTGCGTCAAATGCTACGTATTCTTTGGATTTCTCTCGGATTGTAAAGATATCGTGGCTAAAATGGTGGTGCCACGAAGTTAAACACGGTAATAGCATGTAAGAAAGAGAGGAAACGGAGCGGAAAAAGATGTGGGTCCCGATAAACTGAATGGCCGCAACTTGCAAACGAAACATAAAGACAATGATAGAGTAGAAATTCAGTCGCGCCTTTTTCCCCTTAGGTTGAAGAAGATAAAGAAATCCACTTCTGAAAGGCACTGAAAGGGTCCGATGGACATTCGGGCCAGCGGACGTTCGAAATTTGGCGGCCCTGCATGCACCTGTTAAAAGATAGGGATTAGCAATAAGGGCGCATTCGATAACAGCCGTGGAGATCACATTAATGATAAAAGTATTTTATAATGCAATAAAAGTATCCCCAACATCGGCATAGGCACTTGTAACAACAACTTTGTTTAGTAATGCGCACGATCCGTATAAAATATTAAATAATATCAACGTAGAATGAAATTAAGGGTTCGGTTTGGAAGAGCGCGACAAGGAAACGACTCGGCCTCCCGCTGGTCTCCCTGATGTCGTACTTTCCATTTACAACTCTAAAACAATGTTTTCAAAGTGCAGGTTCTGAAAATATCCCATTAATATTCAAGTTATTATTTAAAGGCAGTAATTTTGGATACAGAGAAACGATTATTAAAGGACAATCACAGAGATTTTACTATGACGTTCAATTTTCTGTGATTGGGATGTCTTTACCTAGGTGGCGCCACAGTTGAAGAAGAGGCATTTTATGGCCTTGCATTAATAGTTTCCCCTTTCACCCTTTCAATGATTTGTTAAGCCTAGTAATGATACTCGTATATTAAAATTTAGCATCAATCATAGGTTATAGTTAAAAATTCTGACAGTGGTATAAATATTTTATTTTTCACATTTTTAAGAACTAGTTTTGCAATTTTAAATGTGAACAAAATGGCATCCAGTTCTGCCTCATTAAAGCGCACCGCTCGCTATCACGGCGGATCTCTTTGCTCCGATCCTCGACGATCCGTGTCTCCGGGTGAAGAGAAGACTTCGTCTTTTCACGGCAATATTGCGGCCCATCATGAACAACGCGGCACCCGCGTGGAGCGGCATCATTGGGGAAGCAGCCAGGAACTCTCTTCTCATCGCCGACCGGAAGAATCTGCGAGCGACTCTGCGTCTCGGGTGGACGCCGGGAAACCAAGCGCTCTGGAAGATTGCTGGGATCACTCCCGCAGCTTCCTAAAGCGTTCGGCATCCTCATCCTTTGGGGAAATTTGCGGCATCTCTGATGTCGTGCTTTTCCCGTGGGATAAACAACACCGTCCTCGCGCCGGCACCGGAAACTCAGAGGATCAGCCGCCGGCGAAACGGCGAAAGTACATCGGCCTTTTCGGAGCCTCTTACCTCCAAAATGGTACGACAGGGACGGGGTCTTTCGGGACTTGGCCCTGTCGGAAGGAAACCGAGTGCAACATCGCTAAAGAGCAGTTTATGCCGGGAAGCGAAGAGTGCAGGCGTGTAGTGTACGCCGCACGGACCACAGCTGAACGCTCTCTAAGTAATTTTACATCCTCGGACATCCAACCGCCAAATATCTTACAAACCATACCCGAGAAAAACCGCGCTCGATGTTCCTGGCGACACACTCGGCACACACTGGACCGCATCGATTACCAAGTTCTGCGGAATAAGGTCCGGGCACAAATTAGACGCTACCGGGCACAGTGCTGGGAGAAATACATTACCTTGCTATCCGTTGAAGAATACTCCGTCTGGCGACTGGCCCGAAAGCTCCGATCCAAGAAGGCACCTGTCACTCCTCTTCGATCTGGCTGCAACATATCAACAACGAACCAGGAACGAGCGACTATTTTTACTAACACCATAGTCTCCTGTTTCACCAACTCTGGTGAAATCTCTGGATAGTTGGCCTGAAATATAAAAAATGAATGTAATAAGTAGTGGTGTTTTCTTTGTCATCATCATGGTACGGGATTACATATTTTCCGTTTCAATAAACGATTTGGAAAGAATCACATTTTATAATTTGCAAAAGTAATCCGCTACTTATTTCCGACGCTCGAGAGATACATAAAGGTTTAGGATGGAGTTTATCTCAAAAAGGTGTTTCTTTTCTTCATTAACTTCTTGTTTTCAGCGGAAGCAAGAGAGGATAATTGATATAATAAAGAAAAGTAATATTAAAGCACCAGTGTGTTGAGTATGGGTTGAGGATCGCTACAAAAATGGAAACTAATGAGACTGTGAAGAAATAGAAACACGAATTCAGTCATTTAAGTTGAGAGGTCATTAACTAAAACAGGTAGAATAGAGCTCACCTATTACGAAGTGCTTTAGATGTTTTTCTTTTTCCAGTTTTTTAGACCAATATGGAAGGGAGTTAATGACAAGGATCTTAGATAAAGATGCAAAAAAGTATTATTGAGGAAATAATTATGGAAAGTAGATTTGCTTGACCACAAAAATTGGTCGATGAGATCGGTGTAGACTGTAGAATTTGAGATTAGGATATGGAGAATAATGGGAAAAATGTCATGTAAGGAAATAAAAGCTCGCGAATGGGTGCTAGACATGGTATCTGGGAAGAGAAGTTTCTTGGGAGGAAGTAGAATAAGGCTGGTGAAAACTTTTAGAGTATATAACTCTTTTTAAAAAACTGAAAAAATCTCATCCGTTTCATCTCGCTATTTACTGTAAAGGGTCTGAGACCATTAGGGAAAGTTCATAAAAGCTGAAAATCGGTTTAAAAGTTACTATTGGCTTCGCTCACACGTATTTCATAACAATGTATACTCAGCGATAATATCAGCTGGATAACAATATTTATTATATACCAATGGAGTCATGGGACGTGATAGTAAAGCGGATGGAGCGCTGTGCTAGTGCCCAGAGGCCCCGAGTTCGATTACCGGAAACACCTCTGTGTACCCGTATCTTCAGCCAAACTCCGTTAATTTTTTGCGTACCAGAACTTTCTCGGGAAACCATAGGTGGAACAGGGAAAGGAACTGCCCCCCCCCCTCATTTTACTGATGTGTGAATTGCACAAACCGTTGGGTTTAGCTTTTGGTGAGCTCTACCATAATCCATGAAACCAACCTTTGAGTTCAAAATCGTGGTTTGGTTGGTTTCTTAATTGATTCGCTCCCAACGTGTTCAGAAGACATAATTTATCTTGCACCTTTGAGAAATGAACCCCGAATCTATTCGATCCAGCTAACAATTAGAAGTAAACCGCTGCTTTTAAGTAAACAAAGAGAAAATACATAAACAAAGAATATATAAGGAAAGTGTTGACTCTCACATAACTCAAGGATAATAAATATATTGTTAAGTTTATCCAATGCTACTTGAAAAGTTGATGGAAATAACTTAGAATACTTAGTGGCGATGTAGAAAAGATATTATTGTTGTACGCCATTATGAGAAATTATTTATACTCTGTTGAAGTTGCAGGTTGAAATCTTCATTGCTGACACCCTACTTCGTAATTATAATGCAACCATTTCGGAGAGTAAAAATCATTCGCCTTGACCGGGATTCGAACCCGGATCCCTCGATATCCGGCCGAGTGCTTTAACCAATTAAGCTACCGAGACGTCCTCTTACACTCCAAAATTGGTTAAAGCACTCGGCCGGATATCGAGGGATCCGGGTTCGAATCCCGGTCAAGGCGAATGATTTTTACTCTCCGAAATGGTTGCATTATAATGCACACATAGCGGGTGACTCCGTTCAAGTTACTGTTACAGTTTCTCTAAAATTTACTTCGTAATTCTTAACTTTAACTGAATCTCAAAATTAACGGAGCACTTCTGTCAAAATTCTAACTAGCTAAATTAAGGATTAACTTGCGGAAAGTCAATTCTGTATCAACTAGGCCTAAATTTATTCTACCAGTCTTCAATTTTCTTTATTACCCAGTTTAAAATATATATAATTTTTATATGACTGAGTTAACTTGTGCTTTAGGCTTCCTGACTTTTAATAATCAAACCACTTTACTTTTCCACATAAACTTTTTAATTTTTACAACCCAGGTTTCGTTATAGCATAACATCATCATCGATGTTATGCTATAACGAAACCTGAGTTGTAAAAATTAAAAAGTTTATGTGGAAAAGTAAAGTGGTTTGATTATTAAAAGTCAGTATGAAGATTTTCCACCAAGTTACGCCAGAAACTGTTTCTTTAGGCTTCCCTTAGTCCATCTGTGTTAAACCCTCGGACGACGCGGGCCAGCCAATCCGCTTCGTCTCCCCACCCTTCTTTCACCCGTTCGTCTATTGTTTCACCGGTCTCGCCGCCTTCTCCCCAAAAGTCCGTGGCCAAATGGTGGAGTCCACCAAAAGATAAAAATGAGGAAAAGGCAATTCTTCTGGAGTTCACCCTAGGGGTGTCTCCACACTAAACTGCACACTAAGTGAGTCCCATTCCATCCCTGGTCTCCCCTTCCGTCCCTCTTTCTTCCCTTCCATCCCTCATCTCTATCTGTGGAGGGGACTCTCCGGCTGCCTGCAGCGAGAGGGTCACATTGGGGGAGGAGACCAATGTCATATGTTGCATGTCTATGTGGTAGCGCAATTTCGCCTTCTTATTTTTCAAATTCTGGTGTGCACGTTTTAGATAAATTTTCGCTACATTCTAAGGCGCAATTGTTTGTTAGTTGATAGTATATGTAATAGCATGTGCGTAGTTTAAGAAGGTTTTTGCATGAATGTAAATTCCACTATGGATGTAGGTTTGCATGAATGTGTTAATTCTGTATTTGGTTTTGTTCTCTTTTACGGGTGGTGACCTAACACCCCCCGCTACACGCCATTGCGGTGGCTTGCTGGGTATCACGTAGGTGCAGATGTGGGACGAGAAATTTAATCCGAGTGCGAAATTGCGTGTCATTGCATTTATCCTGAGCTGTTTGCTTGACGTGTTAACTTTCCAGCTCCCACCCCTCACTCCCAGCACCAGTCGCCGCGAGTGTCGCTGTGCGGGCCGTCGCGTCGCCGCGGTGGGCATAGCGACGCGGGGGGAGGGCCCTTCCCTGCCCAAGAGCCCTGCCGAGTGGGCGGTGGAATCGCCTGGGCGCACCCAAATCGAAGTTTTGGGGAGATCGTAAATTTGTTCCCCTAAAAATATTTCCAATTATCTTGACCTGCTATCCCTTTGCGACTTGCCTTTGAAATCCGCCTTCAGCGTCCTTCACCTTCTGGTTTCACAATTATGAGAAAATTATTAATGCCGCATCATATGCATTGATTTAGGATGGTGATATCCACAAATCACAGGGGTGACTACAATGTGAAGGATAATTGTACTACATGGAATCAAAATGGCAGTTTGGCCGAATAAAGATGCATTTTGGACGACTTAATGACGAAAAACTAATCCACGGATTCTAAGCATTTTTGAAAGGGGAATGAATTAAAATATTTCATCAATATTATCTAGAAATATGAATATCGTATGTATCATTCCGGTTGAAATGTTAAATATTTCATTAGTGTATTTTTGGGTCTGTATTAAAGTTTTAATGCATAATTTGGTTATTTTAACTAGATCTAGCAATGGGAAGTAAATGAAATAGCACTTTTATGCTTTATAAATAAAGGTTTTAATATGATACGCGTTTCCACTTTACAAATCCATCATTAGACACCCTTCTCTAGATGACAGGATAGGAACACATATAAATGATATATATGTATATATCCTATGTTCGTCCTTCGTATTTGTTCCTATCCATTTTCCTTCAACCTATTTCCATGTTAATATATAATATTTAATATATAAATAAGTTAATATATAATAAATATTTTTACCAAGATGCTCTAACCAATTGAGCTATCGAGGGCACTTACTTTACAGTGAAATCCGCGGCCTTAAATGTAGCCAAATGCAAATGGTTAGAGCATCCGCCCGGCAAGTGGAAAGATCTGGTGTTCAAGCCCTAGTCAAGGATATATTTTTACACTTGTGATCTACTCATTTTCTTCTTCTCTAATGAATAATTTTCATCCTAAAGCTACCCCACCGATTCTGGGTTGTACTGAGTATTATATCTGACCATTTAGTCGACTGACAATATGAAGCTTGATCATTTGTGATTCAAACTGATGTGAAGAGCTCTACACGTGTTTTCACTTCAGCTCTTCCATTTATTCACTTATAATTTTCTCCGCATATACATAGAGAAGATCAGGTAATAATGGTTATTGTCATGTCCTATATTAATCAATGTCTCACATTACTCCTCTAGACTCCCTATTTTCCATCCATACCAGTGCAATTGGATACACGTGCGGGCTCCAAACCAGTGGTCTATCCTTTCAGTTCGCTCATATCTCCTGTAACATTATTAATAGTTTTATTTTATAATTAATCGCCTTCAAATGAGGCATAAAATTACCGTCTGGTTTATACTCTGCTCAGCCTAGTTTTATGTTTCTTTCTACTACTGATTTCATTTTTGCTATGGCATTAGTAAAAACCCAACGTAATAACTTTTCCCTGTGTAAAGTCACTTATAGTTTTCACGTACTGCTTTTTTCCCTTTTTTTTAAATTGAATCAATACTTAGATAACAAAGTTCACCGGCGTAATTCCTCCCACATACGTACGTGCTATGAATGAGCCGTGTCACAAAATTTCTTCCTTCCTCGTTTTCTCTAATTCTTGAGTAGTTCTACAGAGATTTTTATCTAATCCCTCAGCCTTATTCATTTTCTCTTGCTATTTACCATTCCCTCTCGCAGTCAAGCATTCTCGACCAAGATTTGTCATGATCAGCATCATATTTCCTACATATATTCAAACTCCCTCGGAACTATCAGAGGGACGATATTATTTTATAATATAGTCCCTCTGATAATGCCTTCTATCTAATCAGAACCTGTTCGTCACTTGCTAATATTTTATTCATTGCATCTCAAGCAGTGTAAATGGAATTTATTTCCTTACCTTTCCGTACAGTGTACCTATATCATCCTGTCTTTGTAAACTATCCATACCCCTGCATTGCACTTTCCACCAAACTTCCTTAGCCCTACTGGTTTCTCGGAGCCATTTATTATTTAGAGCTTTTCGTTCCTTCTCCAGAATTCTGTGTTCATGTTCTTCCATGTCCTTCTTTTCATCCATACTTGTATCATATTCTCTGAAATACGAATCCCGGATCCTTTTTAATGTTACGGTTCCTATTATTTCGTTCGCAGCTTTCTTATTCCTTAGTTTGAGGTATTCCCTTTTTGCTTTTATTTTACCCATCCCATCGTCCTCGCTCAGAATTTTATCAGCTGTTCTTGCCATTCCTTTCTTTCTTTTTTACCCATTTAAGTCCTACATATGTTATTTCCTTATACTCCTCCTCTTCCTAGTTATCTTTAATTTAACATTACGTTTCATGAGCACTAAATTGTGATGCAAATCCGCGTGATCCTAAATCCATGTATGCCTAAACATAATTTAATTAAACTGATATTTCCCTGTATCACCCGACATTTTCCATGTACCTGCGTCTGTTGTGGTGTTTAGTCCACGAGGTAGATACAATTAAGCTATTTCTCGAGAATAGTGTAGCTTTCTCCGAGAGGTCGCTCCGCTCTCCTCCCTCACTCGGGTGTCTCCCTTCGCATACCACTGCATTCCAATCCCCAGAATTATCCAGTGTCCTTCCAGGTGCACTCAGAATTATTTCGTTGAATAGTTCATATACACTTTCATATCTTCCGTATGGCTGCATGTCAGAATGTACGCCTTAATTACCACTAGTTTGACAAGATCTTCTCTTACTATTTCTCCTATGATATTCTCTCATTCACCATTCACACGTTTACCATCCTTCTCCCCAGTTAGCCATTAATTGCTATGAAAACTCCACGTTGAACCTTCTACTTTCTGCTAGGCACTACTCTGTAAGTATCGCTCCAATAATCACCGCTACACTTCCATCTCACCTCGCAAACGCCAAATATTGCCTCTCTCCATCTCTCGCTTGGGTTTGCCCAACATCACTCCCATTAGCATCGTCCTAACGTTTCAATGCCTTATAATGCAACCATTTCAGAGAGTAAAAATCATTCGCCTTGACCGGGATTTTTACTCTCTGAAATGGTTGCATTATAATGCACACATAGCGGGTGACTCCGTTAAAGTTACTGTTACAGTTTCTTGAAGTTTCAATGCCTATTTATATATTGGTTTTACTCTTCTATGCGTTTTTTCTGCGGTCATTAGCTCAGTTATACGTCATCGTCTATTGACGATTGCGTAGCTCTTTCATTTCCTCCCATGCTAAGCACGACACCGGGTCTCGCAGTTTCCAGGATTCATTTTAGGTTCATCATAATTTCTTGGGGTGCTCTCCCGTTGCCTTCCTCAAGTGTTCCTAACGTACAACCATTACTCAAATGGCCGTCCCGCTGGAGTCAGACGCCTTGCCAACCACCTAACCGAAAAACAGACGACACGCCAACTACCCTTCGTCTGGCTGTTGGCTGCTATCCTTCGATCCAAGGGTGACCGCCAACAGAGTTCTAGAGATTATATGAATAGGAACACGGAAGCCTTTCTGCCACGCCGCTGCCCAGGTCCATTAGAAAGGAGCTTCAATTTAGTACTTAATAACTTTTGCATACAGGGGATCGACCGTTTACGGGATGGTTTTGGACGGAAAATACAAGGGCTTGGACCATGCAATTAAATAAATACATATTCGTGGAGTAGTAAAAATATTCCGTAGAAAAAGGCACCTTCCGCCCTACGACAATTCCTTTTCCACAGCCTCTCCACTCCTCCATGCCCTGAATAATACCATTTCCTTTCCGCTCTCTTCACACTAATATAAGATCCCCGTTAAATTAGTGATATACAGATATCATTACCTCCGAAATTCCTCTATCTTGGAACATCTAATTATTCTACCTTTTCTGCCAAATTCGAAAATCTCTCAACGTCACCCATTCGTTTCCTAATTCTTATACTAAAGCACCTCGAATGACTATCCATCTGTCTTCTTCTTTCTCCAAACCTTAGTCTTTAATTTCGAATACAATCCCGACAGGCCTTCTACGCTCATCCTGTATCCTCGAGACCGAGGCCCGGTTCCCGAAATGAGTTCACCCGTAGGAGTCTCCGTAGTGTAGGAGATGAAGACATTCGCAGACTTCCTGGAGACGACATCCCTGCAGCACTAAATATTCCATGCATCATCCAAATGTGCATTCATTTGAAATTTTATTCACTAGTAATATATACCTGAAAAACATGCCCCATCCAACATAGAGAATTTATCCTGTCAGAATTGAAAGTACCTACCCAGCCTTCCGCTACAGAAATGTCAACGTTCATTCCATCACGAACTACCGATTGTCTGATTGCTTAAAAAATATCAAATTTCTCTCTATCCATGGGTCAAATCTAAACCTACACCGCTGCCGTTCTCTGTCGGGGACTCCTCCGGCTGCCCTCGGCCTTCAAGCAGGCGGGCCGAGGTCATAAGAGGAGGTGGATCCCGGATGGAGATGGGAGCCTCCCTCATCCCTTCTTCATGGGAAATAAGCACAATGGATGACGAGGGAAGAGAGAGAGAGAGAGAGAGAGAGGGGGGTGGTGGTGTGTGGATTGCACAAAAGATGGAAGGGGTGCTTTACAGCCTTCAATTGTGGCGCTGTGGGTGGCGCCGCCACATTAGGTGACGGCGGCCGGGGTGAATATACGGACAGGACGCTAATCCAGTTTGAGTTAAGACGTGCTTGTGACCTTTTAAAAGGGGTTTTGAGGCGCGCTTTAAGATGCAACAGTCTCGGGGAATAGGGAGGGGATGATGTGGTGTGTGTGTGTGGACCATCCGGCATCCCCACCCAAATCACACGCCGCGCAACCACCCTTGCACCCTTACAGCTTCCCGCGACGTTGAGCACCACGGGGGGCCGCGGCGTGGGTGTCTGTCGAAGGAGGGATTGGGGATGGGGGAAGAGCGGGGCGCAGGGGTCGGAACGGGAGGAGTGTGCCTTTGGAACGGATTATGAAGGAACGGCAAACCCTCATTCATCGGAAGGCCAAATAGTTCATACCTTGTGGCGTGTCCAAACTCACGCGAGTGGCGTACATCACATTTAACAAAGAGGAAATAATGAGTCGAACGGGAACCAATGCCATTCTGATTTAACAAATGGAGAATTGTGGAGAAAAAAGATGGGAAGTGGAATCAGGAAAAGAGAGAGAGTTGTGAGTGAAAATCGAGGAAGAGATGGAGGAAAAATGGATGGAGAATGTATTAAGAGGTAGTGAGATGTTGAAGGAATTAGTGGAAGGAAGAATGTCGAAAGAGGAGAAGGCTACGGTGGATTTTGAACGGAATGGTGAGGAGCAGGTGGAAGTATGGCGGGGAAGGTTTGGGGCAGGGCAAAAGGCGTTTGTTCACCTGGGCAGAAGTCCTCGAGATGGCGACGTCAACATGCAATAGTGTTCATCATGGACTTTTGAGAAATTATCTCTAGTCAATAGAGCCACTATATTAATAGCCAAACAGATCTTAGTAGTTTATATTCTCAAACTTTAAATAAATCTTCAATTATTCTCTCCGATATTTTTTTCATTTTGCGACTAAACTCCTACCTCATCTCCCATTCTCGCCCATCGATCCAATATGTATTGTGGAACCACCTGGAGAGGGAAGAAGTGCTTAGAGAGGGGCAATGATGTCGCTCACAAAGTCATTATTCTTCAGAATGTTTTCCTCTTACACTTATCTTCATCCTACTTCCGTCATTTTCAATCGTTTGACTCACATTTCCTTTGCCTAGAGACATGCACTGCGTGGATCTGTGAACCATATCAATTGAAAGATTTTTTCCAGTAAGAACCATGGGCTTGCCAATATGTCGCATGATAAGTTGCGTTATTCACGTTCATAAAATCTAGGTGTTGCTATAGGCGTACGTCTTTTGTGTCCATGATATTTCTATAATTGAGGGTTTCTATTGAGTTATGCATGATACCATAAATTATTTTCCCCATTATTATATTCAATGGACACAAACTGAACAACAATACATAAAGAGGGTTGTCCCATAAGTACCCAGTCTGACCTATAGATGGCGGCAGTATTTTTGAAAAATCACTTTATTAGAAAGAACGCAATATATAAAACATATGTTTCAACTTGGAAGACGCCACGTCATTTATTACTTGTTTGGCAGCCATCGATAGCGATCGTTTTCAGTGAATTTGTGAAAATGAAAAGCTGGTCATCGTTATTTAATACAATACTTTCATTTGAAAGGCCTCAGCCCAACCAATACAAAAGCTGAACTAGATTCTACTCCGGGTGAGTGTGCTCCTTTGTTTAAAACAGCAAAATATTGGGTAGCAGAGTTTAAACGAGGCCGTACGAGTAGCCAAGACGAGCATCGTATTGGTCAACCAAATGAGGTGACGACTCCAGAAACGGTGAAGAAATCCACAAAGTGATACTGGATGATCGTCGACTAAAAGTACGCGAGCTAGCAGACATGGTAGGCATTTCAAAAAGTGCGATCACATATTAACTGAAAATGTGGGCACAAGAAAGCTGTGTGTAAGATGGGTGCCGCGTAATCTCACACACGAGCCAAACCAGTGTCGTAAAGATTTTTCAATTGAGTATTTAGCAAATTTTCACAGCACGAAGCAGAATTTTTGCGTCGTTTCATAACCATGGGTAAAACATGGGTCCATTATTTCACACCTGAGACATAAGAACAATCAAAACAATGGATTCAAGAGGGAGAATCAGCTTCAAAGAAGGCAGGCAAGGTCGATTATTTGGGATGCTTGTGGGATAATTTTCATTGACTATTTTGAAAAAGGAAAAAAATATAAACAGCGGGTATTGTGCGAACATATTGCAATGCTTGAGCGAAGAAGTCAAGCAAAAGCGGCCACATTTGGCCAAAAAGAAAGTATTGTTTCATCAAGGCAATGCACCAGCTCACAAATCCGTAATTTCAATGGCCAAAATTCATTAAATAAAGTTTGAATTGCTATCTCATGCACCCTATTCGCCAAAGTCAGCCCTCTCAGATTATTTTATGTTCGCAAACTTGAAAAAACGCCTCTGTAGTCAACGATTTTCCAACCGTGAAGAATTGATGTCGGGAGTTAATGGCTATTTTGAGGAGCGAGACAGTTCCTATTATACAAATGGTATTGAACTTATTGAACATCGCTGGAAAAAGTGTATAGAGCTGAAAGGAGATTATGTTGAAAAATAAATAATTTTTTTCCAAAATGTTTGTTTTCTTTGTTGGGTCGGGTTTATCTGGGACCACCCTCGTATCTTCGCACTTCCTAACAAAGTAAAACCTGACATCCAACGCTTTTGTCAACTGTTCTTCGAATTCGCACACGCTCCCTTAAGTGCGTTCGACCTGCCCATCCTTTCTCTCCCCCACCTAACGATCTCTCTTCCAACACAGTCTTTAGCATTCTACGCCAATCATAATGCTCCGCATTCATCTACCTTGTGTTCTTTGGATTTTGGCGATTTACCTGAATTAAGAACTTATCTCAAACGATACCTAGAACCAATGGGCTTACACATTAGAACTAGTTCAAAGTCACTCGTACAAAATTCGTAAATTTTTATTAATTATATTGTTCGGGGTTCCCCACAGTATCACTTGACAACTGATTTCTTCCCAAAAAATATGAGAAAGCTATTTTTGTAATAGATATATTCTATTCCGGGAAAATTACTATTTTTTAATCAATTTTGCCAGCTTTTTTAAATTCATAGAACATTAATTATAACAATTCAATAACAGGATTTTAATTTCTAAATAACGCCTTTGTTGAGAAAATAAACGATTTCATCCCAATTTATTGCGATACATTTATTCATTAGCAAACACTTGCCTAGAGGAAGACTAATAACGAAGCAGTTTGATGGCGAGGGTGATTAAATAAACAATTAAGGGTAAACCGACCAAGAATCCTTAGAAATATATATATATATATATATATTCACACACATGTTTATGTGGAATGTGTGCAGATATGGTTGCACATCTTAATATTCACAGTATCTTTACGCCCTCGTGGTGTGTTTAAGTAATTGTTCCTTCACTATCATGGGATGGATATTTAAGTACTTCCTTCATATATTTTTAGCATTAGGGTATAAATATATTGCCGGCGTTTTTAGTCCATTAAGAATTATTCCAATTTTAATAGAACATCAATGAATTACGGTATGTAGACGCAACACATCTGGGTCGTTATCACTTGTCCTAAATCTACGCCAAAATACCTGAATTAACATTACCAAAACATTATCAACTTTAGAATCCAGTGATAACATGTCTCGCTATCGCCAGCAATCGTCTGTATTTGCTCCTCTATGTAGTAATGCGATACGCGATCACTATCTAAACCAGTTAAGCTCTCCGAGCTCCGGTCGCCTCGAACAATTTATGCTGGTTTCCAACATGACAGTATTAGTACTTCGCCTTAACGCACTTGAGTTCCTGCTGCTACAATGAACTTTTGATAGCGAGAGATACGATCGAATAAAGCGAGCTTAAAGTTTATGTTTTGTCACGTGAATGGCGATAGGCTTATTCTCACTCACGCATACACACGGTCGTCCTATCAATCCGAACACAACAACAACGCCTTTGATCGCCGGAGATAATTTCCAGTTGAAATTTCACGCGTCCTTACATGTGCCTTGGATGTCCTCTGTGTGTTTGAGCGCACACTATCACAGGGCGTCGTCCCTCGGGTTAACCCCACCCCCCATCCTCTTCCCCCTTTTCCCCACTCTCCGCTGAGGGCGATTAATATTAATCACCCTCGCGTGCAGGGAGGGGGTGGAGAGCAGGGGAGGAGGAGGAGGTGGGCGAATGGGGAGGTAGGTGGTGCGAGAGAAGAGTCGCCCGTTGGAATAAATATTGGATCTTCGACCCCTCCGCCCGTTTTGTGTGGTGCGCGAGTGTGTTCGTTGCTGCCCGGCGGTCCCAAATCACACCTCGTGTGAGACGATGACAATGAGAGCGGCGATAGTAACTCACTCACCCACACAGAGATGGAACCACCACCACCTGCACCTCTCCCTCCCCCCCAGACACACACACCTACCGCCAATCCGGCCGCGCGAGGCGGAGGAATCCCACGAGCGAGTCAGGCGTCGTTTTTATGGAGCTATTTATGTTTATACACAGACACACAAACACGTGCTTGGCCCTCTTGCTCTCTCGCCCCCCTCTAAAGCCGTGATTTAGCCGCGACGGGTGTCCCGCCTTTTTCAAACGGCCTGGGTTCGCCCCCCACCCCCTCCCCTCGCCTCCGCCGCCATTGTCCCGCCCGCCAGCCACGGCCGCGCATGCACTATAAACAAAGCCGAAAGGGGATTATGCCCTCGTCCATATTTATGCATTAAATGTCTCTCTCGACTCTTAAATTATTATTAGCCTCCTCTTCTTCTCCTCCTCCTCATCTTTCTCGCGAAGGCATCGCCAGACGAGAATTTCCCGAAGGAGGGAGGCGGGGGGGGGGAAGGGATGGCGAGGGATGATGGTGGTGTGTGTGATGGAGGAGGGAGTTGGGGAGAATGAAAATAAGGAAAGGGAGAATCATTTGGTCCACGGAGTCGCCGTGGCTCGGGCGCATATTTGGGCGTGAGTTATGCCCGCACAAAGAAGAGAGCTGCCCAGGAGTGTTTTTCTCTCGCTAGGAGGAACGCGCTCCCTCCAGCTGCTTTTACCGACACCTTCCTCCCCCGCCTCCATCCCCTTATCATAACTACCCCTATTATTTCTCCGTTTGGAGCTGCGGAGTGTCGACCTCACTCAATGACGACGAGGGCGTCATTACACGCGCGCCAATTGAAAAGCGTCGAGCGCGCACCCCAAACCGGGGGAGATTCCCTCCCCGGTTGACAAGGCAGACGCTTTTAGATTCAATTAATTTTTAACTTGTCGCTGTGTCGTGGCCGTGAGTCGCATAAAATCTGACTTTTGTGTACCGACCGGCATCAACAATGAGTTGTTGTCGCAACCGTTAAGAAGTGAAATACGTAAACGGTTCCCTCTTTCATTTCATCTCTCTCCATTTTCTTTAATCAAGTATGCGCATTGTGCAAGTATTAGGTTACTAGCCATCAAAGTCCTAAATATTTTTTTCCTTTCGTGGAGCATGGGTTTGCATCTTTAGCACGCGATTTATATTACAATGCTCTCGGGGCGTATTCCTCCTATAGTCACACCACCGTGCTCCTTTTCAATTGACGTTTCCCCACCTTTGGTGGCTACGGAAACATTCCTCGCAGCGAGCTTCAAAATTTAAGCTTCAATATCCGTGTGGAGGAACGACTTGAACTTTCCTTTTTCCTGCCCTTGATACTCCTCGATTACGAGTAATTATGTGAAATAATCGTCTTTCTTCTGCCTGCTCTCCGTGCAGAACAAAAGTCTTCGAGGAAGCATGCGCCCATTATTAGCTTTTACGAAACAAACTTGGAATGAGAGCATTTTCATTTTTGCGGAATTTTTTAACTCATGGCCTACGGATCTAGTTGAAGATCACAGTTTATGCAGAAATTTTATACTAGATCACTGAATACTAATGGTACTAAAAGTTTTGAAACGGAGACCCAGGTTAGAGTGAATGACACGACGTGAGAAAGGAAGAAAAGAAAAATCCGGCATAAAAGAAAAGACCGTGCAGATGCTAGACCAACCGGAAAAGAAATAACCTGTGATGCGCTCTAAAGTAGATGGATATATAAATAGAAAAACCTCTTTATTCGGGCGAAATTGAGGCCATAAGGTTCCTTCTTCCGTTTATCCCTTCATCAAGTACGTAACAAAATTAATGATAATAATAGGAAACATAAAGCGATATAAGAAATAAGAAAAAATGGTAAAATCATATATTCAATAAAAGAAAAGCGCAAGAGGTAATTTTGTGGGAAAAATCTTGAAGGGAGTTCAGACATGATGACCTTAGTAAAACCCACGCCGGAAAATACCCACAAAGACGAAGTCACAAAGAAAAACCTTGCAAGAGTATATAAAAATAATAAAATAAAAAATTAATAAAGTTGCCTTATAAAAAGGAAGTTATGATTCCGCACCCTGTACAACATGATATAAAATGGAGTACAGTACAATAAATACATATGAATATATAAATATATATGGTAGAGTAAATTGAGATATCATTTTTTAAAGCATGGAAAGGTTGATGGTCAGAAATGGTACAGGTAAAAAGGAATTGAGATAATCTATATATGAGTAGGAGTAGATTAATAGAGAAGTGTTTTTGTCATGCAGAAGTTTTTTAGTATCTGTTTTTTAATGAAGTGGATGATTGGCAATTTTTAATGCCCTTAGGCAAAGTGTTCCAGAGTCTACAGACTATTAAATGAAAATATTTGCTGTAAGTTGGGTCGTGTCGAGTAAGTACAGAGTACGGACTAAGAATCAACCTTATTTTAATGTTATCATTGAAATATTATATTGATATAACAATCTCTAAATACGCCAACATTCCTCGGATTAATCTTGGACTAAACCTCGGATTGTTTTCAACAATTCTAAGGTGTCAGTTATGAATCCGTGTGAACAGATAGTCAGTGACAGATTTTAACCGCCGCTCGAGCTGCTTTCGTTGAGCGATCCCTAAACCCTTGGACTTGGAAACCTCAGGTGTTACTTTTCTCCTTTAAGGCGCGTCTTTCCGAATGAAGGAGAGGGAGCAGGAAATGTGGGATCCACCGCCCTTCTCCGAGAGTGAATCTCCCAGCCATCTCCGTTGGAGACGTGCTCAGCCCCGTCGCGCGACGGCAAGGCGCCTCCCGACTTAACCGCGGTCACTTCAAAACGAATCTGACGGAGGATAATGTATACAGGTGGATCCCCTAGGGAACACGCACCTCTATCTGATTTAGCGCAATGGTGCAAACGTATTACTAGTCATAGAATTAGACAAATTAATATTCAAAAGTTGGAATCATTGCAAGAGAAAACCTTGAACCTGTCAACTGAGGTCAAAAACCCTGTGCGGTAGAAAGTTTGCAATGAGGTGATACTTTAACGTAAGTGGAGCACACAGAACAAGGGGCGATAGAAGGAGCGGTGGGGAGCATAAGTAACTTTATGGTCATTGTGAGGAACTATCAGGGATAAAAAACAGAAATGAGAGAATATAAAAATCGTGAATTGGTTAAGTACCATTTATTATTGCTTATTGACCAGTTAACCGAAATTCTACCTTACTGGTTTCTATCACAATACTTTTATCTAGGTCTTCGTGATAATGATTTACAAACAGGGACTACGATCCTAACTGAATAAATACCTAATGCAAAAAGAAATCATTTTTAAATAATAAGAAAGATAGTAATCACCGAAATACTGAGGATACGTGGGATCACTTCCTTGAGATCAAGCGCAAAGAAGTCAATAACTTAATTCCCAGTAAATTGTAAAAGTTAACACGGAACCTAGATAGTACGACGCAAACGTTAGAAAACCATCGCGACGTCAAAGGCTACGTCACTCCAGGATGAAAAATATTAGGACTAGTGTCTCTAGCAAATACTATATGTGGGCAAACTAAAAAAAAATAGGATTTATTAGAAACAGGGTAAATTTATTTACTACAAATTTATTAATTTACAGGGTAAATCCTACAATAGTTGAAGGAAAATGATATCTTTCGCTGGTTAGGGCGAATTAAGAATATACTCGTACTGCTAGTATATGGGATCCTCCTGAATTTGGATTTATTGCCGAATTGGATTGCGTGCAACATAGTGGAGCTAGATTTGAAAAACGATATTAAGATAGACTTAGAATCGTATCCAAAATGTTAAAAGGTATAGGATAGGGCTTACTCACAGAGTGAAGGTTACATTACAGATTCAATCTCTTGCATCAATTGGAAGAATAGCAATGATGGCGCAAATATATTAATGCCCCCATCGTACTACGGTAGGTGAGGACGTGAATAAAATTAGAGATATTAAGTGTAGAACAGATAGACTTAAGATGTCATTTTTCCCAATAATGACAAGGAAACAGAATAACATTGCCGACAGCGGCTGGGTTAAAAATATTCGATTCAAAATTAGTCTGATGTGTATTCACCCTCTGCCAAACACCCTAGTGGTGGCTTACTAAAAAAATACAAGAGTTTAAATACAAATGCCTCGATACAAAATCGATATTATAAAGTTATCTGTTCTACACTTAATCTCTCTAACTTCATTGGCATGACATCGCCTACCATAATACGCTGTGGCAATAGTATATTTTTAACTGGATTGCTAAAGAGACATCCTTCCAATACCACCTCTATTTGAAAATGGAAACGGAGGAACTGTGTCATAACAGAGCTATTACATTCACATCCATATCATGCAAGGTAATGAAACGTATGAGTATCAGTTCGAAGTCACTACAGGTGTCCCCCAAGAAAGTGCCATTTAACATATTTCATTCCATGGAGTTAACGATATTAACTCCGTGGTTAAGATTAAGATACATTTATTTGCCGACAATTTAAGGGTTTGCAGTTATATCCGTAGTCTTGAGGATAAAGTAACTTTAGCAGATGACCTTCATGCTATTCAATGTTGATGCGACCCTAGGCAATTAGAATTAAACTTAAAAAATGTTTGTTAATGAATTTTTGGAAAAGAGAAATTTCCTCCCAAACGCCTACGGCATTGGAAACACCGAAAGGAAATGTCTAAACTCAATTAAATACTTGGACGTAACTGTGATGTACGACCTCTCCTGGGTGAAACATACACGAGAAATTTCTCATCATTCTAGCCATGAATTAGGGCTTACTAGAAGAATATTGGAGAAATGTGACGAGAAGGTTAAAGAGAGATGTTAAAGGAAAGTTTCAAATTTTCTACTGGTAAATAAGATCCTCATGAAGATAGATTTATTGCGAACTTAGATGAGATACAGTTTAGAGGAGCTAGGATGGCAAAACGTGATTAAAACCTAAAAATTTAGGAAAACCTTAGCTTCGATGTCGCATGCCTCGTGCTGAATCGCCCCTAGACGCACACCCTAGCGGTGGCTTGCAGTTTATCTTGTAGGAGAAATCGATATTTGATATTTTAGTTACCTGAAAGCCACCGCTAGGGTGTATGGCAGGGGGTGAACCAGACTAATTTTTACCCGAATATAACCCCTACTGCAGTCAGAAAGTGCTATTATGATCCCTTATCGTTCGCGGAAAAAATGATACCTTAAAATATATCTGTTCTACAATTAATCTCTCTAATTTTACTCACATGATCTCGCCTGCCGTAGTAATAATACATTTTAATATCACCGTTAAAGGGACATCCTCCCAGATTATTCAAGAGAATGAGGGTGTATTAAAGAATCGAAAATGATGACAAAGCATTGCGAATCGATAGAAAGGCATAATTATTGCTACTATGTTTTAGTGAGGTTGGAGGTGAGGAGGGATTCAACGAAGCAGAATGAAAAAGGGTGACTGGGAGAGATGGTGGAAGGAAGTGCAAGGGTTTGCGCTAAGAGTGTAGAGTGGCGGATAAGTGGGGAAGGTGCATGATGTTAGGCGGACACTTCAATAAGGTTTGCCTGACCTCAGTGGGAGGGAAAGGTGTTTTGGATCAAGTGTAGTCTGGTAAGTGCAATTACTCCTTGCCACGCACCCTAGTGGTGGCTTGCAGGCAACTAAAAAAATAAATAAAATACAAGGATGGGTGAAATCTTTTATGTTTGGTGCAATTTTGGTGGCCTTGGCTCTTAGGCATTGAATGAATCTAGAAAGAAGCAATAAAAACGGGTGATGCTAATCTGATGGTAAAAGCACTCATAAGCCGACTATTGGTTGCCGACCCATAAGCAGCTAGTCGGAGGGATTGGGTTACAGGTAAAATTAACATAAAATATGGTGATCCAATTATTTTCCCTCATGGAGATTTTATGGGACAGTTATATTTAGCTGACCCGACAAGTTAAGACAAGGGTTAACAGATCTCTTGGAAACATTGGTCGGCAGAAGAATCGAAATACAGATGAAGGAATACCATGAAGTTGGAAAGACGTATTAATTCCTTATGAACTGTTAATGAATGCAATGTTAGTAATCCAGTGATAATGTCAATTTTCCATCTGTGCCTACACGAATGGAAACATTAGAGAGGATATGCACTAGAAGCATGAGATGCATGCTCGGGGGAGTAGAACTGGACTAAGGCAAATAAGTTCAGTTGAACAACTTCCATAGAGAAAGATAGAATTCACGCTATCGACACGCCAATATCATTAAAATGTCACAAATCTTAATTAATGGAATCCTCAGATGGCGACTGTAATTTAGTACCATTGGAGCCCATTGCTTAAATACGAAGATTGTCGTAAAGTTTAAAATCGTGCGTGACTACCCTTAGACTAAATACTATTTCTATGAAAAGGTTCAAATGTTGGCAGCCAATTATTTTAAAAATTCTGGATGGATCTGATTTTTCGAGCATTCTATTTTGGCATTGATTTTTTTAATAGAGCGCAAAGAATGACTGGAAAAAACCAGCATCACGTACCGATTTGGACACTTCTCGAAATGCCACCATGGGAAATACGTTTTTAAGAGATACTTGATTAGCATTTAGTGTCCGAAAAAATAAGGAAACATGTCATTTCTTATTGGTTTGGAACATAACTCGAATGACCCTGAGCACATGAGACCCACGGAAATCCTATTTCAATGGGGCGTCGCTAAACTTTGGGCCACAACAAATATCATCGTCAGGGCTGACATATTAGTATATGAGGGATTCCAGTCCTCAAGTGTTTTTGTAAGTAGTGAACACTCTCTAAGCTACAAAAAAAACACCACATAATACTCCCCTTTGAATTCTTAAATGCCTTCTTGGTTACCGAAAAAACTCAAGCAGTGGTTCTCATTAAAAATTAAACGCATCCTCATTGATAACTGCGCCTTTCTTGACCTAGAATGAAGGTCATACATAACGCAACCTAAAAAACATTTTCTATGCCTCGAAGTTGGGAAGGGAACATTAACATTGGCTTCAAAAATACACAGTGGTCAAGGACTTAGGGCCTAAAATTGTAAGGATCTATTAGCAAAGGCGGTGGAAGACTCTAAAAATTAATACGTTAATTGATATTTATCTTCCGTTTATTTGTTCATATATTCTAGAGAAAATGATGAAACAATAGCGATAACTGAAAACTTTTGTCTTCAATAGACGATAGAACCTTGTGAAAGGTGGCTTGGATCACCGAAAATTCGATGCCGAGTGAGTTTCTCCTTTTTTGTGTTTCTGTGTTTTAGTCTTTGTTTACAGTGCTATTTGATTTACATTATTATTCATGTTCGTAAGACTTTCATAAACATGAAATATATATATATATATACAGACACATTTTTATAAATAAGGATCAGTGTTATAAAAAATGGAGCACAGATAAACAATATTATAAAAATGCGTCTATTTAAGATGCATACGTGATATCGACAAAGTATACACACTGTTGGCACTATTTTCCCTCTTCGCGCGTGCGATCACATCTTTTTTTATCTCAAATCGCGCGAGGACAAAACGAAATATGAAATCTAATCGTTCCACAACATATACAGGGTCACATCCAAAAGTGGTAGGACTGATTTTTTTACAAGAATTTTATTGACAATATACTTACAACGACTTAATAATCTTCAAAGTATGCTCCTTGAGCTGCTACACACTTAGTATAACGTTGCTCCCATTCCCAGTACGCCCGCTGGAAATTTTCTTTGGGGATGCCGTTGATGACCCTCGTCGAGGCCTCTTGAACGGCCTTTATCGAATCAAAACGTCGTCCGTTGAACTGTCCTTTCATCAAGGGAAGATGAAGAAGTCCGGTGGCGCCAGATCAGGAGAATAGGGCGGGTGCGGCAACGTGGCAACGCCGTATTTGGCCAGGAGTCCAAATACGGCGTTGCCAGGCCAGGAGTTTGGGAGGAGTCCCTGCCCTCTTTAAACAACTTGTGCCACTGTGGAACGGCTTAAGGCAGTGTCCCCATAAGTCTGCTTGATCATATCGAGGGTCTCAGTTGTCTCAGTCTTCCCGAGTTTCGCACAAAACTTCACGGAATAACGTCGCTCTAAATTCAGATTAATTTTGTTTTTCGACGCGGACAAAAAACTTGCTTCACTAAAAACGGTGTCCTCACTCAACGACAGCCCGCAGACGACTAAGGTTGGTGTCGGTCTGTTGCTAAGAGTTCCCTCCACCTTACCCTGCCAGGCAGACCCCCCTCCACCGCTCCGTTCGCGCCAGAGAAAATCAGTCCTACCACTTTTGGGCGTGACCCTGTATCTCCCTTATTTTATGCACATTATCTGGTCTACCATAGTAAGTCGGGCCCTGTAATATGTCTTTAACACCCTCGAAAAAATGACATGCCTCATTTTTACACAGTAGTTGATCCGTTGTCCTTAAGCTGTCACCCAACGTAATTTTATGGATATCCAAGTAACGAGTTAATCAGTAAGATGAGTTTTGACTGAACTTGTAGCTCAAAAGGGTGACAAGTATAAGCCAGTAAATGGTGTGGGTTATGGGGAGAACAACAATTGTATGATACCTAAAAACCAAGTAACGGGAAAAATGGAACTAAAAATAGTTGTATTGCGGGAGAGAGGCATTTTCCATCAATTGTCGAGGATGCACACTAAATCGCTCAGATCAATTAATTCGAGACAATCTGAACAGACGGCACAAATGTGTCAAAGATGTCTTTTTCATGCAGCGGCTCTATAATTAAGAGCGGTAAAATGAAAAAAATACCAATTGTATAAAATAATTTGGTATTACCCCGCACGGGTGTTTTTAGGCATCATTTGGAGTTCCTAGCCTATTTACTCTATTAGTAGAGCAATTATTACAGTAATTAAAATGACTAGTAATATTAACTTAAGAGATTAAATATTATCTTTGCTTAATTTTTTTATTTAATTTCTTAAGTTAAACATGGATTTCTACAAAGTTAAGGCCTCAACCATTCAGTGCATCGTGACTAGTAATATTATTTGGGTGTACCAAAATAATCATATTTTAAAGAAATTCTTCGAGTGTGACTCAAAAGATAGAGGGATGAGCACAAACCTTTGAAGAAAAGGCGACGAAGGTGAATAAGATTACCACGGCGCCTTGTTCAACACAACGACCGAAGAAATCTACACGGAAGTGCCCGAATGCGTGAGCGACGTGAGACAGTTCGACCGAGACCATTCTCTACTCCCCCAATCCTTCAATCTCCCCCTCCCCCCCCAATCCCCACCCCTCCCCCATTATCTGTCAATGAATTCAAAGTCCCCGACTCCGACATTACCGTACATTACAGCCCGTTTCGGAAGTAAGATGCACAATCCTGAAAAAGTGCAAAGTCGGAGATGACGTACGCCCTCCCCCTCTGATTGAAAGTGTCCTCTCTGAGCATCGTGACTCGAGACCAGCGCTCGGGCTCAAGGGTGTGTTTTTAGTGGCCGTCCTTGAGTTAAGTGTTCGACCATTTTTGGCTTTATTTATGCCGCCCTCCTCTTTCTCTCTTCGTACGGACCTGTAGTCATCGCTCCCCCACCGTCTAATTATCGCAGCCATCATTATTAACCAAAAGGCAATTTTTTCTGAAGGAGAAAAACACTCAACCAAGGCAGGATGAGAGCGTTGTTCGCTGAAATTACTGAACAGCTCAAATGTGAGTTATACACTTAAAAAGTATGTTAACTTGAAATAAAACGGCTTTGTTTTTGAGATATGCATACAGTAAAATGAAAAATAAATAAACATTTCCAAATAAACATAAGTGGTGACTGAAATGATGCAATGGGAAACCGTACGCGCGACACATCCTAAAACCTTCTCTACCATCCCCTTAAAGAAACGTTACAACCGACACATTCCCCCAAAACCCTTACGGAATTAAAAGTGAACCCTTTACGGGAACTGACTGTTTGGGGGTACATTACACTCCATGTTCCAAATTTCAAAAATTTCAAATTATATGAGGAGCTCTAATTATGGTCTATAAAATGTGATCCTTAAATTTATTTTGTTGACAAACAAATGGTTAAAACATGTTTTGACATGGGGATGAATTTAATAAAATATCTTTGCATCAAAAACTTGGTAGTCTATTGGGTAGAGCGCTGGTCTACTGAGCGGTGGGTCCAGGTTCGATTCCCGGGAACGCCTCTGGTCACACTCAGCTTCACCCGAGCTGTGTGATTGTTCGCGTACCAGTTCTTTCTGAGAAATCATAGGCGGGGAAGGAAAAGGATTATTAATGCCCTACTAATGCGTGAATTTTACATGCCGTTAGGGGCTTAGTACTGGCTGACCTCTATCCTTAGCTATCAAATTAACCCTCAGGTTAATAACTTTGCTTGACAATGCACAGCCTCCAAAACACTATTGTTAATGGTAACCATAGTAAAATATTAAGAATGTGATGCTGGTTGAGATGGATTAAAATATAATAATATATCCATGGCAGATGCATGAAACCCAGATGTGACAAGTGCAAGTGAAGTACTAGCAAATGGTGGCGTGAACTAGCAAGATACTCATGGCTTTTTAAGTGCCTCTGCATAGTCGGCGGCACTGGTCGTTCGAAGTAATCCCCACTCTTTCGAATCATAATTCTCCCCTTTACCCCCATTCCCTGGTGAATCTCGGCGCCAAGAATTTCGAATTCATCCATAAGAACCCACGACTCTCATCAATTCCACGCTCGCAAACCCCACTGCTTGAGCGTCAGGAATCCTTCCCACCGAATTTCTTTCACTCGGCGGGAGATGGCATTTGCATCGCCGCGGTGCCCTCGCGGGTGGGAAGAGGGGAGGGGCCCTTCTCCTCTTCCCACTCCCCCACCTCTTCTCTCATGTTTGCGAGTTAGCCCTCTCCTACGCGCGCGCGCCATCCGCGACCCTTCCCCCCCCCCAAACCCTTCGCCCCCGCCCCCCCCCCCGCGCCTCCATAAATTGCACAAAAGCGGTCCACGGAACAACACAAGAAAACTGCCGGGGAAATTTAGTGGGCCCGAGCTAATGGCGCTCCGCCGCCGAAAAGAGAGGAGGAGTCGACCCTCCTCTTACTGGATTCTTTCCGAGCCATTAAGCGCAGGAGTCATTGCCGGAGTGGAAAAAAGCGGCGGAGAAAATATGGACGATGGCGGAACGACGGAGCTTCCGGGAACGCAAAACTTTTTCCGGAAAAGCACGCAATTCAATTTAAAGGGAAAACACATGTAGGGGGAAAAATAAACGGCTAATGGCCGATTAACTCGAGCGCCATGAATATTAATACCCGGTCATATTTTTCATAATTTCCTCTCCTCGTCGTCTCAGCAGCATTAGACCACGTGTGCTCCTCCCCGCCCGAGTGCGGTGGCGTTAGGTTGGCGCCGTGACGAGGCTCGGTCGCCCGTCTTTTCCACGTGCTCAGCGGTGGACGGGGGTGGAGGGGGGCGCGGAGGAGGCAGGGGTATTCACTCCTGGCGCCGGCGCTTCCGAGGGAGGGAATCGAAATGGTGCGACGGGAGGAGAGGAGCATCAACCAAGCACCAACTTCCTTAAGTCTTGATGCTCACCCACAAATGAACATCAATGTATCCTCACTCCTCCCCCAATGTATCCCCCTCCACAATCAATCCCCTGCGCTAGAATAGCCAAGGTTAAACGGGGATCCATCGCATTGGAACGCTTAGGGGTGAACAAATGAAAAAGACATTCGGAGGGAATGTGACGCTTGGGTCTATCGGACGGGGAGGACCCTTAATATCAGGGTGATTGACCTCCGTTGCTTAAAGGCCGAATAGGACGGATAGGTCCCTCTTTGCTAAACAATTTTTAGAGAAGGGGCATTTCGTGATTTTGAAACCCTACAAGTGCACATTGACAAAAACTTTCTCCAATAATTCATTTCCTTGCTTGGCATCCTACAGTTGACTGAATCTTTGCTCTCGCCCGATCATCGCCTGCTATTCTTCCCTGTTTCTTAATCCTCGTCTCTCTCTCTCTCTCTCTATGTATATTCATATATATATATATATATTTAAATATATTATTTCTATGTGTGAAATAATATTTGTTCGCCGTATGGCGGGATTTCGTGTTTGAATGTGTATGTGTGTGTGTGTATATATATATATATATATATACACACACACACAAACATATATATGCATACATAAAAATATATGTAAACATAAACACAGTAATCAACCCGAAGGTTGGTTTGGTAGGTGATGTTGGAGTTCACCCAGTACTAAGCCCGACGGCGTGTGAAATTCACACATCAGGGTAGGGAGGGCCAGTTCTTTTCCCTGTTCCGGTTATGGTCTCCCCGGAAAACCTGGTGCCCGAAAAATCACATAACTTGGGTGGAGGCTGCAAGTGCCCAGAGAGGCTTGTCCGGGAATCAAACCCGGGCCGTCCGGTCAGTAGTCCAGTACAAAATGGTAGAGCTCAGATTAAACAGCTGAAAACAGGTCTTAATGGGGTGAACTCATCAGAAGAATATTCGGGTCGGCTTTAAAGAAACCAGATTTCATTAGAAGGTTTGTGGGAAAACGCAATGAAAATGTAGAAAAGAAGTATTGATTCGATTAACTTGAGTTGATTTGGAATATGTGGCAAATATTTTGTATCTAAGGAAGAAAGTCAATGCTAACTAAGGAATCAGAAAGAAATCAGAGAAAATCCATTAGATTATCAAAAGTTGCTACAGAAAAAGTACAAGCGTGGCGGGAATGCCGGAGGAATAATAATATAAGTCCTTTGGGTAGCAAGGAGAGAAGGGATGTCAGAACACTTTGGGAAAGGCTCGGTACACCCGAGTTTGCTTGTGCCACCGAGGGAGTTGTTATGAGACCACATTACAGAATGGCTGATTAGATCACCTGGTAAAATAAGGGAGGTAGAAACCGTCACTGACAGTTTCAAGTACTCGCTCTTCCCTCGCATGGTACAGATACATGCGAAAATCAAATCCAAGTGCTCATGCATTATGAACTCAAAAGCCCTCCACCTTCACCGCACGACATAGATAAGGACACGTGTGCCACCTATGTTTACTTCAATGTGCAAGTATGTGTTCTCACTTAGGTATAAGTTTACATTAATACCCTCTAACACTCCCCTTTACAAGCCCATATTGCAGCTTTCGGGACATTTTTCAGGAGCCTAAACCTGATTAATAAGATCAACAATGATGTATATACACGTACATGAAGCGAAATCAAGAATTGAACGGAAAAAAGGTAAAAATACAATAGTTTCTGGTTTTTAGCTAACATCAATTATAGCGTGAAATTATGATTGACCTTTAAAAACTTGAATTTCGGGAAATTTCTTAAATAATCGAGTGACCGAAATGTGTTTGATTGGAGCACGTATCTCATTATTTAGAAAACGAATACTGACGCAATTTTGACGCACCGCTGATTTTTTTTAAAGTGAAACTCTCTTGAAACAACAGTTTTGGCGCTGCCGCTTTTTGAATTAGTTTGGAAGCAATAGTCCGAGCAGGAATGAAATCCGAAGGGGTGCAAGCAGGCATTTTGAGCCAGGACTACACGCCTTTCAATTAATGAATGGACCTGCCTTTCGATTTACTAATGGACCTGCGATTGCAAATTGAAACGCTCTCAGTATTTAATATAGTACTGACGTTTTTTCGGCCGCCTAGCACATCGCTAATTAAAATATGACAGCATTCCTAGAGGTTTATGTTTCTGTTCGTTTCCTGGGTAATTATCATACGGATATCACCTGTATTATGGTACGAAAACTAGCCATTTAAATAAATGAGCGTCATTAATTATTTTCTCTGACGCGCTAGTCGGTGCAAGTGTAGAAATATGGAGTCACTTCATGGAAAAGTGATTTTTTAATGAATAATTGGGGACGAGTTATGACTTATTGGGAAATATAATGAACCTACTTAAGTCACGCCTGCTGATTTCTACAACGTTTAACTGGATTTCAGTTTACCCAAACAGGGTCACCCCTAAACTTGTTTCAATGTGAAAGGAATATGAAATTGGGTATTTCTAAATAGGAAAACATTTCAATAAAAAAATAGTAACAATAGGCAGTGCAATTTGTTTGGTGCGAAGAAAGAATTAAAGGAAATGTGAAAAGAGAATTTTAAATCGGGAGTCATGAACTATGTGCAGTAATCTAAGAATGATATCTAATCTATTTAATTTAAATTGTGTTTCTCTTCTAAGCAATGAAATCTGAATTTTGTTTACTCAGAAGAAAACTTCGTTGAGTATGAAATTTCGAATGCGGTTGCTGAACCACCATTTACATTCTGGATTATCTACGTGCTAATCAACATGTTTCTATTTCACCTTCTGACCTTCCCTTTTTAGGGGTTTTTGGAAGTTTTAGGGACTTTTTAAGGGTTAGGTTGTAGAAGGGATTCTATTGTCTAATCTCGTCCCAAAAGGCAAACAGGCGAATATCTACCCATCTATCACTGACCAATGCCCACGTCAGTCTAAAAATAAATTTAATGTAGCCTCTTCCTTTCTTTACTCGAGCATATATTTTCTTGAAACGCGTCGCGACACAAGTTGCGATACACCCAGGTTAGCAACTTTGTATTTACTTTTTTTGTATTTTTTTTAGTACTCTGCAAGCCACCGTTAGGGTGAGTGGCAGGGGGTCAATACACACCGGACCAAACTATGCATTTCACCATCAATTGTTCCAAGCGCCGTGAATGAATTTATTTCATCGCTTGTAAGGCTATACTCACCTGATATAGGCAAGCATAATGCTATGAGTGTAAATTAAAATATTTCTAAGAAACATAACGGAGCACATGAACATTAAAAGACAGTAAAAACCTCAAGGTTGGATTGATAGGTGAGAAAGGTGAAAACAAATCTGACAAAGAGGAAAATAAAATAACGATGAAGTATTAAATATGGTGGTAGGCATTACAGTTGCCGGATGAAATTAGAAGAAGGCAGAAAAAAGTGATTGGATGAACACTGAGAGGCAGAGGGTTGGTGGAAGCCGTGATAGGAAGGAGAATATCAGCTGAGGCGAGGAAGAGAGTGGGCTTTTGGACGACATGAAAAAAATTGATTGTTGTGAATGATTGAAGAATGAAATATTACATGGTCAATAAGAGAAAGTGCAGGCGAAATATAATTCATGCGCTGGAATCCGTCGATGTCTGCGTGCCACGACCTCATTCCACACATGCCTTAAGAACCGCGAGAGCCGCGGACGAGCAGAGAAGAAAACCAGTATTGGATTCGGATGTAATGGACGGTTACACTCTTCCAAATCCTCAGAATTTAGTGAAACACACTAATGCTGATAATGATATGAGTTAAAATATCCAGCTGCCCAACGAATAAGAAATAGGAAACGCCAATATATATTTACAAATAAAGGGGCCGACTTCTAACCGGATGACCAAAGCGTATTTGTTTATGCATTCAGATTGCAATAAAAAAAATTTTTTTGGCGATAAAAGTCATTACCGTTCATACATTTCACATGGCATCTCTCCGCCGATGTGCTAAGCATATATCGCTACTTATTTCAACCTTAAGGGTACACGCAGACCACTCTCACACAGATTTTACAATACTTTCCTCGTCAGCACTGGTGATTTTATTATCGCATTATGTATAGCGTAATTGAGTGAAAAACTATCTCAAAACCAATAAAACATCAATAAAAATTTATTGTTAGGTATAATAATAAATTTAATAAATGAAAATCGATAAAAATTCATGGGAACATGCTCATAGATAGGTAAGAATTTGGTATTCTTTAACGTAGAAAACTAATTCCAGATGTAGACTTGGGAATTAACCGAGTTTTTTGAACGATTGCTGAACAATTATGGAAGTATAAGAAAAAAATCAGTGGAATTTTAAGCATTCGGTAAAAGCAATTGCTGAAGTTCCTTAATATAATATTATAGGCGCCTCAACAATTCAAAAAAAATCTCTCAGAAAGCACTTTTAGTTTAATTCATTAAAATGAATATAAACCCTAAGCAGCGTCAATGAAAGGGGCTTGGAATGAGTTGAGAAATTCCAGAATCTCCACTATTTACAAGTATTTACCTCCATGGAAAAAGTATTCTTTGCCCGTTAAAGAACAGCAAGTGAATTATGGATTCGAATGTGTTTTGGCAAAGGTTTGGTTGGATGATTGGAAAATCGTTTTGTCAAATTTTTATATGGACGAGTAATATAAAGGGCTACAAAAATTATAATTTGGAAAATTATTGCAACTAATTTCTTTAAAGTTTAAAGAAAATCCTTAGAGAGAACAAGAAAATTCAAAGACCCTAGTAATACATACGAGGCGGGTTCATAAAGTAAGACCCGTTTGGTCACAGGAAAAAATATACTCAAATAAAACACATTTTATTGGCACTTTTAGTTAGCTACAAACCTACTTCACTTATCTACAAATTCGCCGTTCACTTCTAAGAATTTTTCGTACCGCTGCACCAGCTTCTTTAACCCCTCTGCATAGAAACCCGCCGCCTGAGGGTTGAACCAATCGACAACGCCATTCTTGAGTTCCTCTTCGGTTTCGAAACGTTGTCCACCGAACCACTGTTTTAAGTGCAAGAAGAGGAAGTAATCGCTGGGTGTAAGGTCAGGACTGTACGGTGGGTGGTTTAAAGAGTTCCCAACGACCCAAAAACTCTCGTCCAGTGGACATTCTTTGCTCTTTGTGGTGGTCGGTGAGCATTTTCGGTACCCACCTTGCACGCAATGTGTGGTATCCGAGGTTTTCCGTAACAATATTGTAGACAGTAGTGCGTCCAAGTTGAGGAAATTGTTCAGCCAGGCCATTAATTGTCAATCGACGATCACATCGCAGTTTTTGTTCCACTTGCGAAACAATTTCATCGGTCAGAATACTGGGCCTACCACTTCGCTCTTCGTCATGGACATTTGTTCGTCCATTTTTAAAATCACAGCACCATTGTCTAACTTTTCCTTCACTCATAACTGTAGGTTTATAAACTAGGCATAATTCCCGATGAATTTCAGCAGCCGACAATTCTTTTGCATACAAGAATCGTATGACAGAACGCACTTCACAGCTGGCGGGATCAACGATTGTCGCGGACATTGTTGCTTGCATGCACGGACAAGCAAACGACTTCTGAAACAAAACAAATGCTGCTATAGCTTCTCAATGAATCAGTAGATGGCGCTACAGGAGTAAAACTGTGTTCTGAAGCGCCAATATTTAAATATAACCAAACGGTACTTACTTTAAGAATAACCTCGTATATATACCCGAATAGAAACCAAATTTTTAATGCAATGTTTCAACGTTCTTCGTTGAGATAAATAATCTTTCAAAACTCTACTTTATGCCGGATTATTATGCAATTCAAAGAGTGAAATAAATTAAAACTATGCTGAAGTTATCGAAAATTTTCAATGCTTTAAGTTATTGATTGTCAGGTATTTGTGACTTTTATACGGGGGTATATTGGAAATGTTAATTAAATCCATTTTTAAATCAGAATAAAAAGATAACTTACATTGCGCCATTAGAAGCAATATAACTTCCATATCATGTGAAACAACTCTAAAGACCTACTCATGAGTATGGAGGTTTCAAAACATATGATAGACGTACCATAAGTCATTTAGTTATTAATATGCCTCTGACAAAATGAAAGCACAATACATTAAAATAAAGATGGATTGCACGCACCTTGCTGTAGAAAATGTTATTTCCCGCCGCCATTTATTTAACGATTTTTGAGGACCTAATGTTTTAATATTAGGGCTGACGATCAATGGCTATGGAAATAACTCCTTGCATGTGTATCAGTTTATTTGGACGTCTCTTTCCCGTTACTTACCATTGAAGCCTCACTTTCTTGCCCTTTGGTATTAACAGTGGGATTACAATAATCTGCCTCTGAACTGGTCTTTCCTTAGCTGCTGGTTTATACCAGTTAACATCTTCCATTGCAAGGATTAAAAGTAGACCAGGCGTGCCCAAAGCATGGTTAACAGATCATAATTTTCGAGCAGAGGAGCTAAGGGATTAAAACAATGGTAAATACCTGAGAGGAGATAAAGCGGAATGAAAAAACTCAAAAAGGGGTAAAATAATGAGCCCTTCGCGACAAGGGAAGGCAAAGTATGACTAGAACAAACAACCAAACCCCAGTATTATCGTCCATGCCTAGGGATTCACAATGTGGGAAGACTATGGGATTGTAAAAGGGGAAGATTCAGTGAATATTTAACAAGTAGAACTCAAATATAAGCTTGGATATTGTCGGAATGACTGTGATCATGGAAATAGGAGGAAACTAAATTGATAAGACTAATGGGTAAATTTATAGCAATATTTAAAATAAATAATTTATCAATTCAAATTAATCGTATATTTTTTTGAAAAGTTAAAATTTTGAAAAGTAAGTGTACAATAAAAAGAGAGAAACAGAGAAATAAAAAAATGACAAAATAATTCAAATGGAATTACTGTATATTGTAGGAATTGCCTGGAGCTCGTATGCTTCCATCGTTCCCTAAAAAATCTACAACTGACGGTAACCCTTCCCTAATGAAGTAATTAACCTGAACTGCTGTCGGTCGTTTCTTCTAATGACCTCTATAGTTTAGCTTGGAGGTCAGGTACTGGATTCAATGAGGGGTACTTATTGGAGCAGCGTTCTCTTGAACATGATATTTCCGAATACCAGCTAAAACCTGACATAGTTTAGGACACTGGCATAGTTTAGTTATGGCCTGGTGTCTTTAATCTCATCTCTGTCCAATTTAAATATTCAAAATTATCATGGCGAATGTTTTCCGTCTCTCTCCATCTCTTCTTTCCGCCCTCCTAATACGCCCTTCTCCTCTGAGTTCCTTAAGGAGGAGAACCCTGGCTATGTCATCAGCATTTCCTCCACTGACAGATAAGTCTAGAATGTAATTCACAACTATTTACTATGACAACGAAGCTCTTTGGCCCAGGGTGGAAAGTTTAAATTACTCTCGTCACAATGAATGACACAATTTCCATCATCATATTGATAATATCATACAGTTAGTTCTATATGGGACATCCGCCAACATACGTTTTGTCATTAGTCAACCAGTGCAGTCTTTTTGAATTATAACAACAAATCCCCTCTTCACCTCTATCAGAGTTATCCGATGACACGATTCTAATCCCGCAGGAGAGTTGCCCTCATTCGGACGACCATCCGATCTGCGATTATATAAGCTTCAGCAGAGATTTGGATCAAGGGTGAAACATTTTTAGCCCCAGTATGCTCCGTAGGTCAGGCTTCCCCATGGACCATGGATAAGCGAAACCCACAGCCAAGGGTCTTCTTAGTTGCTTTAGAACTCAAGTCTGGAGTTATTTACTTCTGAAGACGTTCCAGAGGGTGAAACTTTTGTATGACTATCATTTAAACGGAAGTTATGGGATTTCTCGTCTCTGGTGGCGATTGGGAAAGATTTTGGCCGACTACTCTAGAGCCGGGCTCGATTTCCGACTAGACGGATGAAATTGTATACGAAAATTTACTTGATTTTGCTTGTTTTTCACATAAGCGTAGATTTTCGCGAAAAATGCGAAATATACCGAAAAACCTTCAGAGATGAAATCGTTACTTCTACGGTGAATCGTAGTTGATCGCGAGTCATTTGCATCCACTCCGCATTGGAAAAGGGAATTTCGAGACAGCCCGCGGCCAAAGGGTCGCAGGTTGCCCTCTCATCGTGCCGCAGAGTAGCCCACCCCTCTGCTCGATCGAGCGAGTGGAAAGCAGGCCGTCGGCCGGGCGACCTCCCCACTTCGCGGTACAGCCGATCCATTATTCCGAGGCGGCTCTCTCGAGTGAAGCTGAATGAAACGTGATCCACGGAACGAAATCTGAATCACGACGCGGAAGTGGACTCGCCGCTAACGAGGTCCACACCGCCGTGTGTACCCTCACCGGTGCCCGAGCTCTCCCTCAAACCTTCGAAATTGTATAAAAACGATACGCCCCGGTTGTCCCTTTTATTATTTCAAGACATCATGATAATCTATACCTCAATATATAAAGGCCTCAGGGAACGACTTATGCTCAAACAATCTAAAAATTGAATGTCCTTTCATGTGTTATTATTTTGTGTTCTATTGTGCCTTCCAAATGCTATATTGCTCTCGTGAGTGCTCCTACTATATATATATATATATATATATATATATATATATATATATATATATATATATATATATATATATATATTTTATTAGGTAATCTACTGGTTAAGGTAGGTTTTTGGATTGACACAAATATCAAATAAACATTTTGTGACTCCCCACCTAGCAAACTAATCTATATCAGGTCCCTCTTCATCTCTGTGTACTTCTTTCCTCCCTTCATCCCGTCCAACATCCCTATCCTGTTCCTGCCCTTCCAATGATGGACGCATATATATATATATATATATATATATATATATATATATATATATATATATATATATATATAAAGTTCCCGGAATAACCACCGTGTGGCGCTCCCATCGTTCCGATTTGAGTTCTGTTTTTTTTGTTAAATTGGTACATCTGTTGTTGATATTCCCTTTAAATCTTAGTGTCATAACTTGACATTTGCAAAAGTTACGTAGCCAAGAGTACATCTATCTCTGTGTGTGTTGGCGATTTTTTACAATTGCAGAAATGGATTTAAATTTGCAACAACGAACTTGCATTAAATTTTGCGTAAAAAACGGATTTAGTGGCGCACGGACGTTGGAAATGTTGGAAAAGCATTTCGGCAACGATTCTCTAAAAAAAAACGGTCGTTTACCAGTGGCACGAGCGGTTCAGAAGTGGTCGTGAGTCAATCGAAGATGATGAACGCAGTGGCAGACCATCGACATCGAAAGTCGGTGAAAAAATTGATAGTGTAAAAGAAATGTTGGTCAATAACCGCAAATTAACCATCAGAGAAATAGCGGAGGACTTGAACATTGCCTATGGATCCGCCCAAGACATTGTGGTTAATGATTTGGGTTTCCGTCATGTAGCAGCAAAGTTGGTGCCAAAAGACCTCAATTTCATGCAAAAAAGAGACCGTGTTGACGTCGCAAAAGACATGATTTGCGAGGCTGAATCCGATCCCACATTCATCAAAAGGATCATTACTGGAGACGAGACGTGGGTTTATGAGTACGACACGCAATCCAGACATCAGGCAAGTGAATGGCGTTCACCAAATGAGCCGAGACCAAAAAAACCACGTCGTTTTCAGTCAAAAAAGAAGGCAATGCTGACGGTTTTCATGGATTACAACGGTGTAGTGCATCATGAATTTTTGCCAGAAGGCCAGACAGTAAACAAAGAGTATTATTTGGGCGTTATGAGACGTTTGCGTGAAGCAATTCGCCGAAAGAGACCAGAAATGTGGGCAGAAAACTCGTGGATTTTGCATCATGATTACGCACCGTCGCACAGTGCTATCATTATTCGTAATTTTTTGACGAAAAATGCAACAAATACCATCCAACAGCCACCGAATTCACCTGATTTGGCTCCCTGTGACTTCTTTCTGTTCAATCGAGTTAAAAAACCATTTCGGGGAACGCGTTTTAGCAGCCGAGAGGAAGTAATGGAAAAATCGCAGGAAGCACTGATGGACATACCGAAAACCGAATATAAAAAATGTTTCGAGGATTGGATCAAGCGCTGGCATAAGTGTGTTGCAGTCGATGGGGATTATTTTGAAGGGGACAATATAGATTTAGATGAATAAACTTGTATTTTTAATTTTCTGAATAAATTCCGGGAACTTTTTGATCAAGGTAGTATTGCTTCGGTGGCATTGTATTTGGATCTCAAACTTCCTTGGTGTCACTCAAATATAAGGGTCTCCACCCTTCCATCCCTTGTCCCTCTCCGCGGGTGTACCCTCCTCCCACCTGCAGCGTTGGGCCAGATTCCTCACCTTGGGTGGGAAAGAGTTTTGTGTGGAACGCTCTTGTGGTGGTGGTGTTTCGCCTGGCTACTTGCTATAAACTAGCTGGCACGTTCGTCATAGGTTTCTTGCTGCATCCTAGGGTGGAATTATTTGTTGTAGGTAAGCGTATGTCAGTCCATATAGAGTCTTATTCCCACATTTTCTAAACATTTCTGTAGTTCCGCAGGAATGTTGTCTACCCCAACGGGCTTATTTGGTTTCATCTCCTTCAATGCCCTTTCTATTTCATCGTCGAGTGTGCCTGGACCTAAGCTGTCTACCTAGCTAGTCTCTGCATGATCTTCGCCATCCTTGACTACCTTTGTTGGCCTAAGTTGTATACCATACAGTGCTTCTATATATTCCTTTCATCTCTCTTAGTTCTTTTCTGTGTCAACTATGATCTTACCCGACTTATCTCTAACTGTTAGCAGAGATCTTCTCTTCTTACTTCGCGATAGTAATTTTACCTATTTTATAACGCACCAATTTCATCCTTCTTCTTGAAACTTTCCTTATCCTCATACTGCGTCTTCCACTATGTTAGGGATCGGGATGGTGCGGAGGCTAACGTACAGGCCCGGCCCTTCCCACCGAGAAAGTCCGGGTTCATCCTGGAAACAACAAATATTTTCAGTGGTATACCAATCCCTACTTGAGGTGCTATGTGGAGAGCACTTTGTGTGAGTACGACGTCCGTCTGATGGGACGTTAATCTGCGGACCCCTTGGCGCCTTTAGACAGGAATAGGCTAATGCCGACACCGAGTTTCTCTCAATCCTTCCTTTCCCACCCATCCCAAATGGGGCAAATGACCTTAGCTGTCGGTCGCCTCCCCAACCAAACTAACCCTAACTTCCACTATGCTTCTTTTGCTTTATTTGTAGTTAGTCTCAATTTATTATTAAACTCCTTGTACTTCCTTCTGCCTGGCTCTGTACTAACATTCTTCCATTTTCCTCTCTCAGTCATTTTTGTAATCATCTCACCGTGATCCATGGTTTCCTTGTCCTTTTCCTGTTACGGTTCCTATAGTTTCATTTGCGGCTTTCCATATCCCTCCCTCTATTCCCATTTTTCTTCAATAGAACTTAGGTCATTACCGTCAAACATAGTTTTCTCTACAGCCTTCTGATACATTTTTTAATGCAGTTAATGCTTCTAGAATCCATTTCCTAACCCGCCTCATCTTTTCGAAACGGACGCTATACTTCATAACAACCAAACTGTGGTCTGAGCCCGCATCCGGAAAGCTGTGCGAATTGATCACACTGTTACTAATATACGAGTATATGTATATATGTAATATATGAGAATATGCTCGTATATGTATAAAATGTAAACGGTGAAGCGAGATAGCTCTCGTGAACAAAAATACAGAGTAGCACACAAACATGAAACTCACACGCATGCATTTCCTGCTCTTCCTTGAGGAAGGGTGTTTGGCCCTGTGGCAATATATCACTAAAGAATATTGTTCCTCCTTAGAACAAATACTGAATATGTTAAATACTATTTCCTTAAGCTGTAGAGGGTTTTTAAACCATTGCGAATGGAAAAAAGCAGGGGAATGTTAAGAATTATGTGGTGATATATTGGGAGATTAATCCCTCGCTATTGATCAGACAAATATTCAAAGGAGTGAGACGCTGACATTTACACAGGGGGGCGGGTGATGTTTCCCGAATAGGTTTGAAAGGAAGTTAATTGTAAAGCCAGGAGCCATGTTCGGATGCTTACAAATACACACTCAGTCACATTGGTTAGCCCCAAGTGGTTTACGGGGAAGCTCTTCCCTCGCCGAGACCGGGTCTGGGCTACATTAACTACTTAATTGATAACTGGGAAGAATAGGTTTGCGAAGAAACTAATCCAGACGACAGGGACCTACTTCGGGGGAATAACTGACACACTCCCTTTAACTCACTCACTCGGGTATTACAGAAAAGCATTAATTGGGGCATGTGGAGTGGACAAAACACTAGATGGCCTTGTTAAAATAAAAAAAAATTAGGGAATAAAGCCCTTCATTCAAATTAAAGGAAGAAATAGAAAATAAATGAGAAAGGTAAAATCCTACGAATAGAGTAAGAAAACTTAATAGTGTTAAAAGCTGATAAGAGTACTTCGACCACTAGGTGATCCGATTCAGCGCTTTGAAGGAGAAAAGCCAATGGAACACAAGGTTGAAGTGGATCGGAATGAGGAAACCCGGGGTATATCTAGGTGAAGGGAGAGAGGGAAAACAAGAAACACTCTACCACTTCAGGAAATATTATTTAAGATAGTCAATCTTTAAAAAAGGTCCGTTTAGAAGGTCAATTTTTCCTTTCCACAGAGCAAAGTTCAGTCGAATTCACTGCTCACGACATACTATATTCCCCTCTGAGAACTATCTCACCGTCAGTCAAACCCGTGGGATTGTACATTTTTCATATTACACATCTCTCTCTCTCTCTCTTTCCTCTGCCTTTTAATCTAATTATTCATAATTTCCTTCGTTCGATGGAATAGACGTGGATGGATAGTCACCATCCTCCTCCACGGACCAAGAAACTAGGTTCAATGAGGGGCTCGTCATGCAACTGCCCTCTGGAATACCACGTTATTATAGCAATTTATGTGGTTATCTGATTTTAAAAAAAAGGAACTGGAAAAACAGAGAAAACCTCCATGTTGCACATCAAATCTTCATTTGCGTCCGATTTGTATATGAAGAAAGGTTTCCTTGTCCTGAAATGCAACGTTTATGAAGATGGGGGGCTAAATGGAATTTGAAGTAAGGCGAGAGAATAGATAACGACAGGGTCGGTATTCGGAATAGTTGAGGAAGGACGTAGAGTATTGGAAACTCTACTGTAGGCAATACTTAAGGGAGGACGACCGTATGCTATTTTTCCCATTGTGATGGAGTTCCACCAAATGACGTCATATGTCTTCGCATGCAGGAAGATGGCAGTCATATAGACTTTTGGCCTGAAGAGTAATACATTTCCCCTCACCCAATGTCCTCCTTGCCACTCGCCCTATGGAGGAGGTAAGAATGAGAGAACGACTATCTGGGTGCTGTGACCGTCGGCACTCTCATCGTCTGGAGACGTCGCTCCCCCTGGGATTCTTTTTTTGAGGCAACCCGATACCGACTATACCCCCCCCCCCAGCCCCTTATAATCGCCCTCAAGTCCTCGCCCCTTCTACGGATTAGTTCTAGAAGAGACTTCGTAGTCTCAATGTCGCCACAAAATAATTACGACCATCGACCTATTACGTCTTCCGTTGCCTGTTCCATGTACTGCACCCGGATTCCTCTCCAGAAGTTCTCCCCGTCCTTTTTGCCCTCCGTTATTGTCTTCAGAAACATATTGTGCCTTTAAATACGCCTCCGTCGTAGTGATCAGTTTTCCTTTTTGGGGTACTCAGTATGCTCATATCTCTGTCCACTCATTGTAGAACTTGTCATTGTCCATTCGATCAACATACATGCGGCATTCATCATTCCCCTTCATGGATATATTCCCATTTCTTCCATCATTCCCTTATCAGTTGCCGTGACATGACATGTCTCGTGGTCGTAATGAATTGTACTCCAGAAACCTGTTATGATAACAATACCTACGGTGTAACTTCAAGTCCGGCTAGCAGTCATACACACAGGAGGCAATGCCGCCAAGGATGAAGGTGGTAAGAGCGGAATTGAAAGTGAGGGAGGAACGAAGACGTCAGAAGTGTCAGACTTATCTGTGACATTGGCCAATGGACACTGACAACGAGAGGACTCTCCGACAAGGACAGGCGAAGCAAATTTTATTCCAGTTCGCTGAAACCGACTTCCTAAGCTTAAACTCGGCGCTACTGAAGGCACCGGCGCCAGAACGACAAGGTACACACTTCATGAGCATCGCTCGCATTCTGCTCGCATCACATTAAAACTGCCGACTGCCGTTTTGATGAAATCGGATGAGAGGAAATACATTTCCAATATTCGTACCAAAAATACAAGTACAAATTGCATTTAAAATTCACCGTTTCGTTTTTTATTCATTTATTACTTGCTTCTAAGTATATAAGACATAGTTATTTTCGGAACTTTGTCTGTTTCATGCATTGATTGCTATGATGGGAAATCAATATGACGAAAATGTATTAAAGTCCATTTGGCATAATAAATTAGACGCATAATTGATTGTACGTATTCTCCAAATTAATCTCCATAAATTTCCCTATCACACACAGGTGCTTGTGTACAAAAGATTTTCAACGATACTTTGAGTAAACGCCACTAATAATACCTTTGGTTAAACTAATTACTAACCTCATATCGATTACACCAATAGACTGAATTCGACACTTGAGTTACGTTAGACTGGATCTCCATATATAGTCGAACACAAAACGATACTATGAAACCGGAAAGCGTCTTTTCAATGGTTGTACAGAGTTGGTGGGTACCTATTATTATTTAACTGCAATGATTACGGTAGTTTCATCTTGTATGATGATCTTCTTCTAGATTACCGTGTCCTCCAAAATCACTGAAGATCAATAGCATGATTTCCTTATGTCGTCTGCTATCCTAAACAGTAGATACTATTACCTCATTCCGTACCACTGATGTAAATCTTTTAACCATGGAAATCTGCGTTGTTTTACGACATATTTTTCCTCAATTTAACCTTTAATATTGAAATGGAAGCGTTCAATGTTGCATTTTTTCATCTTGTGGACAGGATATTCGAATTTCCGCATTCTAATGTGAGCATGAATTCATGTTATTTATTTAGCGGTCATAGCAAGCTCTTCATTAGTGATCCCTGTTGGTCAGTGAGATCTTCAAGATTTTGATATAAGGTCTTAAATGCTTCAGTATCCTTGAACATTGTTTCAGCATGTCTTCAAATCCTCCTCGCCACACTAAACGGTGCTTAAGAGAAAACATCTAACGAGCCGAACACTTATAGGAATAGGCAAGGAGTCTTTTATTCAGTTGTTCAACAGGTTAGGTGTTATTTTGAGTATGCTATAAGAAAATGGGATTGATCGCTAGTTTGGATTGATCACGTGCAACGTAGAGGAGCTAGATTTGTAAAACGTTGTTATGATAAACTTAGTAGCGTATCCTCAATATTAGAGCAGCTAGGTTGGGAATCACTCACGGAGCGAAGGCTAAATTACAGATGAAATCTCTTGCATAAATTGCAAGGACATCTCTTTAGCGGTGATGTTAAAAATGTATCATTACCCCCATCGTACGACGATAGGAGATATCATGTCAATAGAATTAGAGAGATTAACTGTAGAGCATACATTTGAGATGTCTTTTTTCTACGAATGATGAGGGATCAGAATAATAATATTCGACCGCGGTAGGGTTAAAATCAGTCTGTTGTATATTCACCCCCTGCCACACACTCTAGTGGTGGCTTGCAGGATATTAAAAATACAAAAGACACAATTGAAATAATCACCCTACAACTACCGGAAGAGTCTTGCACTTAAGAGGATGTAGCAGTCCTTCTCGGGTGGCGCTCAATCCTCGGTTGGATTAGAAGGCCGATCAGAGGGCCCGACCACTCCCGTCGGAGGAGTCAAACCGCGTCCTTCGGTGTGGGAAGCGGATGCACTCTCCCAGTGCGATTCCCGTTCCCCCGGGCAATGCTGGCGGACGTCGACGCGGGAGCCGGGCGCGCGCCTTCCCTTGCCTTCCCGGACCGGCGCGCCGGTCCGGGAATCATCGCAATCAGTGGTATTTCACCTCTATGTTGTATTCAGAGGGAATGTTAATTCTCCTATCCACACTATCCGATGTCCTAAATTTACCAATCCCGCCAGATTCCGACTTCGGCTTCCTCCCCGACGTAGAGGACGACACAAGCATCAGGAGAGCGGAGAGAGGATTTTTAACATTATAACTTCAGAAACCAAACATTTTCTCATTCCAATTTTTACAAAAAGATCTAGTCAGAGATCCAAATGGAAAAAATCGTTTACGCATTCGAGTGTATCACTCACCTTGAATAATTAATCATTCTTTTTTCCTGAAAAAGGATAATTTAAGAATGTAATTCTTAAAGCCGTTATTCGAAAACGTTATAATATAACGCTTCGTCAAAAGCACAACCGATAATTCTCCTTTATTTTGAAACGGTGAAAAGTGGTGTTTGCTAGACCTCCTAAAATGTAATCACATTTTAAAAATCTCAGAACATGGCACGAAATAAGCGTCGGACGGCCAGTGACGTGCGTTTTGCAACCAATGCACGGCCAATATATGTGGGCGGGCGGGGGGGGGGGTGAGGGCATAGTTCCAACAGGCTCCACCCTGTCCTCCCAGGTTCCCTTCGATTCCTGACGCGCCGTGCGCGAAGATCGGGGCGCACGGTGCGATGGTTTGGCAACGTCGCTCCCCAGGCGGCATACTTCATAGAGAGAGAGGGAGAGAAATAAACGGGGACGTGGATGGGGGGAAGGAGGGAGGGTTGGTTGGTTGGCTGGCCGGTTAAAGGGACGCGATGGCATGGCATATGAGGCGCGTTCTTATTTTATAGAGGAGGACCGCCGCGCCCTCCCCCTCTCCCTTTCGTCGTGATGAGGGAATAGGGGAGAGGGAAAAGGAGGGGGAGGGGGACGGAGAGGGAGGGGGACGGAGGGGGAGGGGGACGGAGGGGGAGGGGGATGTTGGGGAGGCCAGCAAAGAAAGCCCGCCGCGTCCTTCCTCCGGAGACTGGACCACCACTAAATGCCTATCTTTAACAGTGTCAGTGGCCCGCAAATGTGTTTGAGTTACCCTTAATTACAGGGGATGGGAGGAGGGGCGTGGAGGCTGGGAGGGAGGGAGGGGGAGGGGGCTGAAGGGGAGGAGGAGTATACCGGAGGGGGACGTCTGCGTGCAACGCCGCCGGAGGAGTGCGCTCTCTAGCGGAATGTCTCGGAATGAGAGGGAAGGAGCGAAAGAGGGGAGTGGGGTGGAGATTGTGAGTGGAGAGAGAGAGAGGGAGGGGATATTTCTAACGAGGGGGGTGAGTGGGCGGGTACCCCCTCCCCCTTCTGCACCCCTCCCTCGGCCAGTTGTCGAGGACGCTCCCACGAGAGAACCACCCGAGGAGGGTTCAAAGGACGCCGATAGATGTCAGCAGTGGGAGGGAAGGAGACGAGCAATGTTGCGAGGTTATATACGTGCCTTCGGCGGAGGGATGATACAACAAAAAAAATCGCTAATTTCTTGCCAAATATATATAGGCATGGTAAGACGGGGAAGCGCATTTTTTCTCTCTTTAATTTGCCTACCAAATTTATTTCCGAGTAAAATATTACCCGGAAGGAAAAAAGTTCATTATAGACGACAGCATGAAGGGGGTAGGGGTATTGTGTGAAAAGTTGAGGAAGAAAAGTGCGTAGGGGAAAACGTGTTTCTGTTCGGTTGGAGTGATTTGGAAGTCCATGGTGACATGCAATAAGTTTCGCGGGTATTCCGTAACCGGATTCTAGCCGGTAGACCAATAACTAACGAAAATACAAATTGTGCAGGAGATTCACGAGTGGACATGTGTCACAGTGATCATATTTTGGTAGAAATGCTAGAAGGCGCAATCCTTGTTTCAGAAAGAGGAAAAGAGATATTATTTTTAAAATCTAGTTACGCTGTTTAGCTTGACGCGATGGAGCTACATGGTTCAAGCGATTTTGTATTCGTTTAGTTGGAGACACAACATTCCGTTATAATTCATATATCATAAAAGATCCCTTTTTTGAGCCGAAGGAAATGGTGTGCCACGCTTTTTCAAAGCTCTTGTCAGTTTCTACCTTTGCATCTTCCGTTTATAGCAGAAAGCCGACGGCGAGTATCCCTCCTCGATTCTTCCTCACTTTCTCCCCGTTATCTAAATTTTCATTCTGTGCAGTTTACAAAGTACACTTGCTACGAGCGCACTTAGGAAAGTACCATTACTGGAAAAAAGCCATTGTACGTATTTATCACCGTACAATTGTTTGTAAATTGATTTGTTACCTTATTACTTATTGCCGTGTTCGGGCACAATTTATTCACGCTACCGTAACATTCCCAAAGAGCAATTCCCACCCGAACGCTTACTGTATTGCTAACAACAAAATGGAACGTGAAGATTCAATTAACTACTTAGGCGTTACCCTCACTCACGATCTCTTCTGAATGAAATACATACGGGGAATGTGTGCATAAGCTAACAAAAAATTAGGATTTATTATAAGAGTACTCGGTAAATGTGATGAAAAAGTCCAAGAGAAATGTCATTTGCCGTTGGTTAGGTCTCATTTACAATATGCTGTTAGCATAAGGGATACTTACGAATGATTACTGAATTGGATCGCTTGCAGCGTATAAGAGCTAGATTTGTAAAAGATTTCTAATATAAATTTAGTAGTGTATCCAAAATATTAGAGCAGCTAGGCTGGAGAATCACTCTCGAAGCGAAGGTCTAATTACAGATTGAAGCTCTTGCATAAATTGGAAGGAGGCCTCATTTACAGTGATGTTGAAAATGTATTATTACCGCCATCTTAGGCGCCGCCGCCGCCATTACTTTAGATAAGATCATGTTGGTAAAATTAGAGAGATTAAGTGTAGAACAGATAAATTTAAGATGTAATTTTTCCACGAACGATAGGGGGTCATAATACCATTGTTCGACCGCGATAAGATCATGTTCGGGTCAAAATTATTCTGGTGTGTGTTTAACCCCAGCCACACACCCTAGCGGTGGCTTTCTGGGTAAATATATAAATAAAAATACGAAAATTGGGAAGTAGTACGCATAATCATTACATTAATCATTTTCAATCCCAATTTAATTTCTCTGTGACAAATTTTATTTACAATTACAACCAACATTTCCCGAGTTGACATCGAAAGCATAACCAACACACAGCGTATATACAAATAAGATAACTTTAATTTAAGTGAGAGAAATGACTTAACTTGAACTTATATTGTGCAGAAAACGTTCGTAATAAGTTAGGTGAACAGATTTAGAACATGAAATGAAAGAAATAGAATAGAATGGCAGGGTAAATTTGCGTATCCCTTCGCAGGCAACTAACTATTGGATGACGCTTTTGCCGTCTCATTTCGAATATCGTTAATGATGCTGCAGGTCAGAGTGGATTCGATTTAGTTGGAAAATATTGACAAATATTACATTAATAAATAATGTGTAGAAATAACAACAGGAAAAACTGTATTGAACAAGCAGACCAAATAGGTTTCTGCCCAAAAACAAGGAGCGTAAAATACATGCGGGAAGTTCATAAATATCTGTACCAGCTAACCAAACCCACAGCAATGAACGCAAGGGTTTTTAAGTTGAGGGTAGAGCTCAACCAATTCTAAGCCGTGTATGGCTTATGAAATCACTTTATCAGGGCAATTAGGGAGGGGGGCAGCGCACCCTTTCTCTGTGATGATAGTGGTTTCCCTGGAAGATCTGATACCAGAAAAATGACACAGATTGGGCGAAGCTGAGGGGGCCCAATGTACCCTGGATCACAATATTCTCTACCAATAATGGAGCAAAAAATTATTATTAGGTAATCTACCGGTTAAGGTAGGTTTTTGGATGGACACAACTATCAAAAAAACATTTTGTAATTCCAAACAAAACCTACTCTAGCAACCTAAACTACATCAGGTCCCTCTTCATCTCTGTGTACTTCTTTCCTCCCTTCATCCCGTCAAACATCCCTATCCTGTTCCTGCCCTTTCCTCGTTTGCCTAATATTCTCCCCTCTATTACCTTCTCGACATCCGCCTGCCGCTCAATACGCCTTTCATACATTTTTCCTGTCTCCATAGGATTTCTCTCAACAAGACCCTCTCCTCACCCACCATATCCAGTAATTCCTCATTTGTTTTCCTTTCGGTCCATTTCACCTTCTTCATTCTTCTCCACACCCACATTTCAAAAGCCTCCAATCTACGTCTATCCTCCTGCTTCAGTGACCACGTTTCCGCGCCGTACATAGCTACGCTCCATATCAGAGTTTTTACGAGTCTTGTCTTAACATCCCTACTCAACGTCCCCGTCATCAACTCCCTCCTCCTTGAGAAAGCCTCCTTGCTTAGCGCAATTCTTCTTCGTACGTCCCTGCAACTTTGACCGTATTTGCCCTAAACACTTCCAAGATATAGTATGTACTGTTCACCTGCTCTATTTTTCCCCGCCTATTTGAATATTTAGCTTAGCCTTTTTCTTTCTGGAAAATCGCATAACCTTTGCTTTATTTATATTGATTCTCATCTCACAATCTATTGCACTGCATTTCCAATTCACGCAACCATTGTTGTAATCCCTTGGTTACACTAACAAATTAAAGCTTGGTCATCAAGTAACTTAACTGATTTTACGAATTCCCCTCCGACTTTCATTCCTGCCTCCAGTTCTTCCCATGCCTCTTTAATCATTTCCTCCACATATACGTTGAACAGCACCGTTGACAATGGGCAACCCTGCCTTACACCTCTTCCTAACACTGCCCATCCGGACTCTCCGTTCCCCTCTCGCACCTGAGCAGTCTGAGACATGTACAGGTTGCGGATCAGTCTCCTGTCCCTCCAATCCATTCCTATTTTCTGCAATACACGCATTAATTTTTCCCAATTCACTCTATCAAACGATTTTTCGAAATCTACAAAACAGGCAAAAACGTCCTGATTTTATTCTATATTCCTCTAGATTAGTGATTTCATTACTGCAATGGCATCACGCGTACCTCTTCCTTTCCTAAAACCAAACTGATCATCCCCTAAGTAATCATTTGCCTTACTCTCTATCCTTTGGTTGATGATCCTGAGAATAACTTTAGCTGCGTGGGATATCAAACTTATTTTTATGTAATCCTCACATGAAGTAGCCTTTACCTTTTTCGGAATAGAAGCTAACACCGATCTCACAAAATCTTCCGGCCAGATTCCTTCTACATAGATACTACGAATCAGTCCATATAGAGTCTTATTCCAACATTTTCTAAACATTTCTGTAGTTCCGCAGGAATGTTGTCTACCCCAACGGGCTTATTTGGTTTCATCTCCTTCAATGCCCTTTCTATTTCATCGTCGAGTGTGCCTGGACCTAAGCTGTCTACCTAGCTAGTCTCTGCATGATCTTCGGCATCCTTGACTACCCTTGTTGGCCTAAGTTCTATACCATACAGTGCTTCTCTATATATTCCTTCCATCTCTCTTAGTTCTTTTCTATGTCAACTATTTTCTTACCCCACTTATCTTTAACGGTTAGCACAGATCTTTCCTTCTTACTTCCCGATAATAACTTAACCTTGCTGTAAAGCGCACCAATTTCATCCTTCCTCTGTAAACTTTCCATATCCTCGCATAGCGCTTTCCACCATTCTTCTTTTGATTTATTTGTGGCCCTTCTCAATTATTTAAAACTCTTTGTACTTCTTTTTGCCTAACTATGTGTTTACATTTTTCCATCTTCTTCTCTCATCCATCTTTGCAATCATCTCATGGAACTAAAAATATGCTATTTAATCTCAACAAAGAGCACCGTTAGGGAGGCTTTTGGGTCTTAACATAATCTTATGGGATTTGTATGGTACGATGTATTGTATCTCGTATCAGAAAAATTGACTCACTTTACAGACAGTCAACCGATAAGAGGTAGGTTTTTTTAGGAACTCCTGAAAATCTTGAAAAATATTTTTGTATGTAAGTACTTTAAAGAATATATGTATATTATTTTATCCCGATAAGATTTTCTTCTCCACATCTTAGGACATTTCCACCTCCGCCCTCCATTCTTTCCCTCCACCTCTTTCTCTCTGCATGCTCCAGTCTCTTCTCTCTGCATGCTCTGTCGCAACTTTCGACACCCCGCCCAATATCTTCTTTCCCAAATTTTATGACCCTCTTCAAATTCCCCGAAACTACCTCCTCTCTTCTTTATAAAATAAATGCAAAATTAATCCACACCACGGTCATAAATCATCCTTTCAGCTTTAGGGAAAATATGCTCCTTCAGGAAAGGAAGAATATGAAATTCTAGATAATTTCTGTCGATATTTGAGCTACGTGGCACGTGAAACCGCAAACGTTTCTTCAAAGCTTGGTGAAAAATGTTTTGAACCACGCGAACTGGAACCGAGGGCACCTAGTTCGTCCCTCAGTTCAAATTTTCCTTGTTTCGAATGTTTTTTTCAAGTATGCACCACAAACCTAAAATTCGTTTTATGTTCATTTACTCATCGGTAGTGCTCAAGTGTATTTAACTCCCCGATGCATATTTGAAGGAATATATTATTACCAGCTTTTAGCGTTCATTATTACAATTATTTCATTAATTTTACTGATGAGCTTAAGATTCTTGATAGACACTCTGTGAAAGTAATTGACACAAGACTACGTCACACCTCCGCTTTACTTTTCACGGCAGTCGAAATCTTAATAGATCTATCCGCCAGCCTTGAAGATATTCATTGAAGTGCCTTCACATTTACGAGTATGTCTTGAATTTTAACCGTATATACAATCCGTCTATTTGTATCACCATATTAGAATCCGCTGCCAGTGATGGCATCGGCCTCTTCAATTTGACCTAAAGGCTTTAACGGCAGTGTATACGAAATATCGTGGTTATAAAAACGAGATATTGTGGCTCGGCGTGGCACGGGTGCGATTAGGGATTCGTTCGACCGATTATGTCCCGGCACTCAGATAAGGAAAGTTGGAAAGCTGTACTTTATAAAAAAATACGAATGGAAAAGTATTTCGAAGCCTACAAGAGCCAAGGGGGAGTTTACCTGCGGCGTGTTTCCTGGAGTGCCAGTTTGGGGGCGGTATTGGGCGAGGGATCGAAAAGAGCATCGGCACAGCCGAGCGTCTCGCCATCCTCGCAATTCGGCTCATCAACAACTTGTGTTTTTGTGCGAAGGTTCACTTGGATGACAACCATTCCACATAGTAATTCCTCGTCCAGCCACCCTTCGCCCTCTTCCTTCTGCTGAGCGCATTCTTCCTAAGGAATGAGAGCATCACAAGGGATGCCCGAAAAACATTGCAGATAGACGTTGCAGCGGCAAAGTTAGAGAAACGAAACGAAATAGAGCTGGCCATCGGTCCGATCCGCTCCACGGAGATGCGTCGGATGGGGATAGGTGGTCGGTTGCTAGGGTTTCGAGAGTGTAGAGGTGGGGGGGGAGGAGGAAAGATGGGGTGCAGGGAGAGGGGACGGGAGGGGGCCTGAGGCCATTTCCGTGGCGTTGGGCCACTTTTGGAAGGTGTTCTAACCCTCCCCAAAGGCAACAATCATAGGGTCGGACAAAGCAAACCGACGGGGCCCCGGCCATCGGGCCAGGGCGAATAGATTCGGATGAGAGTTGTGTTTGAATAATAGGGCGTGTTCCAGTGAAAGGTGTTTTCTTTCGAAATGTATCGCCGGTTCCTCATCCTCAACTTTAATAACGGTTGACGCTGTGAGAGGGAGGGAGGGGTAGGTGGGTTTGGGGGAGTGGGAGTAGCAGGGAGGGGGAGTCGAATTCTCCCCCCTCCCCGGCGGTCGTCCTCGTCTTCGCTCGGAAATAAATTGAACTCGCCCGCTCTCTCCTTAATATCCTCGGACACTCCATGGAGGAAAGATTTAGACGCGCTCGCCTCTTTACTCTCAAAAAGACTCCGCCGGCCAATTTTTTACAGCGATGACGTTTGATTACGTTACCGTCAAAGGGGTCCATTGATGGTGTTATATATTTGCTTAATCTGTGCGTGGGGGAATCGAGAAATTAAATGCAATTTGTGAGTAACATCCCCGTAACACGAGGGCATGACTGCGCAGCCGGCAATATATCTCCCCGCAGATTTCCCGGCAGAGGAAGGGGGAAGTGCCGCGGGGGTATTCTCTGCTCCGCGCACTTTTTCGGAGTGCGGGGAAGAAGGCGAGGAACGCAAGAGAGTGGCAGCGGAAGAAGAAGTAGTATCCTCACGGCACGGGGACGTAATCGACCGATAGAAATAGAAAGCGGCTTCGGATGGCCGAGACGGTCACCGGCGGGACTATGCGAAGAGAAGAAGGCCTTTCGGATTAAACAGTACACGTGTTTCCACTCAACTTCCGCGGAACCGCGCACGGGTCAATTAATAAACTCATTACTTTGCCATACATCAACTCCGATTCGCGCGAGAGGCGCCCTTATAAATATTTATGGTTTCCGTATTATACAGTTTTGCCACATAAAGCTAAATTGACTTCGGATGGCAGGGTTCCCGGAGATAAATATCCCGGCCATTTCTTAAGCAATAATGGCGACTCTTATGCATAGAAGCATGCCTACCTCCGACATGGGAGTCAAGACCAAGAATTGTTAACCAGGAGAGAAAATAATTGCTTTTCAATGACATGAAAGACTTTTGAATACTTCTGATACAAAGTACCGGAGGAATTAATTATATGGGTCAGTTATTATAAGGGTTATTGTGATATTTTTAAGTATATTATTTAGTTCAGATGTCTTATTTTCAGACGCTGGTTATCAAGTATGATTGCATTTATTGTTTTTTTAGTTGGTAGTCAATTTGCATGAAGAGTAAACGCCGTAATAAATAGTTTTATACATTCGATATAAAAAATTTGTTACAGTATCATCTTGGAACAAATATCATTCGTAAATGTATATTTCAACGCAAACATTCGAAATGTCTCAATGATAAAATCCAAACGGAGAGTTCAGCCTTCGTATCTTTGGCAAGCCCGACGAAAGAGAATGATTTCTCTTCTGTAACATTTATAACGGCTTAAAAAATAGACTCAAAGAGTTTCACACTCAGGAAAAGCAATTGGATATGTATTATATTGACATTATTTATTCCCTATAGTCTTTCTAAAACAATAACCGTGAATCACTTTAGCGATAAATAGCTTCATTCCACTAGCCTAACGCTCTGCAGGTCCTAAACTGAGGGTTGACAGTCAACTAATCGACAAAAGTAAGTCATCACATAGATAGTGATTATTTTGGGTTACATAAATAGTTATTTAAGTAATCAGTGGCCCTAGAGTAGCTGCAGGTTGTTGACCTCATATTCCCCATGACCTTCAACAATGTGAACGGGAAGCTAGTAGAATTCAATGAAACGCATAGCATGACATTTCTCAAGTTTTATTTTTTGGAGTAAGATCTGGTGCTCATGAGGTATGCTGGTACGTATTTGCTTCATGAAGGATTCTCGGATCTTCCACTGGGTCAGGGGTTCCATGTTGGCCAACATGGAACCCCTGACCCGGTGGAAGACCGAGAATCCTTCATGAAAAAAATATATTTTGTATTTCGTAATGGCTCAGAATTTTATTTTAGAAATTAAAATGTTAATTCCATGAAAATTAAACTTTACGCATTCCAAGCAGTTAAACTCATGGATGCAAGCCTGGATCACACATCAAGAATAAAACGCGGTGGATTGCGCCACATCACCGGGCAGCGGCGGATCCAGCCAAATTTAATTTCTCCCAAAGCCGCGGTTGACGACGCCTGAGCGATCTACAGTTTGAGGTGGGAAAACAACAGTTTTTTTTCAGGTTGGCCCATCCATTTTCGGGTATAAACGGACGTTATTGCTATCTTTTTTTGTGACACGCCAAGGGTCGAACAACTAGAGTTAGCATATTTGTTTATTTACTTAACGACTTTTATTGATGCGAGATTGAGACTTAATCATTCTTCCACCTAACCACTATACACGTACATACATACAGTAAACGCAATTAAAAACACCAAATATGACCCAAGTTCAAGGTTGGAGCTGAAACTGTAACCATTAGATGAACAGGTCCGAGCACACCTGATCACTCCGGACGGAGCAAATAAAAAATTGAGGAAGATTAATTATTCGTGTATTTTCCTTGGAAACTAGAATATTCAACAAAGGCATAAAATGAATTTTTAAAAATTTTCATACGCAAAATATGATCCCGAAAACAAAAGCATCTGAGTTTGATTTCTTAGAATATGCATCAAACCCAGGGAAATCTATCGCTTGCACTTCACGCATGCGGCCGAATACAGGAAATATCAAAAGTGGGGAAAGAAAAAGGAGGAATGAAAAAAAAGAGAGAGGTGGATATCTCAATATCTCCACCTCTCACAAAAAAGTGAGAGGTGGAGTGTTAGTGAAATGCTGATGTGTTTGAGATGAGGGCAAGCGGCGGAGAGAAATGGGATGGGCGGATGAAGAAAGGCGGGGATTGGGTCCATCCGCGCGAAATGCTCTTGGGAGGCCACGAAGACTTAAAAGAGGATTGAGGGACCGTGCGAGCGAAACCAACCTCCAATCAAAAGAGACCGCGGGAAATGCCGCGGCAGTAACTTTTAACGGAGTCGTGCACTAATGCGAATTACAAGGCATCCATTTTTAAGTGTAAAAATCATTCGCCTTTTACGGATTTCCGGATCCCTCCATGGAAAGCACGGATCTGAATATTTGTGACAAATTATGCAAGGTATTTTGTCATAAAATCTTGTTTCCTTTAAATCCCCTTAGATTTCGAAGAGTAAGAGGACGCTTCGGTATTTTTAAGTGACTAAAGCACTCGGCTGAACACGGAGGGATCCGGGTTCAAATCCCTGTCAAGACGAATGATTTTTAAACTCTGATATTGTTTCCATCTCTAATCAGCTGACTGCTCATGACGACAGGAAGAGGGCAACAACCCAGAGGACGAACCTTTCGGACAAAATTATTATCTCTCAAATCTCGTTCGCTTCCTGAAATTTGCTGACCACATAGAGACGAGGAGACGGATTGGGTAAAAAAAATATTGTAACCCAATCCGCATTTTGCAATGGATTGTACACAAAAAAATACCCCAGAAGAAGAACCGCCTACATTTCGGCGATCAGAGTTTATCCATCTACAGATTACCGGTTCACAAAAGAAACCGAAGGAAGACGACCCTCGAGGGTGGGATGGGAGAGGATAGGCGTCAGATCTGTAGGTGGAGTTTAGGGGGGGGGGAAGGGGTCACGGGCCCCCAGGTGTGGCCAACGCCCACCGCCGCTTTTGGGCGCGAAACCGCGTTTCCTCCGCACGGACGATCGCCCGTCGGAGATTGGCTGGACCGTCGTAGATTAGGGGGTGGCGATAAGGGGACGACGCGACGAGCCCTCCCTCCCCCTAGGCACTCTATACCCTACCCCCCCGGGTGGTGCGGTCCTCGCTCGATTAAAGGAAGGGACCACACCACCTCCCACAATCCCCCGCTGCAGTCCACGGCATCAACAACAGCAAAAAAAGAGCGGGCGAGGGGCGGGAGGGGGGATCGATCGCTATCCGCCCAACGACGGCGAGGAGCGTAATACCGCCGACGATACGCGATCACCTTCCAACACCCCCCCCCCCTCTCCCGCCCCCCGGCAACGAGCCTCTTCCCTTCAGAACACGGGTGGGGGGTGCAAGGGGAAGAGAGGGCGTCGACGACGACGAATCTTCCGAACGAAGATCGAGCGAGAACACCTGTCGACGTGGACCCACCCCCTCAAAACCCCCCTCCGCCCCCGGTAGGTGCGGTCAGCTTAGTGTGCCGACGCCATAAAAGGCCTTTCTATTAGGGCTGTTGGAAACCACGGTGCGTCGGGTGGGTGAGGCCTGTTCATATTAACTTTGATTTAAACCAGTTGACACTGTCTTAACGGCATTGGCGCACGCGATTACCCGCGTGGCGGGCGATGCTCATGTCGGGGTGAATAGTCATGCGACGTCAATATTCATGTCGAGGTCGATATAGTGCCGAAGTCGATATTGACACAGTCGTCCTTTTGGAGTCGACGTATAAAATGATGTCGGAATTAATTTCGAGGTCGATATTGATGTCCACGCCGACATTGATTTCGACATAAACGTCGATGTCCACGGTTGTGCTGGTGCCGAAACGAATGCATCGAAAAAATTATTTCTCACGAAAGATTACGTAAATGCGAGGAAGAAACCAGTGACGCCATTTCATTGGGTGCTATACCACTTATTAAATGCGTATGTTTTCGCTGGACGTCTAAATTGAAAGGTCTAAAAAAATAAAAAATAAATATACCAATGATTTCTTTTTTAGAATTTAATGTCGAAAGCAGTCCGCGATGCCATAAAAAGTCATTGTCTTGATATTAATTATAGAATCAGGACACTTTTAATGCAAAAACTCAATTCTAATGGTAGATGTTATGATATTACAAATGGCGTCAACATGACAAGGATGTCTAAGTCGATATTACCGAAATTTACAACATGGACATTGTCGAATGCTACATATCATGGTGGAATTGGCGGCATTGCACTAATTTTTTATCGTGACCCGTAAAGATTAATTCTGATGTTGAATCCAATGAAGCATTTTTGTTACTCAGTAACTTTATGGACACACTAATTTAGTAAAATAATTGAAATGCACAAAGTTATTTTCTGTATTCATTATAATTTTGAGAGTGCATCCTGTAGGATCGGGATAAACTCCATTGTGAATAGCGTTGAGAGGCTGACTTTGTGTGCTGTGCAAGACTGATATAGAGCTTCAAAGAGCGCCACGTGCTACAGAACGGACAAAGGTGCTGCAACAAGGACGTACGGAAAAAATATAATCCCTTTCGAATCCCGACGCAGCAAATTAACGACTTCCGGAAGTCCATATAAGAACTTTACTTATCTGATCGTGAGGAACGCAATCAATGTATCACTGGTAGTAAGAATATCGCCAAGAGATCGAATTTTGTCTCAGAAAAGATATACGACATATCACCGGACGACCATAAATTGCAAGTTTATGGGGAAATGAAGTGCAGCCACTCTGAGGGGGCTGTTCTTAAATTACGTAAGGTCATCTTCGGCTAAATGTACCCCTCCTTCCCTTTGAAAGGATTCGTAAGGCATGAACCCTCCTTTACCTTGAATCTATCATCACTCGCGACCTCTCTTGGGTGAAACTTACACGAGGTATATGTGGACAAGCCAAAGAAACTAGGATTTATTAGAAGAGTATTGGGAAAATGTGGAGAAAAGATTAACGACAATATCATCTTTCTCTGATTTGCCTCCATTTGAAAGAGACAGCTAGTATATGGAATCCTCATGAAATTCTCAAATTTTATAAAATATTCTTATGATAAATTTAGTAGCGTGTCCAAAATATTAATGAAATTAGTTTGGGAATCTGTCACGGCGAGAAGGTTAAATTACAGATTTAAGCTCTAGCATAGATTGGAACGACGTCTCATTACCGATAGTGTTGAAAATGGGTTATAACCCATATCGTACTACGGTAGGGGAGATCATGTCGATAAAATTATAAAGATTAAGTGCAGATTATTATTGGATAGATTAGATAGATTATCATGTAATTTTCCAGGAACGATAAGGGATCAGAATACTGACATCCGACTGCGCTTGGGGGGAATGGAATTGTGTCAAAAGTATGTGATCTAAGTGAGTAATAACCCCTGCAACACACACTGCCGTAGTCTTCCATGGTACTGCTATAATACGTACTGGTATTTATCGGTGTTCTAATCATCAATATCAAACAGGAAACTTTTTCTAAAACAAAAATAAATCAAGTAGGCTAGACTACAGAAGATACACTGAGATCGGCTCTATAAGATGATTTGCAAAAAATGTTCGTAAATTGCCATGAAAGAAAACTTTTCCATTTTGTTAGCACTACGAGTAGAATAAGTACACAGAGTGAAATTTAACGTAATGGCACTTTTAACAGGCCAATAAAAGCTTAAATAACCCTGAAACGACAGTCTCATTAGTGAGTACGCCTTTCTTCCTCAAAGGAGCCTGATTTCATTAAAAGTTGGGCCCATGTGACGACGTGCATCAACAAAACCACCTTGCAGCATTTTAAATCGTTTATTTCCATATAACTAACCATGAACAATTCCAAAAACTCCAAACAGCAACAATATAAGGATTTTCTCATTTGTAATCCATAATTCCAAATAAGAACAAACCATATTTGCCTAAATGTACATGATAAAAGATTGTAACCCTGTGGAGGCTCACAGACATTAGGTAATGCATATATAAAGAAACCCGACTGCATATGATACCATTCCGTACGTTACCAGAACGGCTGAAAAGATAAGTAGGCTCCTACGGAAGCTTAATGCAGTAACTAGGTTCTCCACAACGAGAATAACTAGCGGCATCACCTCTAAGCCTGAGGACCGGATACCTGATCTCATGTACGAAGGAGAGTATATGAGATCAAGCGCACATGTGGAGGATCCTATATCGGCCAAACAGAAAGGTCCATTGTATGCAGAATTAAGGAGAACCAAAGGACCACTGGCAAGAAACAGCTCCGACAGTGGATGCAACCAGAACACGCCATTGAGTTCGACCAAAAAAAAGTGCTGGCAAGAGGGAAACGTTATTTCCCGAGACTCATAAGAGAAGCGGTAGAAATAACGAAGGATTCCATCAATTTCAACCATGAGCACTGCTATACCCTGACTTCGACATGGAAAAGGTTAATTACACTTAATCGCCAAGGAACAGCAAATCAGAGCGCTCCGGACCAGCCAGTGTCTCCTACGTATATAGCGACCAAAATACAACGAAGATATTTCCACCCCGAAGAGGAATGTTTTCCCAAAACGGAGTTTCTTTCTGTTCTGCTCTTGTTATTTTACTACAGAGTTTATACCTTGTTTCACTCTATCTGTACATGACGGAAATAAAAACCTTAAAACTGAAAAACTGAACAAGGAAGATCAATTCGACCGGATGACCTTTCATTCCTACCTCCAGTTCTTCCCATGCCTCTTTAATCGTTTCCCCCACATTTACGTAGAACAGCACCGGTGACAATGGGCAACCTCTTCCTAACACTGCCCATCCGGACTCTACGTTCCCCAGTCGCACCTGAGTAGTCTGAGACACGCACAGGTTGCAGATTAGCCTCCTATCCCTCCAATCTATTTCTATTTTCTGCAATACACTCATTAGTATTTCCCAATTCACTCTATCAAACGCTTTTTCGAAATCTAAGAAACAGGCAAATACGTCCTAATTGTATACCTTATTCCTCTCGATTAGTGATCTCATTACTGCAATGGCATTGCGCGTGTCTTTCCACTTCCTAAATCCAAATTGATCATCTACTAAGTAATTATTTGCTCTGTTCTCCCTCCTTTTACTGGTGATCCTGGAATGGGATATTCTGGAATGAAGGATATAAAATGATTTAGCATTTCAAAGTAACATTTTTCCCGAAGACTATGCTGGACGTTAAGATTTTAGTTTGAAACGAGTGTTCTAGGAATGTGAAAATGTCGTTTAGGATTATGTATTTCAGGAAATAATAGAACATAGATATAACAAAGATTTATGGTGACACATTTGGTCGTGTTTATATCTTTACATCCCTAATTATATGAGAGACGTTGATTATATGCTTTCCAACCGTTAGACCTATGGCTTCTGCCATTGATTTGCTAACTAACTCTGGACAGAGCCCTTCTTGGAACCCGGGACGTCCTCCGTTCTTGGTTATATAAGGATTTTGCTGGATTCGCTTTGCGCGATAAAAAATAAATTCATTAATATGCTAGCTGTTAGGGGTCCCTCTCCTAGTTTTCTTAGCTTGGAATTTGAAAAAACTGTGGAATTTAAAACATGGAATTACGGCGCGCTGTTCATGACTTTTTCACTATTAATTGTGCTTAAGATGACTGAATGGTTGGAGGATAAATCTTAAAAAACACGTACCTATACTCATGAGGAAAAATATTCTACTAGGATATCTTCATTTAATATTCCCTGCAATTTTGCATACGACGGATTGTATGATTATTATCACTTCCATATAATAGTTAATGAAACATTCCTGCTCTGTTCTTACTTTTAGAATGCCTCAACAGAGTTTTACTAATACCTTTTCTGTTCGTACTCGAGCCACAATTTTTCAGTTGTCTTGAATCATTTCTTATTTCATTACAAGTCGAACATTCAAATTACGCTGTTATGAGCATGAATATACTCCCGCGATACCCACTAATCTATGACAGAGAATTTGACGAACTTACCCATTCAAAATATTTAATTTTAGTCATTCAGACTCCGGCGCCATTGACAACAGAGTTCTTTAAAAGGAGTCGCCCGTAACTCCGATAGTGTTGTTGAAAAATGGCGCAGTCATTAATTTGTTTATAAATTCATATCAATTTTATTTTTGAAATTTATATTCATAATATTCATTGATTCTTATTCGCCCTCGCATTTGGGGTCCCTCTGTGAAGGAATGGGGCCGATGGGGGAGAGATCGTTAATGCGGTTGGATAAGGGTGTCCAACAGGGCCAGTGAGAGGGAGAAAGAGAGCGCGGAGGGGAGCATCCAATGGAACAATAGCATCATAGCAGAGCAATCTGAAATGTTTCTGTCTCCATACATCAGTTTGAATACCAAGAAACCATTTTCAAGACTGAAAGAAAGACTACTTCAAATATTTTCGTAAGATATCGATGTGGTTGTTTATATTTATGGCGCCATTAAACAGCGTTCCCACTGTAAAATAAATCTACCATTACTTACGAGGATATGCTAAAGCATTGAGCCAACATTCTCAAATATTAATTGCAACTGACCTGAATTAATTAGGATGTTTATAGGAAGAAATATTTTTTAAGATACACCTATTTTACATTTCCTATAGCAAAACAAGCTAATTCAAGCAATATTAATTGTGAAGATAATATGAATAAATTACAGTCCTATTTAATACATACAAATGCACTTAGTCGCAGTCTGTGGAAGATTTTAACACTCACATTTTTAAAGGAAAGGAAGAAAAAGGAGCACTATGATACTACGACATCATACAAGGCAGATACAAACACAGCTTTGGCCAAAGAGAGGAAGGGTACTGAAAGAAAATGCACAGGAAAGTGGGATCGGGAATTGAAAGCTGAGACGTATCTGACGTGAATCCTCTCAACTCGACTCGACTGCATCTGATGACGCACCTCACGACAGGGAAAAGATTGTTGAGGTGAGTTCTATTTGGAAAGGTATAGTTTATTATTAATATAAATATTTACTAACCCTTTAACTTGAATAAAAGATGAGATAGTTTTCACATAGTCCTAAACCATTAACAGAGGGAGAGCAATTTTCCATTTCTATTTCAATAATGTTTTTCTCGATAGGGCTCAACCTGAAAGAGAACAGCGTAAAGAATACATAGGTATAACAGAATTCTGCCTCTTTAAGTTACTAGTCGTGTCACAAGTCTTTGCAATTTTATTTAAAGACTCCCTGTAATTTTAGCACATCTGCCAATTCTATTACCACTTTCAATGATTTAAAAGAATATAATAAATATGAATTCATGTTTGAGAATATTTTCCAAGATTTTAAAATTTACCCGTTATTTTCAGTAAACGACTCCAAATTCATTCCTTATTATTCCATTTTTCCCAGCCTCTTTTGTTGCCCATCCTACAAAAAGATTTTGGTTCCCTGAGAGCCCTTCATCTTTCCAAATGACGTTTACAATTGGGAAAGTCAATATCGCGGGCAAAGAAAGGTTGGAGTCATAGATTGACGACGATGGACTCGAGAAAAGAAAAAAAATCACTGAATGCGTGAAAGTTTTCTCCATGTAAAATTTGGTGTGTAGCCAGTGGTGGGGTCCACGAAAAAGTGTTCCTTGTGGAAAGATTATGAGAATGAATATGACTTTGAGTTTTAAAATATACGTCTAATTATGGAAAGAACAAGTTGAAAAGAGAGGATAACAATTGAAGTCTCCATTGAGGTGGTGAAAGAGAGAAATTGTTTGGAAGAAGTTGTAAGGAGGTAGGAAACTAAGAAGAAGGTTAAAAAAGGAAGGGAAGAAAATTCTAAGAAAGTGAATGAAGTTGGAACTGAGTAGTATGCAGTTGTCGAACCCAGGGGCATGATGAGGGAGGCTATGCAATTAGGGGGGATGGAGAAATGAAGGGGTAGGATGGGCATCGATAGGCGGAAGGTGCGAGGAAGTGAAGAAGACAGATTTTATATTCTAACTTGAAGGCGACGCTAAATCAATCTCAGGGACCATCTAAAACCTTTTTCTAATTTTCGAGGCTTCGCAAAACAGTGACATAAATACTAAGTACATACTTACACGTTGATCTAATAAGATTTGCTAACATGATTGGTATATTTATTAAGAAAAAATGCATACGATTTATTTTATGAAATATTTTTAACTCCACTAGCTAAATGAAATTTTACAATGATTATAAACAAAGATGATGCATTTCTCATCCTGGCTACTCCGACGATCCGAGTACTCTATTGGTCCCTTATCACACCCCCTTTGAGGAGTGGAACGCCAGGGTGGACCAAAGTGATGAGAGTTGAATTCGAAATAACGAGGATAAGGAATAACTATAAGAAAACTCTCTTGTCCCCTTTGTCACCACTCGCGAATTTACCAGGATAAATAATATTGAAATTGAATAATAAACAACTTGGCTTTACCACATAGAAATTATATGTGGAAGAGACACGTTGTTTATTATTCAATGTTTATATGAAGGTTTTCCGCCAAGTCACGTCAGAAACTGTTTTATTTTGATAAATAATAGTTTAATTCAAAGTCTAAAAGTTTTATGAGTTCGACAATTCTGGTAGAATAATAAAGTATTGCCAATCATTCAGTTCTGAATTGGCAGTTGGCATAACGTTCGTCGTGATTACAACCCTTAATATTAGAAATGAACGCTCGCTTAACTAAGAGGAAAATGCTAAGAGCAGTGTGCTAATTTTATTTTTATAACATCCATTATAAACTTTAGCAAAGAGTCACAGGTCGAAACTTGGGCTAGCTGATATTGTATTTACGATTTATTACTGTATTGTTTCAATACTATCCGTCACCCGGCGCCCCGGACCGTTGCCTTACTGGCCCGCCCTCTAACCCGGCCCTGGACAGGTGCGACCGATTCGCAGCGCAAACATATCTGCAGAGAGTCGAGCGATATACACTCCCAATTCTTTTATTTACATCGAGGAAAGTCAATATTTCACCTTCTTTTAACCACCTTAGGTATTATCACCTAGAAATAGGTGATAAGTATATCATCATAAAGTTATAGATTAGATTCAAAGTGAATCGGCTAGACTTTTAACAGTTGTCTGGAAGTAAAATAAGCAATAAAGGATATAGGATGGTCTAGAATGACCCTTATAGAAATTTTCTCTCCTGGGATCGCGAATAATCACTAATGACTGCATTAAAAGATCGTCGTCCGGCTGTGGGAATCTCTCAGGTACTTCCTTCTCAAGCATCGTGAAATGTATAGATGTCAAACATACGTAAAGAAGATTCGGAGTGATGAGAAACAGCTATCAATAAGATTGGAGACTTTCAGACAGGCATAGAATACTCACGTTTACTCCCGTCACCGGATGAAATCATATTATAACTAAACGCTACACCGGCAGATTAATCCACCCAACGGAATAAGTCTTCCGCGCCAGCAACAGCGCTCTCGAGTGGACCACCCGCGAGGGGACTCATTCCTGGTTCTAGGCATCTGCGGGGGATGTACAGGTCCTTTCCCCTCTCCCGCCCCTCCCTTGAGCCCCCAGCCAAGAATTCGTGGACGATCGCTTGCTGAGATCCCTGATCGTATTTTTGGTCTCACCTGGCCGCAAAAAATTTATCGTACAGCTAGCAACCCAAATGAATTCAATGGAAACACCCTTAAAACCAGTAGAGCAAGGCTTTCCTGTCGTATCTGTTATGTGAACACTTCATAAAGTAAATTCGTTTTTGCATAAAATAAACTTTTGGGTTTTGTCATAATTCATCGACACAGACCCATGTGGCAGTTTGCATGATATTCTTGGCTGGTTATAAGGATATCCACACACTTCACAGACAGACATAAGGGAAATGTAATGAAAAAGTAAAAGAGAGGGCTTATTTCGCTCTAGTCAGTCCACATTTTGAATACGCCGCAAATATTTGGGATCCTCGGGAGAAAGTGCGGCTAAAAGAATTTGATAAAGTCCAGAGAAAATCCGCCATATTCTTCAAAAACTATTACGATAAGATAAGGAATGTGACAAGTATTTTAGGGGAATCAGGCTGGGAGCCGCTTGAGATCCGGAGAGAACCAGCAGGAATTAGACTTTTAGAAAGGTTCAGAGCCAACGCATTTATCAAATGTCACTAAAGGAATTATTTTGGCCCAACACAATTTAGGTGGACCAGGTCACAAAGATAAAATAAGGGAGATAGACTCCGATGGAGACAGATACAAATCTTTGGTCTTTCTCCTGGAAATCAGGAATCATAATTGTAAGGAATCAAAGTCACTATAGATATAGTAAAGACAATGGATATAAACGTCAAGACAAGATTAAACGCTGCCTATACATAAGGTATATTCGTAGGTGAATGCGTATGTGAGATATGCTAGTTAACAGTATATGTATTTGCGTGCGTTCAAGCTAAAAAGGTTTTTGCATGAATGTATACGCTTCTGTGGGTGTAGATTTCGAATTTGTTTAGTTTTGCATGTAGTTTTATTCTCATTTACGAGCAGTGACCTAATGCCCCCGCCACACCCCCTTGCGGCGGCTTGCGGAGTATTCTGTAGACTTAGATGAGAGAACATGTTTTACCTCCCATCTGAGCCAGCAATTCACGGCGATGCAAACGTTCGATTCCGTCTCGATGGACAACTACGACTCAATTTTCCGGTCTACTCTCATGGTGCTCTCCCTAGGAATCCCATCGGCAACGTTGGCAGGTCATCTGCGGGAAAGAAAATCAATTTCGAATGAGATATCGGGGAAAAGAGTGAGATAAAGATGATGAGCGAAAACATGAGTTGGGTTAAATGTAATAGAGTATTATGCAATTGGCATTATTTTAAATTGTTCAGAAAAAGCTATCCTTGGGAACCGTAAGGAAAGTTATCAATATTGGTTTATATACCTCCTTAGATGCTTTCATACTCCTTGAAATCAACTTTTTTAAACTTAAATTACTCAAATAATCCCTAATTACTCAAATAAAAATTTCTTCTTTCAAGGTAAATATTACCCCCAATATTTATTTAAAACAACTGATTGTTGAAACCATGATTTAGTCAAAGTTATAGTAAAGTTGTGTTAGAACCTATTTTTCTGTTTTCAATATATTTGCTGACGAGGTAGGCACATGTACTTTCAATTTGACGTTTCATTTCTGCTAAAAAATAATGAGACGTTGAAAAATATCGACATTTTGAAAAAATAACACGAAAGCTCTGGAAGATTTCTAATCATATTTGAATTGAATACACCATTTTGGGTTTTATAAAATTAATCATACTGGCAAATTGCATTCAACTGGAAATCTGAAGTGGCAAACTTGTTCGACTTTTTCCATGTAACACATGATAACATGTTCCAAATCATTTGCGGACTAAATTTTCCTTTTTTGTGAGCGGAGGGGATATATTTGTAAAGAGCAGATATTATATTATTTATAACTCGGGAGGATCATTTTGAAACAATCTTGAAAAATGTTTTCCAGAAAAATAAACGTTTTTGAACTATTTGTTTAACACTTAATGATTTTTAACACTTTCTAAGAAGATTATGATTCTTTATTAAAAAAACGTTATGCTCTAGATTACTTGGCAATTTCTTGATCTTTTAGAGTCTTCCAATACTCATTAAGACTCCAGAAGTATACATGAACTCCGGCGAAATTAGATGTAAACAAAATATAATCAAAGTGTATATTGCTAAGAACCAAACACTAAAGATGTGGTACTCCATAGTTTTATATTTAACAGTTAGTGAATCGTCATAATACGGTCTCATAAATTCAACATTCAGCTTATCTGATTATTAGTTAATTGAGCCGTTTAGCAATGAGTCATAATCCTGGCCCTTATCGGTAATCATCTTTATGTTATTAGCCGAGGATTATGTCGCGACAGGTCCTCAAGTATTTCTTAATTGTTTTTTAAAAGTTTATTTCTTCCATCACCTACCATTCAATATTCCTCCTAGCTTAACCCTGATTTCTCACCGAATGAGGAAAGTAATTAAACATTATAAGCACATTAAAACTATTGATTCCCACCATCTTTTACGTCCACACTCTGTGATCATCAGGTACTGACTGTTTATTCCTTTCGGTGGTTGATGTCATTATGGTCTTCTCTTTCGACCTAGCTGCCTCGGGGTGCTACCAATTTATTCCCCCTTCATTTTCCATTAGTCCCTTTTCAATCATTCTTTCGAGTGCTTCTTCATTTATTTTTCCGTCCATACAATTTACTTTCATCAGTCTTCTGTAGCACCACGTTTTCATCTAATTTATAATCGTGTTCCCTCGGTCGCTTCCTTTGCCCATTTCTCACCGTCATGGAAAAGTAGGCTCTAGAGGTAATTCCTAGAATGATATTAATTGATGTTAGTTGTCGTTTCGACTGATTGAAAACTTGTACGCTATTCCACTTCCTATCCCCATCTAGCGTTTCCATGGTTAACTTACAGCCTAGTGTTCCAAGATAGTTCTTCAAAGGTGCTCTTCTGTAGTGATATGTGAAAGTGATCGTTCTTGTGGACTAATGATTCACTACCATGAGATTAGGGTGCATTAGGCAACTGACTGGTGGGATCTGATTTGATTTCCGCTTACTCTGGGAATTTTCGGTTAAAAAAACTGTGTTTTATGGGCAGTAGATCTTCCTTAGAAACCTCACCGCTGGGAAAGAAACTGACCCCTCTAATTACCCTGCTATAGTGCGTGAATTTCCTATAACCTATGAGCACCTATTGTCCAGTTGATTACTTTTATGATTCTTATTTTTAAGTATGTGTAGTCACACCCTTAACATACACGAAGGTATTTTTTGAGATTTTCCTCGAGTCTCTGCATACATCCACAAACGGCATCATTATTATTAGATAAACCACGTTGCAATTAGGCATTTGTCTTGGTGGCAACGGTCCAGTCTGATCCCTCAGTCACTCATACATCAATTGCACATACATACATACACACACACAAAAGAGGAACACATATTAGACAAAATGCTGCTATATACAATGACACTTTTAGATTACCATTGGATCCTATGCCATCACACAAGAATTAGGTTTACACCATACTAGTACATACTACACACCGTCCATCGCCACATTCCGTCTGTAATCACCCACTCTTCAATTTCATATACCGTTCAAAATCACGCACCGTTAACACATTATTCACTTCTGCAATACAAATCATCACTCCGTCCACATGAAATACATATAGTATTTAAATTTGTACAATAGTATAATAATCACTAATAAATAAGGTTTATCACCAAATGGCTGCTTTAAAATTATACTTAAAACTCCTAAAATTGGACGGAAAGGGCTCAAACAAACCTCCACGCACGCAATAGTTTTGTTTAAAAAGGAGTATTTTTTCTTATTTGTCTTTGGCGTTCTTATTTTTATTTTAAAACTGTGGTCGTTTTTTCCCTAAAAGTTTGGTTTTTCTAATTCTTTCCATTGATCTTCCCACGATTCCTTATTTTTAACAATTCTATACATAGCGCCTGACCTTCTTCTTTTTCTTCTATTTTTCAAACTCTCCCATTTCAGTATACCCAACATTTCAGTGACACGCTCTGTTCTTTTGTACCTTCATAGTTCATATCTTGCTGCCTTTCTTTGAACTTTTTCTATCTCTTTAATATTTCCCTCCTCATATGGATCCCACACTATGGACGAGGACGAGGACGACACACGAGTCTCCTGTGAGCAAACTTAAACTTATTTCAGTTAAATTTTTTAAGGTAATCTACCGGTTAAGGTAGGATTTTGGATGGACACAACTCTCATATAAACATTTTATAACTCCAAAAAAACCCAATCCAGCAACCTAATCTACATCAGGTCCCTCTTCATCTCTGTGTACTTCTTTCCTCCCTTCATCCCGTCCAACACCCTTATCCTGTTCCTGCCCTTTCCTCGCTTGCCCAACATTCACCCCTCTATTACCTTCTTCAACATCCCACTACCGCTCAATACGCATTTCATCCATTTTTCCTGCCTTCATAGGATTTCTCTCAACAAACCCCTCTCCTCCCCCACCATCTCTAGTACTTCCTCATTTGTTTTCCTTTCGGTCCATTTCACCTTCTCCATTCTTCTCCACACCCACATTTCAAAATCCTCTAATCTACGTCTATCCTCCTGCTTCAGTGACCACGTTTCCGCGCCGTACATAGCTACGCTCTATATCAGAGTTTTTACGAGTCTTGTCTTAACATCCCTACTCAACGTCCCCGTCAACAACTCCCACCTCCTTGAGAAAGCGTCCTTGCCTAGCGCAATTCTTCTCCTTACGTCCCTACCACTTTGACCATATTGGTCCAAAACACTTCCGAGATATACTATATAAACTGTTTTACCTGCTCTATTTTTTACCCGCATATTTTAATATTTAGCTTAGCCTTTTTCTTTCTGGAAAATCGCATAACCTTTGTTTTATTAATATTGATTCTCATCCCATATTTATCGCACTGAACCCCCAATTCACTCAGCAATGCTTGCAACCCCTTGGCTGACTGAGCAACTAATGCTTGGTCATCAGAAAACCTAACCGATTTTACGAATTCCCCTCCGACTTTCATTCTTACCTCCAGTTCTTCCCATGCCTCTTTAATCATTTCCTCCACATTTAAGTTGAACAGCACCGGTGACAATGGGCAGCCCTACCTTACCCCTCTTCCTAACACTGGTCATCCGGACTCTCCGTTCCCCACTCGCACCTGAGCAGTCTGAGACATGTACAGGCTGGGGATCAGTCTCCTGTCCCTCAAATCCATTCCTATTGTCTGCAATACACGCATTAATTTTTCCCAATTCACTCTATCAAACGCTTTTTCGAAATCTACATCACAGGCAAAAACGTCCTGAATGCATTCTATATTCCTCTCGATTAGTGATCTCATTACTACAATGGCATCGCGCGTATCTCTCCCCTTTCTAAACCCAAACTGATGATCCCCTAAGTAATCATTTGTCTTACTCTCTATCCTTTTGATGATGATCCTGAGAATAACTTTAGCTGCGTGGGATATCAAACTTATTGTTCTGTAATCCTCACATGATACAGCCTTTACCTTTTTTGGAATAGGAACTAACACTGATCTCATAAAATCTTCCGGCCAGATTCCTTCTTCATAGATACTACGAATCAGTCCATATAGGGCCTTCTTCCCGCATTTTCCTAAACATTTCAACAGTTCTACAGGTATGTTGTCCACCCCCACGGCCTTATTTGCTTTCATCTCCTTTAATGCCCTTTCTATTTCATCGTCGAGTATGCCTGGACCTAAGCTATCTTCTTCTACGTCATGTTCCTTTTCTATGTCTAACCTTGTCGGCCTAAGTTCTTTACCATACAGTGTTTCTATATATTCCCTCCATCTCTCTTGGATTTTTCCTGGTTCAACTATAATCTTATTCCACTTATCTTTAACTGTTAGCACAGATCTTGCCTTCTTACTTCCCGATAATAACTTAACCTTGCTGTATAGAGCACCAATTTCACCCTTCTTCTGTAAACTTTCCATATCCTCGCATTGCGTTTTCCACCATTCTTCTTTTGCTTTATTTGTGGCCCTTCTCAATTTATTGCTTAACCCTTTGTACTTCATTTGGCCTAATTCTGTGCTTACATTCTTCCATCTTCTTCATTTATCCATCTTTGCAATCATCTCATCGGTTACCCATGGTTTCCTTATCCTTTTCCAGGTAACGATTCTTATAGTGTCTTTTTCGGCTTCCGATATCCCTTGCTTGATACATTCCCATTTTTCTTCGATAGTACTCAGGTCTTCACTGTCATCCATCATTTGCTCTACAGTCTGCTGATACTCATTCCTCGTTAATCCATTTAATGCTTCTACATTCCATTTCCTAACCCGCCGCCCTTGCCCTATCTTCTTGAAACGTACGTTACATTTCATAACAACTAAATTGTGGTCAGAGTCCGAATCCGCTCTTGGGAACCTGCGAATTTATCACACTGTTCCTAAACCTTTGCCTAACTATAATATATTCTGTCACAGTTAAATTTATTTTTTAACATTTAATCACATAAATGGTTTTTTTTGGCTCTTTTTACTCTTTAATCTAATCTAGTTTTTATAATCTAAGTACATCGCAGTCCCTCAAGCATCGAGTTTCCTTTTGATTTTCTATTTTATCCAATATTTCCTTTGCAATCGCTGGATTCAATTTGAAAGCTAACTTTATATCTTTGGATACGTTGACTTTCATTCTTTTGTAGCGTCTTTTAGTTCGATAAAATCTTTTGGCATCTTTCCTCAGTGGAGAAAATTGCAAATGGGGTTTTCCTTAATAGTTTACAATCCGATTTTACGCGTGAAAGTTTAATAGTCATATATCTGTATACCTTAGTCTCTTTTACCTGGGTATTGGCTCCTGCACCCTTCTCCCAACACCCCTTACTGTCAATGATTACTTATTTAACAAGTCTATACACTTATTTTGCAGCTAAATTTAAAATATAGAGATCGGTTCAATAATTACAACCTGAAAAACACACCGAAGAGTTATTACGCATTACACGCTAACATAAATCACGCGAATAACTGTGACTTAGAAAAAAAACGTGAAATTAGCTTTGCCGTGGATTTGGTAGGAATAAAAAACTTGTATTAATTTAAATTATCCCTACCACTTTCTTAAATTAATATATTCATATAGCTCTTATCTTTCAATTTCAAATTATGATAATATTCATCTAATTAAAGTCAACTAAACATATATGATGCAAAAGGTAATGAACAATCCAGAGAAAAAACAGCTTGTAGTACATTTTAATGGTATTGAAAGCTTAGTTGTGAAATCAAAATTGTGATAAATTGCTCCATTAAGGCGTGAATATTTTCAGAAATAATGAAATAGAGATTAGACTTTAATTTCAGTCAATTTCTACAACAATAGTTATTTTTATTCGGTCACGATGCAGCGTCAGCACCTCTCAGCTTCTTTAAGCGCCTATTCAACTCTTCAAATTCAGATCTTATATCGGATGTTACCCGCAGCATCCTGTACTATAGGCAACTCCGTCTCCTATTGAATTTTTTTACGCAAAAAACAGTGGAAACGACATCAGTCGCAGTCCGGTCCCTCTGGAACATCTTATCAGTAGATGCGACAAACGAAATTAAGTGGCAGTCTTGAGGTTTGAGGTGAATTTTGAATGTTTTCAGTGCCATCAACTACTCAAGATTACCTTCCACACAAATGCAGCCCCGGTCTTTACTCGAGAATTTGCGGGATAAATGAACCCATATTTAAATTTGTTAAAATATAATTTTCTTCATTATTTTTTGCATTTCAATATTTTATGTACTAGTATAACATAAAATGGTTTTATTCAAATGAAAAAATTAACCAGTTCCGCAGATTCCCTTCAAAATCTTTTTTCGCACAGGTGTGGTATCATAGACACCCCTCACAGGCATTTATTTTAGCAAAAATGGGTAGCCCTATGAAGTGTACCAAGTTGATATTCTTCCAGCAAGGAATGTGATCTAAATTTTTGGAAATTCACTGTAGTTTATCGCTATAGAGTACCCAAGTCTCAATTTGGAGCAGAGCAATGATGATCATACGAGCCTTTTTAGGAGCCTTTTTAACTAACATGTGTTGCACAGTTTTCATGTTTATCGCTCTATCTTTGCGTACAAAATCGGATCTTTGACAAAACTCACGAAGAAATTCGAGAAATGCGCACATTTTATGCGTTCGCCCTCACTACGTGATCCTGTGAGAACCTTTATGTATGTGTGATTGTACACATCCTCTTAATTTGTAACCACACGACACATTTTCATCGAGTTACTACATTCACTGCAATGGTTCCACGACGAAAAGAGGATGCTACGCTGTGAGAGAATGATGAAGATTTTGGAAGAAAGATGAATAGTTTGAAGTGATTTGTAGGCAACTCGTGACTTAATATGAATACGAAAATGAACTCAAGGAATTGGAAAATATTATATTACCTGCATGTGTAAGCAGGTTTAAATTATGGTTCCTATAGGAAAGGAAGCATTGCAATTTTCGAAAGACGAAGAATAAAAACAACCATAAGACTGTTCTGACACAGTACAGATCTGAACTTCAATTTTTTTCACTATATCTAGGCATATTTTTTAAAATTATGAAGTTAACGTTTCATTTTGGGCTTCAACGATCTTGGTGTAATGTGCAACGGTCTCGATTCCTTCTGTTTTGCCCCAAAGGTCGTTCGTTTGAATGTCACCTAGATTTTTCTCCACCTACGGAAAGGACTTTAGTGTTCGTTCTTTAATATTTGATAAATATATTTATGACGGAATTCACTGTTCAGCTTTATCCTGTACGAGAAATAAATTACTTATTACCTTTTTCATAAAATCGAAAGTAGGTTAAATAACCATATCTACTGTTTTAGGAAAAATCTTTACTTTTACCGTATCCTCCTCCCAAATCACCTTCCTAGATGTCAACATATCATTAATACACAAAAGATGCATACTTCTATACGCATAAAATCAGCTTACAAACAACAACACCTCCACTATAATAGTTGCCACTCATATAATACGTATCAAAGGCTTCATTCCTTATTCCCTTTCCTTGCGCGGACGCAGAATCTGCGATCATTCCGATTCCCTTGATGAATTCCTCTCAATCCTAGATCATTCCCTCCTCCAACACCCTCCTCAACAAAATAATCTGAAGACATGCTTGCGCTCCCGTACCTACCTCCACCATATATACGCGCCCCATTTCAATGTGCACCACGTAACTGCTGACATAGAGATCCATCATAATAGAAAACCTCTACTCCATCCTCAAGAATCATACTTCCACGGCCAACCTTTTTCCCAAGTGTCCCTCGTTACTTTCAAATGCCCCGCTAACCTATCAGATCTTCCACCAAGCCACTAATAAAAGACTTGCCCTGTCCCAAAGCCATTCCCATGTACTGCAAATAAGCCAAGATGTATGCAAAACGTGTTCTGATTTTAAAATCCAAGTCCTGTCCCTCTCCAGCCCTCATTTTAGCCCTCTCACATCTATCTCTTCCTGCACCTCCAGAAACGTAGACTATGCATGCTCTCCCGCACCTTCCTCCTCGTATTTGAAGTGCCAAATATACCCTGCATTCTACAGCCCTGTGCAGTATGCCACAACCCTTAAATTAGGATCATTAACCACCGCACTTCCTACAAACATTCTTCCCTGTCTGTGACGCTTCCAATCCCGGTTTTCAATCCACCACTGTTTTATGGTATCTCTGATGGCAATATTCTCCTAATTGTTTTTTGACACAGAAGTCTCCTTAAATACGATATAACATCACACAGAAAATGGCACGTTATATCACGTGGTAATCAGATGGAATATCCTGGCATTTAAAGACGCTTTAAGGTCCAAAGAGATGGGGGCAACAATGAATGCGGGCCCATATATGAAGTTACCCCTCAACCGAATTTGAACCTTTAGATCAACAATTCCGTATGGGTCACTACACTTTGCACAGCAAAAATCTAATCCCTATAATCGGTGGGAATCAGTTACTCATCGTCGCTTGATTATCTGCATTAGAATGTGCGACAAGCAGATTTCCGGTGCAGGAGCTCGCACGATTTATCCTGAGTGGGCAACCATCTAAATCTAGCGGGAGCATAATATCTATGAGCGAAGTTGGCCGGTGACCTCCCAGTCCACACGCTGCCCGAGACCCCTCCTTGGTGCGGTCTCGCCACCTTCGGAGACCTCGCCCACACTCGCACCCCTCGCGAAACGGGAATGAAACGAAAAGAAAGAAGAAGATCTCCTTCCGCGTGGCACTATTATTTCCCAATGTGGCCCTTAGCCGTCACGGAAGTCCAAATGAGAAGGCAGTCACTGGGAAAGGGGAGGTTGGTCAAACGGGAGCTCCCCCTGCAATCTACGAACGCAGAGTCGGTTGCCTTTCTCCGTCTTGCCCGCAGCGCTGACGGGGACGCACAAGCACGTCACTCGCGGCACCATCCCTCATTCTCTACGGATTTCATTCGCTCCCCCTTGTTTTCGAGCGCTCATTACTCCTCGAGGGTGGGATTGCTATGTTTCTGTGCGGAGGTGCGGGTGCACCCCGTGGTAACTGTCCCCACCCCCTACCCCGGGGACAATGGTGGGCGTGGGTAATCGCCTAGCATTTTCCACAACATCGTCATTGAATTTCAATTCTAGGATTCATTTGCAACCCACTGAAACATGCAAATCAGCTCACCCTTTTATTGAACCTCTGCGCCAATTTTCCAGTCTATGATTTTCGTAATTCATCCTCGTTACTCTCGTGTTATTCTACCGTCTCATTTTTCCTCCCCTTCAGGGGTATTCAGTAAATTACTGTTGCTCAGAATTTATATAGTTAGTCGCTTATGCTTTCTTACCAGCGGAGAAATTGCGGATAGTTATGAGAAGTTAGGAGATATGTATTTGTCAGAAAAAATTAAGGTGAGGTGTGTTTTTCGCATTTTTGAGGCTTCATCTGAAATATGCGTGGGACAGTTCACAGGACTGAATTATGATATTAAACAGGATGCAAAAGAAACTTCCATTTTCGTGTAAAATCAATTCGAAAAAACAGAAAGCAGGCACATTATTAATGATTGGCCTTGGTTGGGAGACACCGAAAGCACGGAGATTATAGTGGCAACGTAAGTATTCAGAAAAACACAAATAATTCGAGTTTAACCCAGCAGGTATAATCCCTAGCCTTGCATTATATTGGCAGGTGACTCAAAGAGTATTGATTTAATGGAGGCTGAATGATCGAGCCGATCGATGAAAGGAATCATTTCTCCCTATAATATATTTAGAGAAACTACACTAAGAAACATATATATATATATATGCGGGTCGCGGTGGTCTAGTGGGTAGAGCGTTGGACTACCGGAGGACCGGAGGGTCCCGGGTTCGATTCCCGGGCAAGGCACTTTGGGCACCTGCAGCTCCACCCAAGCTAGTTGATTTTTCGGGTACCAGATCTTCCTGGGAAACCATAACCGGCACAGGGAAAGGAACTGGGCCCCCTACCCTGATGTGTGAATATTCACACGCCGTCGGGCTTGGTACACGGGTGAGCTCTACCATCACCTACTAAACCGACATTCGGGTTGATTACTGTGTTTATGGTTTATTTATATATATATATTTAAATTATATGTATACATTCAAACACGAATACCCACCATACGGCGAACAAATATTCATTCACATAGAAATAGAGATAAGGAAAGGGGAAAGGAACACACATAAAGAACGAACACAGTAGAGGTGGGGACGGTGGATTCAGGCAGACCACTAATGTAAAAATGTTTTCCTCGACCGGGACTTGAACACCGGATCCCTCCATTTGCAATTAAATGCACCGTTCCAATAAAATTAACGGTCAGAAAATGGAAACTTGGGAGGAAATAAGACATACAATGATGGAGGTAGCAAGAGAGCTGGGACAGCCGCCAAGAAGGCGGAAACACAGGTGGTGGAACGAGATCTGTGACCAAGCGATAGACAAAAGACTAATAGCATGGAAAAAATGGAACACTAGAAAGAAAATAGAAGACTGGGAGAAAATCACAGAAGAAAGGAAGAACAAATCCAAAATTATTAGAACTGAGAAAAGGAAACATGATAACAAGAGATTAAAAGAAATAGACACAGATTTAAAAAAAACAACACCAGGAATTGTTACCAGACCTTTAAAGAGGAAATAGTGGGATACCAACCACCAAGCTTGTATTTTAAAGACAAAAATGGAAACCTGATAATGAACTACAAAGGAAACCGTCAATTGCTAGCAGACCATTTTGAGGAACTACTCAACTGTGAAGAACCCACAGAAAGGTTAGAGTTCCAAAAATCACAACAGATGAACACACCAACAGAACCACCAACTCAAGAAGAAATAGATACGATAATTAATAACCTCAAGAACAATAAGTCACCAGGAGAAGATGGGATAGTAGCAGAGATGTGGAAATTAGAGGGAAAACTGGCAAGGAGGAAAGTACATGGAATCATTCAAAACATTTGGCTAACAGGAAATATACCAGACGATTGGAAAAAACACTAATCTATCCACTCCACAAAAAGGGGATAAAACTAACACAAACAATTATAGAGGTATTTCCCTACTCCCAGTAACATATAAGAAACTATCTAAGGCGTTATTAAATAGAGTAGAGGAACAAGTAGGACACAGCATAGGATAATACGAAGCAGGGTTTAGAAAGGGAAGATCATGTGCAGAACAAATCTTTAACCCAAAGACCATATTAAGGATTAGAACTATGCAGAATAAGAATACAGTTGCCACATTTGTGGACTTCAAGAAAGCGTATGACTCCCAAGAGCGACAAACACTATTTCTACTTTGAAATGAATTAGGCGTAGATCTCAACACCAGGAGACTAATAAAACAAACACTTGCAGGTACCACATCCAGAATAAAAATTCTAGGAGAGCTTTCTGAACCATTTGGAGTCAGGACAGGGGTCGACAGGGTGATGGACTCTCACCAATACTATTTAATTTAGTACTTGACAATATAATGAGAAGTTGGTAAAACACTTTAAAAGAGTGAAGAGTGGAAGAGATTAACATGGGGCAAGGGAAAGGAAGATTTGAAGTGAAATGCCTAGCCTTTGCCGATGATATAGCCTTGATAACACAAAACATTACAGACGCAAGAGTCATGCTGGAAACATTACACGAAATATCGGAAAAAACAGGACTGAAGATCTCCTACGAGAAGACAGAATATATAAAACTCAGACACAATAGGGAGAAATACATGAAAACAAAGTATGGAAGAATCAAGAGAGTTGATACATTTAAAAATCTAGGAGAATATATTCAACCGAACGGATTGGACAACACAACAAACAAAGAACGAATGAAAAAACTGCAACTGGCTTACAGAATTACACAAAATCATTACAATAAAAGAACAATATCCATCCAAGCCAAAATCAGGCATTACAACACAATCATTAAACCCGAAGCTACATATGGATCGGAATGCCTAACGATGAAGAAGAAAGGGGACTTGCGAGAACTGGAGAGGAAAGAAAGAAATATTTTGAGGAAAATCCTAGGACCATTGAAAAACACAGAAATTATTTGGATTAGGAGAAAAAATGAGGATCTATATAAGACTACCGAGAAAATCACAGATACAATGAGAAAAAGAAGATTGGAATTCAATGGACACCTAGAGCGATTGGATGAAAATAGATTTTTAAAAATAGTCAACTATCTTTCAAAATTAAAGTACACGACAGGATGGTTAGAGGAGATCAGGAGGGATGCGGGAAATATTGGAATAACGGAGGAAGTGGTTCACAGCAGAGAGAGATGGAGAAAACTAATGGACAATACAAGATTTACTGAAGACCAACCAGCACAAAAACAAAGAGGGTGTGGACCGAAGAAAAACGACGGACAGTAGGGGAGAAAATGAAGAAGTCCTGGGAAGAAAGAGAGAAGAAAAACCAGAAGTCTTGAGGTCATTGCGGTCCATATATATATATATATATATATATATATATATATATATATATATATATATATATATATATATATATATATATATATATATATATATATATATTTCTATGTGTGAGAATAATATATATATATATACACATATATTAAATAATAATAATGTAGGTGAAGATGTTCACCTTTTGAATGACATTAACTATCTTGTGTCTTGCTCTTTATCCGAGTGCAAAACAGGAATTTAGAATGAATAATCTGAATTGAAATAACTGTGAAAATCATCAAGAAAAGCTTTGTGCGAGCCTTTCAATACGCCGAATCAATTCGCTCAGAGCGGAACTGCGAATGGTGATGTCATGATCCAATATATATGATAATTTCAGTTTGAAATCTGGTTGTTTCGTAAACAGACGAACCGAGCGACGGTTAATTCGAATCGTGCTTCAACTATAGCCAGAAAATAGAATTAATAAATGAAGCATTCTCCACATACATTCCTACAGCTTATTTGAGCCGTGAATTTAAAATATGAAACGTTACTTTGGCTGTGCATAACATTCGGTGAACTCTTCAATCACCAGCAGGTAGCATGACGCCGTACGCACGAGATTCTCTAAGGAAACGGGACAATGGATTACTTTTCCCTGATTTGCTCACTAAACTCACTGCGAATGCAACTACTGTATCACAATAAAGTCTCACTAGGTTTTTAAACATTTGGACCAATGTTCTATTCACACATAAAAATTAGTTCTTTCTTGAATTGGAAGCGGAAAGCGTCCCGTTTTAGGTTTATTGGTGGATTTAAGTGGTAAATAAAACACAAACATAATTTCGCAAAGGTACCCACGACCCAGAGTCCCAAGAAAATGTTTCCAAATTTTGCCATAGCATTAAAATTATACTACATATGGAGTAGAATTGCACAAGTCAAAATAGTTTTCCACTGCAGCCAACGGAAGTCACAACACGATAAATAAAAATGAAGCGATGGCAGGCGGTACACATGGAATTCGCGAGAAAATATGGAAAAGCAATTGCAAAGGATTGATAGAAATTATGACCATTACGTACACGCTAGCACCAAAGTATTCAATTCACCAGTGCTCCAAAAAGAGATGTTAGATATTTCCTATTTGGACGAATGATTCGACTAGGGAACCAGTGATTCGCCGAAAATAGTTTTATCAATTTTTCCAGACAATAGAGAATCCAAGACATGAACAGAAGGCTTTCGAAAAGTTATAATCCTCATCTCTGCTATAAACATACGGAAAGACATCTGGCCATATAGAACCATTTATCACTAGTTATGCCATTAGAATATCTTTTTTATTAGATTATACTTCTATTACCAGATCACAAGTCTACTACAGCCCATTGGATGGGCGACAAACTCGGTCATTAGTAAGATTTCCATGGAATTCTAAGAAAATTTTTGATTTAATTTACGGAAGCTTTATTACGACACAAAAATACGTTTTTCTGGATAAAGGGAGGTACAGGACAGCCGAGGTAGCATGCTCTTTTACGTGCATGCGGATGATGGGGCACTTGTATATACGTACGTATTGCTCATTCCTTTGGAGTGATGCCAGGGTGGGGTAAAGTTGTAGTTTGCAGCTATTACTTCAAGGTAGCGTTAGGTAGGTTCAATTACTCTTACTCCTAAAAAAGTGAGTAAACATGAATTTAAAACTCGTGCATTAGTTTTTCTTTGAAAATTCATATCATATTATTTTTAAATTCCTGCTAAATTATAAGGGTTTGCATCGATTTCCGGCCCTGAGAGCAGGCACACAGGTTACGACAACACTTTTTCATTAGTCTCGCTTATTTGTGGGAAGCAAAGAGCTCCTGAAGCAGCCTCGCTCACCTCCGTATCTGCCGCAGCTGCAAGACCAATGGTGACGTGTTTAGAAACCATACCGTTATATCAAGAGATTCAATTAGAGCGCGATGGAAAAGGCGACATATTTGGGAGAGAATACAGGTTTACGTAACGTGGGAGGAGGAGAAACGATACAGAAAGTGGTGCTGGGTGTGGTTTCCCGAAGAAACTATATTTGAAGGCTGCAAAATTAAGGAGTGGGAAACCTGTAACTTCTAGGCGTAATGGCCAGAGAGAAAACTACGATGGAGGTGATTGTTATAGATTGTTACCGGTTTCCCGGTCTTTAATTTAGTTACGTGATACACCATTGTCTTACCACGACAGTTTCTCTCATTTCCACAGGGAACTGCCGATATTTTTACCACAAATAACGAAAATCCAATACGAAAAGGAATTACTACATTAGTCCTTCTAACTTGCTCAGGACTGCAGGAATAAACGCGTTATTTATTGTTCAATATTGAGTAAAAATACTGTGTTCGACCGCATTTTTTACATTGGCGAGACGAATAATCTAAGCTGGGAAACCAAACGATTTTATTTTCAAAAGTTAAAACTCGGCAAATCACAAAGCAATAACACGAGGTGTGTTCGAGAAATAACGGGAATATGAGTCATTTTGGGAAGAACTTGTGTATGGGTATAAGTAAATGTAAGGGAACTTGCATGAATGGATTGCAGATGTGGTTAGAAGTGGCGGGAGGGGGGAGTGTGGTACTGGGAAGGGGTATGCTCGGGGCATTGACTGAGACATCTTGTCTTCAGACACCGTCACCCACACGGTGTGGGGGAGAGGGAATCGAGGACTCTCACCAATGGTGAGATGCATGCCATTTTTTTTTTAGCATAGTACGGATTTGATATTAACGTAGCAAATAATAATTCGATATTCCACTTTTAATAAAATATATGTCAACCTATACTTCACCTTATTTAGGTACATAATGTTGGTATGTGCAAGCTTATTTATATTTTCCCCTGAGACAGCAGAGTGAGGGGAGAAGTTGGGGCAGTTAGGGAGGAAGCTGGGTGCATGGAAAGGGAAGAAACAAAGTACGATTTGATCAGGCATGAGTAAGGATTTATAGTAAATGCGTTACTATTCGCTACGAATCGTCATCTACATCGGCGCTGCGATTACGTATGCAACGTATCGAGTAGGAACAAATTATACGTACTCCGAATTTCCAAATTTGCAGTACCAACCCTCTTTACGTATCACGTATTTATATCATTTAAACACATTCTCAAAAAAAAGGGCTCAAAGTGGAGCGAATTTCCCAAATAGAGGTCAGGCTTTTTTATCAATCAATTTGAGAATAACGGTTGAAAAATCCATGCATCCATCCATAGTTTGATTATTTGATCCTTCGCCTCTGTTGATGTGTTAACTTTCAAAAATATACAAATTTTCCATTAAATGTCGGAGAAAGATAGCTGCGTAGTAAAAATTTGGCGTCATTACAGGTGTACAGGTTTCTCAGTAGATTCCCTAAAAGTGGTCAGAGTTTTTATCGAAATATAAAATAATCTAATTTACACAACGACGGAGAATTTGAATTTTCAATCGTTTCAGGTGATTACTCAGGGTGATGTTATTAGACCATATAAACTTTTTTTAATCAAATATAAACTAAACAAATAGGTCACAAATAGAAGGTTTGAGGCTCTGTTTGTGAAAATTCATGATCACTGAATTAATAAAATTGTTATTTTTTTTAAACAAAAACTTTAATATAATATTACCGGTTTCAACGCATACGGCATACCTGATGAAGATGACGCATCAGGTATTCCGGCTGTCGCCCATGTGTCGATACAGGTAGTATTAGAGGTTTTTTAATTTTTTGTGTTAAAAAATACTGTTTATTTATTTTGTGACTTAAATATCAATTTGCATTCAAGCATTTTTTTAAACATGCCAGCCTACCGACGAAAGGCAGACTTTATTTGGACCCTGGAAACTACTAGACAATTAAGATCAGCTGATAATATTCAAGCCCTGGCGCTTTTTGCAAAATGCGGTCAATTTTGAACACCTGTATGTTTTTAATGAGTGAAAGGCAGATTAAAACAAGTCATAGTTTACTGCACACGTGCTCTTGAAGAGAGAGAGCGTGGAAAATTAAGAAAAGGCCGGAATCGAAACACAAAAAAATGCCTCGAATTAATTCTTCAATTTTCTCCAACTTTAGTACTCCATGCCGTCGTCCGCAGAGGAACATTTGCTATGCCACATTCCAAGAATATTGATTTTTTATTATTTTCTATCATTATGACTATAATTTTTTGGAGCATGACGGTAGGCGGCTTCTTATGCCAAATAATGAAACAAACAACAAACCTCGTGAGAGGCGCTAAATGGATTCGATAATAATCCGACATCCTCGCGTGCAGTCGCCTCGTCACGCAACACCTGATCGCAAGCCCTCCTCCTACCCACCTCCCCCATTCTTCCCTTTTCCAACTATATATATATATATATATATATATATATATATATATATATATATATAAATGCATATAAATATATGTATATACAGGTGAGTATACTTCTCGTTTTTTTCTAAATTTTGTTGGCTAACACTATCCCGCTCCTTGGTTTGTTCATTATTCACTTCCACGAGACTTTTGTGCAATACACGTGTGTTCATTTATGTATATGTATATACATGTGTGTGTGAAATCAAGTTAACAATAGTGAACAAAAAAACAGGAAGATATATTTTCGAATTTTCGGTGGTCAAGCCACCGAAAATGTGTTTCTGGGTTTTTGCTCGCCATTGCTAACTTGATATACTCATACATTATTATTCACATCCGTGAGACTTTCACAAAAGTTACATTATGTATATTCCGATGACTCAATTTTTAACCTCAAAAAGTCAATTGTATTTACGGCACCTTATAAGTCTACAGTCGAAGTGAATAAGTGAAGAAAGCAAAACATTCAATTATTCTGCTCTGAGCATCACCTGATGAGCGATTACAAATGTATAATGCTCTAGCTAATCATTAAAATGAAGGTAAATGGCGTGAAAGGAAGGGGATGGGGGCCTGGGAATGATTAGACATTTTATCTATATCATCAATCATGCGCACATTCAAGAGAGTATGAATAGCCTCTGTGTGGCTTCCTGCTTCATATGGCACGATATAGACATTTTACATTGAACAATGTTTAAAATTTCGATACTAACAAATGCAACGAAAAAAGTTCTACCTTGAAGTCACCGATAATTACAATATTTTTTTCACGAGGGACCATATTGCAAAAATTCATTCTCAAAGTGAGTAATAAGGAAGGCTTTAGGAGGTCGAAAAAGAACACAAAGGAGTAACATAAAGAAGTTTATGTCTTAATTATTTCATCAATGGAAAAGAATAAGATTCTAAAAATTGATAAGTCCAGTATCGATCGTTGACGTCATGTCTGCTAGACGTCTTTGTGTGTATGTGTGTGTGTGCTGTTGAGGGGTGCAAGGAAGGAGTCATGTAAGGGGGTGGTAATGAAATCGATTACTTCAAGCAGATAGGGTGGAACCTTACGCAGGAAGAACTGCCGGAGAGCACTTCCCCGCTGCTTCGTACTTGTTGCGAGAATAAGGGGTCAAATTGAAAATACTTGCAAATTGCAATTTTCATGACACAGAAAAACTTTTTTTCAGAACAGAAAAACCCATTTTATGGCTGCGTCATATAGCGGCGAACGCGGCAAATTATTAAGTAAGACTGTCTCTGTGGTTCTCAAGTCCCAGAAAGGCTTGGTCTATATGATTTTTGCGAAACGAGATTTCAACGCTGCCTTCGTATTTTGAACGTCCATGAAAATTGATAGCAAGAATTACGGAGGAAGCCCATATTGGAACATTAACACGGAAATGGCAACAATTACACGCACGTTTTATTTTCCCTTTCCGTCCAAATCATTTTCCGTACCTTTCCACGCACAATTTTGAAAATATCCGCTCTTCTATGTAATTAAAATACCAACAATAACCAGCAACAACAACATCGATATACGTAAGTGACGGGTCACTCAAACAAGAGCCTTCTTTAGCTCTTAGTGAACAACATTCTCACTCAAATTCCAAACTAAATCGTTTCCTATATCTTTCACATTCAGCCATGCCCGACTAATATCCACCATTCGCTCCGATATATGCAGACATACTTCATAATATCCAACAATTCACTACATTAGCGATTGACAATAGGAAACAAAAAGTGTTCCTCATGCCAATCCTCCTTGGCATTCGTCCTTATTGTCGGTGGGTTCCAGGCTGCAATCCAAAGCATTGTGCAGTGCATCAGTATAAAAAAGCGTTTATTATCACGTAGATACTTACGGGCTTACTTGATCCCTTCTCTCCCCATTAACCCCCTCCCCCCAAATACACCCAACCTTCCCCCTTGCTATCTTAGGGGGAACTACATATATAACCCTGTACCTATCAACATTATGTATGCACCTGATGATTACAACTTACATCCAACACTAGGTCAAAATATAATTTTTTTTAGTTTTGGAATAGTGCATTATTATTTGCTACGAATCCAATTAATTCTTATTGCGTATAACATTCACACTACACGCCAAATCCTTTCCCTGCGCCGAATATGGTTTCCCAAATTTATCTGGTAGCCGAAAAATCACACCTACGGTGGAGATAAAGGTGCCCAGAAAATCGAACCCGGGTCCTCCACTCAGAAGTCTAGCGCTTTAACCACTGGGTTTAACATATTTCAACTCACTTGCATTTGAATAACACTTTCAACATCACATGCATATTTTACAACTCGATTTCCTGAACTATTTAAGTCATTTACCTGGAAAAGTGGGTCCACATGCCATATTTCTTCATTGACATAGAGTGTATCGAAATCTGTGATCGAAATCTGTATGAGACATACAGTGTATCGAAACCATGGTCGGCAATAAAGTTTTAACTGTGGAAAATTGCAACGAAGTTTTCATTATGTCTCGATTCCACAATATCACGCCTGATTCTTCACTTTTCCTAAGTTCCTTTTCAGGAAACAGTGCTCAACGCGAAAAATTCCAACCAAAATAAGTTTTATTTTCCCACAAAAGTTTCAATAGGCACTTATAAGAAAGGCTCGAAATCTTTTACCTCGAAAACGACGACTACTTGACGTCAGAGACTCGTTAATTGGCAACGTCTGTGTGCAACAATTTAGATTTTCCGAGGCTGCGACGACATATTTTCAATACTATTACTGCGGTTCGCCAATTCTGCGTCTTTCCCGAAAGAGACCTATGAGGGAAAATTAGGGGGTTGAGGGAGGGTGAAACACCCCCTGGCGTATCGCGCACGGGCGCCATGGCCTCACTGCGCCGCCATTCATTAGTCGGCCACCAAACGTTGTCGTTTGGATATCGTTCTCAAGCGATCATTTTACGATCCCGTTGAGCTTCGGTTTATCTAACCTCCCCTCCCCCCTCCCTTCCGCTCCGCTCGCTCATCACCCGTTTACTCGATGGGCAATCATTCCTTAACGTTAAGTAATCACGGGGTTGTCCGATATCTCGTCAGCGGGTTTTAACATTTAACGATGAGGAAATGGCGAGAGTGGCATCGGGAGTGGGTATGAAAGTGGGCGCGGGAGCGGTTAAACCAGTTACATATTACGGTGATCAAATTTAAGTTATCCAGTCAGTCGAGAGATCTTAGGCATTGCTGAGTGCATTTAAGGAGGAGTGGGAGTGAATAGAGTTGAAGGTAAATCTTTAAAAAAAATAAGATGTGGGTAATGGGAATCACATGAATTCAGCAGACAAAGAAGTTGAAATCAAAATGGTATGGATTAAAAAAAAGTGGATCATTTATAGTATTTTGTCAAAATTACAGAGGAATTCACAGATCAGAAATATATTTAAAGAAGAACTGGGTCTGCACAAAACGCTTGCACGGAGGGGGAAATACGTAAATGACGGAGACAGCAACGATATGAAGACAAAGAGTGCAATTTCCCATCCAGCATATCATTGTGTGGATCAAAAACCTGGCCATCAAGGAAATTACTATGAGCGGTGACTGGATGCTCTTTGGCCTCGGTTATGGAGAAGGATGGGAAGAAATCACAGGATAAGGGGGCAGACGAACGAATGACTAAGTGTTAAGAGATAGACACAGCAGAGAGGATGGAAGGAGGTTGATGGGGAAGATTAAAAATAGATGAAAAAGTTGGACGCACGAGATACTGACAAGCAATGGGGTTTTAAAGGCAGATAGAGGGGCAAATGGCGATGGGGAGAGTGAGAAAAACGATTGGCATCGTGAAGACGGCATGAAGGGAGCATAAAGTTTGAAAAGCTAAGGAGGAAATCGTGCCTGGTAAAATAGGTTAACGTCATGATGAATTGGTTAATGAAGTCCAACAGGAAAAGTAATGGATTTTACAGAGATCTCTAAATATTGTGTACGACTAAATTATTATTATTAATATTAGGTTATTACTATATTTTTCTCATCCACATTCATTGATATCTAAACTCTTAAATACGATACTCCAGAATGAACCAACCAGAAACCATTCTCATTTGGCGCGCCAACATGCTGTATTTTTCCAGCGATTTTAAAACTAAGATTTTAGTGTCGCCGAACAAATAATTTCATCTCCTCAAAGCAATTTATATATACTGGATGATAACAAGAATTCATGTAAATGTTTTATTAAATACGGCTTGATGATGTCTTGCTTGTACGTAAATCGCGTCAGTTCATCTTACTCAGAAAGATATAGACGAAAATAAGAATTTTGGGTAAAATTACAGCCAAATCCTTTCGAAAAAGAAATAAATATTTTGAAAGTGAAAATAAAGAGAAAAAATGTTGTCGATTAAGGTAAACGGAAGGCAGAAGCCGTTCCAAAAGGAGTTGGCAATCAAAGGAGGGAAAGGGAAAAGCTGTTTAAGAACAATTGGATGAAGGCGAAGTTAAATTTCAGGAAGTAAAAAAGACAGTGACATATAATAAAGACTGATTATCGCATGAGAAAGTATTCATTGCCTATGACCGAACGGTGGGACACTGGGAAAACGAATGTACTAAAGTCATTGCAATTACGGGATCAAACGTTGCATCATATTCCCATGACATTTGAACGATCAGTACATTATCGGAACTGAAGTGGTAAAGCCATTCAGGATAAATGTTATCCCACGCTCTAAACCTTAGTGAATCACTTTGCATTAAATGAGGTGGCGAGCAAAATACCGCAATTCGTATTCAGCATCGCGTGGATTCTTCAAAATGCTTTCGGACTCAATTGGTAGACTTCCACTTCCAGTTAAATAATTGAGTTTGCCGCTGAAAAGAAATATGGAAATAGGCAAAGAGAATTCTGTGAATAAAAATAAGGGAGCCATATGCTCTGGGAGTCCGATCCTCTCATTATTCTCCCAAATAAAAGATTATGTGGAGATTAACGACTTAGATAGTCACTTTGTATTTCCATGAGAACTATTCTAGTGGAGATATAACCGGAATTTATTTCACTTTTATTCAGAAACCATTCGAGATAAGCAATTAAATTCGTTCCAGTAATCATTATGTTTGATGAGGTGAGGAAAAAAGGGGTTCCATAACTGTAAAATTATTAAAATAGGAACTGAAAACGGGCCTTCCGGTAAAATAATCCAATGGCGCAACTGTGTATTATTCAAATTATTATTTTTTAACCTCGTTATGACAAAAATATTAAAAGAGAGGTTACCTTCAATACTTTGATGAGACTCATTTGAATTCTTCCCTGATAATTCAAGAAATATTTCACCCTCTCACGATAAATTGTGACGAGAGAAAGTTATGGAGTGGCCATAGGCCTCGAAGCACCTTGAACTGAAACATTTCTGCTGCTCAATAATGCTCAAAAGCATGGATAGCCTCCTTCGAAGAAACAAAAATTACAAAACTTATTTTACCTTGAAAGCATAGGGTCTAGATTTCCGCTATTATAGTTCTCACAAAAATCAAGTAGCTATCTAGGTCATTAATCTGAACATAAATCTTTTTGTTGGGGAGAATAATGCAAAGATCGGACACTCAGACCATGGTATCACCTATTTTTATTCATAGGATTCCTTCCACGCATTTCCACCATAGTTCTTAATCTCTCAAAATTCATCGTGTTCTTCCCATGCTTCAATTTCTTTTCCAGACAAAGTTACACATCTCAACTCTGAACACATTATTGACGTACACAGGAATCCGAAAAGAGATCCGCGAGTGAATTTATTGGAAAACATGGATAAACATGTTTATGCCATTTCGTGCGACAAACGAAAACAGGGGAGGAAGGATGAAAACCATGCTGCATTATTTTTTCTCCAACTCAGAAAACATTTCGAAGTAATAAAATATGCAATCATTCAATGCCAGAGTTTATTAGGTAATAGCCATTTTAACTAATGTAATAGATTAATTATAAATCATATCATATTTACAACTGATTGGGAATAAATAACAAAAAAATCATCAGTAGATGAAATACAAATAAAAGACGGGGACTGAACACTCAACCTCCCTTGATCAACTATTGAACTAAAAGGAATCACGGTGGACGATGAAACTTGTTGAGAGACTTCCCATCAGTTATTATTCCTTTAATGAACCCCTGCGATAATTGAGGACGTAAAGTTGAAGACTATGATAGCTGGGAGAAAAAGAATTGAACGGAAAGAATGGAGCTAGTATCTATATATAACTAGCTAGCATAACTGATTCATTGTAGAATGGGCAGTCAGGTTGTATCTTGTTAGACGAAGCTAAGAAAAGTTGCAATGGGACAGGAATAGATTTTCAATGCAATTGGCATGTCAAGAGCCAGTTCAGAACAGCTGGTTTGAGCACACAGCTTTGAGGTCGCTTGCACAGTTTTACCTTTTTCAGCTTATTACATTTTCATACCCTTTTTTTACCCAAAATAAATTTAGATCCTTCTCGTACTTTCCTTGTGCCCTGAGACGTGCGACTGTGAAGTAGATAGCATATTGCCTTAATAAGCTGATAACTTTCCACGGAGGACATCGAGTACACCCCATTCGACCTTTTCCCCGTCGTCCACGGTCGGCCGAAACTCACGTGGGCTGCAGAGACATATTTAACCGGTAGCTGGATGGCAACTTCACCAACGCAGCTTGTTCTGAAGTGCGTGGACAGCACTGTGATAGTTAGATGGAATTTGCCGGGAAAGATCGGTCCAAAACCGGTCTAAAAAGACGGAAGTGGCATTCGAATTGATGATCGGTGTGTTTCGCACATGAGAGGGAACTTTCGCTATAAAATGATTGTAACGACCAATACGAATCGCCGTGGTACTCGCAATAGAACTTAAAAGAAATGCTGATTCAATACTCAAACTCCTCTAGCCTAGAATATATTTGAATTCAATATACGTGTATGGGCACGGCCAACATTTTCCGGACACTCAAACGTAAAACATGGAACGCTTGACGAGTATCATACTTTTTTATCTGCACCAGAGTTTCATCAAGGGACATACGGATAATTGGAGACTCGATAAGTCAAACATGAAAATGGGAAGAATAGCATAACATGAGGAACCATTACTTCCCTTCCGCATGCATGTTCCACAGAACATCAACTTTAGCTGAAAAATGTTTGGTAAATTTCCACTCATTCAAGAAGTTATTCATATCTTCAAATTGATTCGTTTTTTTCTTTTCCATTCATTATCTGTGCATTTTTTCCTGTATTTGTGTGTGTGTGTCATATAAACGTTTTGCAGTTCCATACGATTCACGCTTTAAGAGTTGCGTGATTACCTGCCACCTTCATCTCAAAATAACTCAAATAATCAAATTTCAATTTACATCTCCCAGTAGTCAACGCAAACAAATTACCTAAGCGAATATGAATGCAAGTAAATTTCAAAACTTACAATGCATTATTTTCTCAGAATAAGTAACATCTTTCATAAAACTATAAAATTGAGTGGTAGCTGGATATTCGAACTTGCACATTTGATTTTTGAAACGTAAACGGTGCTACACCTGGGATTCAAGATCCAATTAGGAGCGATCTTTATTTCACCTTGATCTACAGAGTGTTAAACGCAGATTTAGAACTACTTGAGAGACATTTACTTCTTGAGCCGATGGCAGACAACTGAGATTATGCATCAAGAAAAATCATCACTGAGCATTCCAAACAGGTGCTGGTAAGTGGGAGTTTCACGCAAGGAAAAGCGCGACAGATCTCGTGGATCCAGCTCAAGCTAGCGATGAGCATAAACACAGTTTAAACACGCAATGTTAAAACAGCCTACGAACAACTTAAATGGGACCTTTTTCTTATAAAGTATTTGACTTGCAGTGTTTATCGAAGATTGGGTGGAGAGATTCAGCAAAGCATATAATCAGAATCCTAACTGCAAGCGTAGATGAAGAAGAAAAGAGTTTCGAGGCTAGCGAGGGCATGGTTTATCGCCCACCCCGCGATGAATTATAATTAACTTCCGGTTTCTTAATCGCTTGAATTGTAATAACTTCGTGAGTTTCCAAACATTCAACAAAAAGCCCTGGCTCGTTATTTACGAAGCTGCAGGGCCTCTCTCGCGCCAGAGCGGCCGGATTTTCATAAACTCCATCCGCGGCAATGCGGCAGCTGCCGTTTGAGCACCAATTTAGCCCATTTCGTGACACTTAACCGAAGTGAATTCAATTGGTCCGCATCCGCAGGTAAACCCTGCTAACCGCCACTCGACGGTGAACGAGTAGAAAGTCGCCCGGTGCTTGAAAGCGATGGTCGGGTGTAGCCAACGAATCGATAAAAAAAAGGTAGCGACTGAATATTGGCGAGCAATGGAATTCACTCCATTATTAGCATTTATCATGCGTCTGAAATTTATTTAAAATTCAATATCGTTTTTCTCGCGGAAAATAGATGGGAGATATCTAGTGCTTTAGCATAAACCTATTTTGCATCCTTAATCCGCCAGGAATGAACGATATGCGGCTAGTTGCTTGGTAATCGGATGTGTTACCACTCGCTCACGTTTTTTAACTAATAGCAATACAGTTTAATTTCTCAGATGTTACCACTCAAAGTGCAAAATAATTGTTATATTGATTGAAAAAAATAATAGTGATATTTGATTTACAATTTTAGTTCCATCATTTTAACGGAATTTGTATCGATTCATCGAAAGAGGAGACATTGATTGGTAATACGATTGTGAGATATGAGATGGGAGAGCCATAGACAGTTGTAAAATAGGAAGAAATAGAAAGTAGGCATTCCAGAAGTCAGTGAAGATGGATTAGGTAGCGTGTGTGTGAAAGTGTATCATGAAGGAAATAATGAAAAACCTCGCATGATCTCCAGCCATTATATTGCCTATTAAAAATTCCTCAATGAACAAGCGTTCCAAAATTAATGGTAATGCGCACTTTGTCAAAAAATTCTTATAAAACTAACATCGCATTGAAAACGGTGGTATTTTCAACTCAAATAACATCAACACAATATATATTACCTAAATACTTATTAATAATTAAAATATTATCGAGAAGTAGTCCAAAAACTGAGAGTATTGTTTCAAGCAAATAGTAATAACAAGCACTTTCACATTGACGAAATGTCTTAATAAACTTTAGCATATTTTAAGATTTGCATATCGAAATTTATTTATGAAACAAAGTGTTCCGAGAATCACCGAGAAAGGTAAATTAAATGTCTCCAATAACTGACGCTGCTCACAAAGGAGGGACGAAGAGCACTCCACGATCAAAGGTGGTGTTCCTGGGCCTTTTGGCCGGCAAATAATTCCGAATAGTGAGTGAGCTAATGAAATTCTAATGAGTTTTCTAATAGGTTGTCGTCACCCGTTTCTCTAAGAACGCTTTGCGTTTAAGATCGCGCATCTTTGGGTAAAAGGATGTGGAAACTTTCTGACTTTACCTAAACTATTACAGCCAAAATCAAACGTTACTGGAAAAACCAAACTATGAGGTAAAAAACGACCACATATTTAAAATAAAAATAGGAGCGCAAAAGACAAACAAGAAAAAATACTCCTTTTTAAATAGAACTATTGCTGCCTGGAATCAGCTGCCTGGAGGTTTGTTTGAGCTCTTTCCATCCAATTTTAGGAGCTTTAAGAATAGGTGTAAAGCAGTCACTGGGTGATAAACGTCATTGATCAGAGGTTATTATGCTATTGTACTTGTTAAAATATTGTATGCATGTGATGTGGGCGGAGTGAGGATTTGTATTGCGAAAGTGAGTGATGTGTTAACGGTGAGTGATTTTGAACGGTATGCGAAATTGAAGAATGGGTGATTATAGATGGAGTGGGGCGATGGATGGTGTGTAGTATGCACTCGTATGGTGTAAACCGAATCTTTGTGTGATGGTAAAAGAACGGTTGATAATCTAAACGTAATATTATATAACAGCATTTTATGTCACTTCTGTTCTTTCTGTGTGTGTATGTATGTGCTTTGTAAGAGAGACCACTGATCAGACTGGCCCGTTGCCACAGGACAAATGCCTAATTGCAACGCGGTTTACATAATAGATAATAAATATACCATTATGCTATGGTATACTAACGTGAAGCGTCCCGAGTTGCAGCCGAATCTAACTCCATTAGCAAAATTTTGAATAGTTCTGAAAGCAAAGATAAGAAAAACATGTAAGATTTCCTGCACATGTTTTCTTTCTGGATCCCACCATAATCATCTGACCGCTGTAGACCGGAGAGACGACTCATCACCGACACGGACGCTTGCATGCTAACGTCGGACACAGGCGACAAGGTAGTGTTTAGGAAGAGTGTTTGCATCCTGAAATTTAATTATGCAGATGGTACATTCCATCCCGGCCGGCGATTAGAAAAGTCGTAGATGTTGGGCAGCGGATGGGAGAGGCACGAAGAAAAGAAGCGCGCTCACGGACGGAGCTGACCTCATCGCCGCGAAATTAAAGTTTGGACGGGGCGGATGAAGAGGATGGGGGAAGAGGGAGTGAGGGGTGTTTGCTGGTGTGAGGTGCTTGGAAGTCGCGCGAAAACGAACCTCCATCCCCCCTCGGGTCATCCCTCCATCACACGGAACTGAGGAGACCTTTCGGCGGAACTTCAAGGAGGAATAATTGACGACGGGTGAATATTTCCTTCCCACCCCTCCCTCCGCCCCAACTCCCTCTCCACAACCCCCCAGAAATATTTACATAAGCAGAAGATGATGAGCGGTCGCGATGCATGCGTATACATAATGCGCGCCGCCCTCCCGACCCACCCCCCATCTCCTCCCCTTCCTCCGCCATCCTCCCCACCCCCCTTGCCCCCGAAGGGGTGGGGTGCGAGCCGGAGACGACCGGCTGATATCCCGATTCGATTCGCTCGAAACTCGATTATCATAATTCGATTTCGGAATTATTCAAATGGATGATTTCGATCCGATTTCGGTTCAAATCGTCTCGATACCAATTATCAATGCGAAGCCAGATATTTCGACACGGGTCCGATTACTCCCCGAATCGATTCGATCGCGACTTTCAGGCACACAGAGTCGTCCGAGTGCGACGGATCGGTTGTTTGGGACGGATCAATTGCGACGACCTCTCGGAATCAATCACAGCTCTACTCCAATCAAGCCCCTGATCGACTGATATTTTATAAAAATATCAGCATCGGTGCATCATGAAAAAAGTTATTCAAGAACAATTTCGTTCCATTCCAAATTCCATTTCGTTCGAAGGTTACAAAGTTAACAAAACTGAATAAAATAGCATAGTATAATCTTTCAGCCCTTAAAGACTAATCGGTATATACTCTGAGTCGACAAAACTGTAATTAAATATGATAAGAATAATAATAATTATTAACTAACGTTAACATCAAACAATCAAGAGTCAATAAGTGTCAATGTAGTGATGGTCGTCCGAATCATTAGTATATTTTTATAACACGATATTTTTAGCGAATAGATTCACCGTGATAATTGATATGATCCGATATTATTACGTTCAAGCCGTCGTTATTTAAACTTCTAGTAAGTTCCATGAATCACTCGGCGGCCGACTTGGAAAAACAGAGGATCCATTTTGGCCGAATTTAATAATACGATTTTTTTGAGCGAATCAACTCATGATTAATCAATGCGATCGATAATATTTTCTTCGAACCTTCGGTACATCTGCAGTACGTTATACGAGAATAGGGCTCCGTCACTCGATGGCTCCGGACTGGATAACAACAGAGGGTTTTTTCTGACAGGGAGAGGGTATGATGGGGAGTATGGGGGGAGAGGACTGGAAGGGGAGGGCACGGGGGGAGGGTGGGGTGAGGAGAGGAAGCCGAAGGGCGGCCGATAATATTATTAACGAACCGCAAAAGGAAAGGCAAAGAGAAAATGGTCGCCGCCCCTCCCCCCTCTCACACCCTCGGCCCCGCCGCCTTTCCCGAAAGGGAAGAAGATTGACGAGGGACGATTAGGCCCCACCGACACCTCTCTCGACGCCGTGATGGCCAACCCGCCCCCCCGCTGCCCTCCCTCCACCCCCCGCCCCATTAGGAAAGGAAACCGGGAAGGTCGTCCGGAGGGAGGGAGGAAAAGGGTTCCACTCATCCACGTGGGGCGCTCGGCGCAGGCGGCCCTGTGGTCGAACCCTCGCGGTACCCCTAAGCCATTTGCCCTCCTCTTGATACAGTCGGTATTTCAATGGTTCATTTACTGTGCCAGCACACAGATGAGTTAGTTCCACCCTAATACACCAATAATCAAACGCGCAAGCATTTATTATAATTTTTAATGAAGATTACTTGAACCTGTAACTAGGATTACGAGTAGCAGAAATAATATCGACACATGTACACATAGACTTGAAGCATCGAAATAAGACGGAAGTTTTTCATGGCTTTCTATTCGATTTAATCCGATCCTTAATGTATTCATTCAGTCCTTCAATGCGGAGGACGGTTGACAGTAGCTCTCAACTCTCCCCAAACCGAACACTCTGACGCATTGAATGCCCATTGATCAATACTTACTTGCCTCTCGATTTCCTGGTAAATGTCTTTCTTCCGTTTCTTCTCTATTGCGTTCCCTTAATGATTGATTCAAAGCATCGAGCATGATTGACCAAATTCATCGTTATAGCAGCCATCATTAAGGGTAGGTATAATATTTGGGAAAAAAGAAGCACCGTCGTGGAAGAATTCTCCTTCACCCGGAAAACCAAGCGAAGTACCGCAGTGGGTGTTGAGATAAAGAGGAAAACATGAGTGCTTCGGGAGAATCCTTGCTGAAATTGGCGCAATTTATTCGACTCATGATTCTCACTTTCCCGTGCTGAGTCTTCCCAGACTCCTCCTCTCTCTACTTCCCCTCTACCGCTGCGGTTTCCCACCCTCGTCCGCCTACGCCTCCCTCCGACAGCCTCCCTCGTCGCCGCGTTCAACGCATCACCGTGGGGCGCCGTCGAGTGTCCATCCGGCGGGGGTCGTCCTCGCCCGCCCCGCGATCGCTTCCCACGGCCCCCGCCTCCTCCGCTTCGTGGACCTTCGTTCCCCATTGGCGATTCGCTCCGCCCATTAGATACTCATCGCACTTCCCCCTACCGACGAATTTACATGGCTTCCAGTCTTTTAGGCATGTGCTGTCGATGCAACCGTTCATCTACTACTGATTATTACTACGGATAAGGCAGCGAATAGATTCCACGTTCATGTGCCCTTCGACGAAGAAGTGCTTTAGCTCCAGTTCGTTTCTTTTTATTTCATTTCTCCTTCCTTTGTGACAACAGTCTCGCCGAAGGTGTCAACTGAGCCTCCATCTCTCTCTTGTGATACAACATGCCTATCGTGACTGTGCATGTATGGCCGGTGACCTTACAACCCCCACCATTTGGCGGGGCCGCGGCTTGCGGGGTATTATGTAGATGTAATTTTCTTCCCCAGTTTTCCATCTACCTTTCATAAAGTGACTCGTCTTTCTAAACATTCTCTTCTCAGTCCTTGCCATATCTTCTTACTCATTTTCCGGTGACTATACGATATCTGTATTATCGCTTCACCACTGTATTCTCAGAATTTTTTTTTATATAGCCTCCTCTCAAAATCAATCATGATTATTGCACTGGGGCTGAATCCAGGTTACAGGGTTTTTTATTTCACCCATTAGGCATTTTCAATGCAGAATAATGTTTTACACATTTACTCCATATTTCGTTCCTTGGTTTAAATTCTGAGTCTTTGGACAATTCTAACTGGAAGACAAATGGTAACATTTTCCGGGTACCAGATATCTCTTGGAAGTCTTATATGGCACAGAAAGGAACGATGTTTTGTGACCCCAATGCACGAAGTAAGCTCAACCTTATCCAATCAAAACGAGTCTTCGGGTTTTTCCGTCTTCATTTGATTATTTCCTTCGGGATTAAGTGAAGAAAGAGAAATTTGTGTGCTCCCTTTACATGATAACTCGAATTCTGCTGCATTCTTTCTTCCTTGTTCTCTTCCTGTAGTTTTGATTCCTCCAAAAAAAACAAAAGTGACGTTATCGTCCCTACACTCATTATTTAAATTGTCTCTCACATCTCAACATTGACCTCTTTATGTTTTCAAAGTATATCGACATAGCTTTTCCTTTATCATTTATTATTTTGAGTGCTCTTATCGATTCAATCACCAGCACAATTTAGCGGACGTTGCGTTCAGATAATTTTATTAAAACCCTTTCAATCCTGTCTCTCGACTTCCACCGTCTTCACACCTCTCCCCATCTGTTTCCCGCACGACCGCTCATTCCGGATTAACGAGCGGAGGCTCGCATTAACTTCTCGCGGAGTTTACTAGCCTCGACTTGGCCACATGGGTAACTTCAAAAGGAAGAAGAGAAGATTATAAACTACTTCTTCTGTAGCAAAACATTTACATAAAAGCGTTACTGCAGAGGAATGATGGAAAAATAAAATGGACAGTTGGAGTGACTAATGGGGAATGCTCTTCGAAGAGCGTCGTGAGTCTGTGGAAGACACTGAGAAGAAGAAGAGAAGGCGAGCTAATTGGGCACATCCAAAGGCACCGGAGTTTACTGAAAACCATAATGGAAGGAGCCTTGTAAGGGGATAATTACAGGGAAGAGCCAAGGATGACGAGAAACAAATTATTGAAGACATCGGTCGACGGAAATGAGCAGAAATAAAGAGATTGGAACGAAATGGCTGACCACTCTTAGAAATAATCTAGGGTGGAGATAATAATAATTCAGCTTTATTCGAGCGAGATTGAGACTGTGGAATCCCCTTCTTCTATCTAACCCATCATATATATATATATATACATAGAGTCTGACCTGAAGAAGACCTCGAAGTAGGCCGAAAGCTCAAATAATCTACAGTGTGAGTGTCCTTTTACGTGTTATCTGTTTCATTCTGTGTTCTATTGTGCCGTCCAAAATTTATATTGCTCTCGTGAGTACTTCCGCATCATCTATATATATATATATATATATATATATATATACACACACACACACACACATATCACACATGGGGGAGTGCGAAAAGCCTGTGAAAACCTACAGATAAACAGTGCTAATATTATAATTTAATAAATAAAACAAATAATAAGCAAATAAATAAAAACATACAATAATGCATGAAAAATGAGAAGAAACAAAAGGAGAACTGATACATACATATGAATGTGGAGAAATTTGAACTAAAACAAAATTACTGAATAATAATAAGGAAGTAAGATATTAAGGAAAAAAAATTAAAGAAAAGATATGAGGAGAGAGAAGCATATGAAGGTAATTAACTGTAGAGAATAAAAATTAAATCAAGGGAACGGATACATTAATCGTAAAATATTTCACTTCAGTTTCTGAAACCGCCGTTTGTTTCGACTCAAATGCCGAAGGAAAAGACTCATGGGAGTAGATACGTATTTCTACGAAGTCATACTAAAGTCAGCAACGAGATTCTCACCTTGAAGCGTTTCAAGTGATCTCCAGCCGGGTGCAATCCAGTTGCAGCCACTGCACTCAGCTAATTGCCTAAGTGGACTATGCGATCATAGATATTCCATCGACCTTCATCTGGAAAATCAATGAGCGTTCGAGGATCAACCACCGGTGGTTCTTAATCAAGGTGCTTTCTAAGAAGGAAGCCACCTATATTTCTGTGGCAAGTCCAATCTATTTCTTTAATTAACGCCCATTCCTCGAGTGGAAGAAGACGGGCGAACACAAATGCCTAGTCGCAAACGGGTAGAGTGTGATTAAGTGGGAGTGTAAACAGATTTAAAACAGGTGACGATCGGTGGCGAGACTCACGCCAATCGCTCTTCTTATTTAAGAGAGCCGACGGCGGAGATATTTAGTTCGATGCACACCGCATATTATCTTCTCAGGGAGCGTTGAATAAATGAACCACCAAAAACCATCCGGTGAACGGTTCGCTCTACTGAACTATACCTAGAGATATATCGTATATTTGATTGGGTTGGTTTCAACAGGTAATCATCCTTCACATCGTTTCAACGCAGGGGTCTATTTTTCAAAGCGATTCTGAATTAGCAGTGCAAGGTGTAAAGGGTGAATGATACACATCGAATATCTCATTAGACGATAATAGAAAAGTTGAAAGATCCATGGTTCAAGTTCCGGTCAAGGAAACTCTTTTACGCTTGTAAATCTCTCGATTCCACCTTAATATAAGTATAATATTTGGATGGCACAAGAGAAAACAAATGGCTTATAAAATGACAGTCACATTTCAGAAAGTTTGAGCTTTCGACCTTCTCTGAGGAGAACAAGTATAAGGTAAGGACACTCAAATTTCAGAACTTTCTGAAATTGGAGTGCTCTTTTAGGTGTTATCTATTTAATTTTGTGTTCTATTTTGCCACCTAAATATTATGTGCCTCTCTTGAGTGCTTCTACATCATACACACACACACACACACACACACACACATACATATATATATATATATATATATATATATATATATATATATATATATATATATATAAACACACAAACACTAACACAAAAAACACCACACACATAGAAACATAAAAGAAGGACACTTACATTGGATATTTACGTTTCGACGGCACGGCCGTCGTCATCAGATTTCTATGTGTGTGGTGTTTTTTGTGTTAGTGTTTGTGTGTTTGTGCGTCGCCGGAGAGCGTCTTTTCCAAGTTTATACATATATATATATATATATATATATATCTAGGGGGTAGAGCGTTGGACTACTGACCGGAGGGTCCCGGGTTCGATTCCCGGGCAAGGCACTCTGGGCACCTGCAGCTCCACCCAAGCTAGTTGATTTTTCGGGTACCAGATCTTCCTGGGAAACCATAACCGGCACAGGAAAAGGAACTGGCCCCCCTACCCTGATGTGTGAATATTCACACGCCGTCGGGCTTGGTACATGGGTGAGCTCTACCATCACCTACTAAACCGACCTTCGGGTTGATTACTGTGTTTATGGTTTTATATATATATATATATATATATATATATATATATATATATATATATATATATATATATATACATGTACATTCAAACACGAAAAGAACAGTGGGGTGGGAAAGGCGGACTCGAGCAGACCAATATAACATATAAAAACTCAGAAAAGGGAGATAATTCATTGTTTCGGTTTTGGTGACGACTTTCTTCAGTAGAAGGAAGGAGTCATAGAACTATATATATGTAGATATATATAATTCTATAATCCTTAGGTCTTTAATTAGGCAGTTGTGCACACAGTTATCCTCGCTCAAAGAGCAGAAACCTACATATGTCAAAATCATTGAATATAATTTAATTAGCATTTGCCCGTGTAAATTAAACACTCGGAAAATTATACCAACTGGTTGAATCCCGATGTGTCGTGAGACAGCTCCAAAGTTAGGTCCGGGGCTTGCGTCTTGGTATCGTATTCCTTTGCGTTCTCAGTTTGGGTCTATTCAGTGTCGATTTTCTTTACCCCAGGCACGGGGTCTGTGATGTTTTACCAGAGAGACCAAGTCTAATTGACTCTGTCCATCCGTATATGAACTACTACGCTTGATGGAATCTGCCAAAAAATTGTACCAACGTGTGTGTTAATTATTTTTGTTGGAGTTTATGAGCTTTTATGGGTTGGATATTTACATATATATTTTACAACTCTTCCAAGATTTCCAAAACTGATTCTATTTTATATTTCTATTGGTGTAGGTTTTCCATTATCGTGGTATATTTTTTCCGTTTGTATCTTGTCAAAACGCTGACTCATGGGTGTTATTTTTCTCGTGAAGCACCTTACGAGGTAAGGGTTCATTCTTTTTTTCTTTTGAAAAATATGGTTGGACAACCAATATATTTAAAAAACCAAATCGTGAGTATGATCTTTTGTGTTATTGGAAATAATTCAATAAGAAGACCCATGTATGAGTAAGAAAGGTGACCTCGGACCCATCACAATACGAAAGATCACGAATGACATCAGTCACAACCGATGGAAAACTAAGGATTAGAGTCCACTTACTAATTTTTTGCCACATCTTTAATTTTTCTTCAAATTTGAATCATTAAATTATGGTTCAAAAATTTGTCCCAAAATATAGGATCCAGTCCAAATTGGATATTGCTCACTTGTGCTAAACCATTTCGAAAAATATGCTTCCTTACCTTTGTAACCCGAAAACGGGCAATTCAAATACGTACAGGAGATATTGAATATGGTGTACGTATTTTAGACGATTGTAGAACTTTCTTCACATCCATGCTAAAGCAATAGAGACACAAAATCCTGTTGATTTAAAACTTGAAATCTGAGTGAAAACATTGCACCTACTCCAACCTCAGTTCGAGGCGTCATTATGAGAGTCTACGTATTGCGACTTAATTTGAAATGACGGTCGTACAGAAATAATTTTCGTCACATTAAAGGTTTTTAAGCGGGAAACCCGAACGATTTTGGAATCCGAAAAACGAATTGTTCACCCGGAACTAACGCTTGGAATCGTTGCTCTCAAGCATTGGTACACACAAGAGCATGCTATGAGTACATGTACCCGCGTATGTAGGAGAACGAATGGAGCGATTCCCGAGAACGACTCGTTTCTCTGAACTGTATCAACGGGAACCGGTTCAACCCGAGTGGGTTAACATCCCCCTCGAGCGTGAATCGGGCGGGGAGAAGGGTGAGTGGGGAGGTGGGTGGATTCGGAGGGGGTGGGCGGGAACCGTCCCGGGCAAATCGCCTCCCTCCCATCCCCTCGTGGCCCGCTCCCAAAATAAGTATGTACTACGCGGGGTCGGAGCCGAGGATGCCCGGGGCGAGCATTTGGAGTGGTCCGAGGCGTGGAAGGGGGAAAGGGAGATCCCCCAACCCCCTGCACCACCCCGTCAGCTCCACCACCCCCACCCCCCTTCGCCCTACCCCCCCACTACTCGCTGCAGGGGGCGGAGGAGGAGTGGGGCAACCAAGCAACCGACTCGTCTGGCGGTCCCTTTGTCCGACACCTTTCCCGATGTTCTACAAATTCCCCACGTCACTTCCCCACGACCCGGCGAGATTTATAGCGAAGGTGGGATCCGGAGGGGGGCGGGAGGGGGCCCTTCCGCACACAGCTCCCCGCTTCCCTCTCCCCCCATCCGGGGGTTGCTGGAGGCGGAGGGGGAGATGGACGGGAGAGGGGGAGACGGCTGCTCCATCCCTTTGGTGGAGGAAGGGGGGCGTGCGTGCGCGCCTACGCCTTCGTGCCTGTCCCTCAACCCTGCCTCTCCTCCGATGGGAACGGCCGTGGCGATGATGCACGGCTCTCGTGCACAAATGTGTAGAATCCTAGAGCCAATAAGGTGTGGTGTGTCGACAAAACTCCAATTTCGATATTTCCGCGAAGGAGGTGGCAGATGAAATATTTTTGGAAGGCCCTTTAAGGGCTGTGCAGGATCCTCAAAGCAAGATCGACGATCCTCGAAAATAAATATATAGGTGGCGAAGATATATTAAGAAATTATGATAATAATCGGGGAGGCATATAACTGTATATAAACAAAATATCGTGTGCCGACTATCGAATATTTACCATATTAGCTATATCGTTAAAATATATACCGGGTATATCGAGCCATATTGTTAATATACATACCTACCATATCCTATGCAGATCATGCCTTACATCGACCATTTTTTAAGGTGATCTACCGGTAAAATAGGTTTATTGATGGACACAACTATCAAATAAATATCTTGTTACTCCAAAAAAAACACAATCAAACATCGACTATATGATCATTATAAAAAAATGATTTACTCTTTATAAAAAAGGTCATTTACCAGTTATGTTCCGTTATATTTGTGGGATATCTTATCTTTCCTTAGCTTCCTTTATTCCCGGAATAACACTCAAATTGTTTACATATTTCCTCTTCCGCGCAAATGTTTACACATTTATGGATATTGTTGAGATCGAAAAAAAAACAGTTTTTGAAAAAAAATTCTTTCTCACACAAATTGCGGCAAAATTTGACTCAGAATTACGACTTAAATTCATTCACTTCAATGCGTTAATTAAACTGTTGCAACCTATATATCATTTAAAAAAGTATACGAACTCTTTGTCGAACTCTTATATCATTTACAAAAGTATATTGTGATTTATGACGACAGCTGGGAAGATGATTTGTGCATTGTCAACAGCTACCGCTATATTCGATAGTCTCGGATTATTCCTTTGAGACATCACTTTTAAAATGCCTCAGTTCATTTATCCATTTCAGTGTTCATGATCCCTATCAAACAAAATATCCGTCCACCTGGTGCTCACAAGCCACTGCTAAGGTGTGTGGCAGGAGATGATTACCCTCCAGGCATGCGGCATAAAAAAATAAGTTTTTCCCGAATTTTATTTAAAGTATTGTTTTGTAAAATAATTCAAATAATCTAGATCATATTAAATACAGCGACAAGCACTACGGAATCTAACTTAGGGCTTAAAACATCTCGGGGCAATTAGAACGCACGTTCCCTTCCACCATACCCTAGCACTTCCGTCTATTTACTTGGTGATTTATATTTCTCTCGCTTATTCTCCAAAGCACATTTGTTTTATTGTTCACAACCTTAAGATATATTCTAGAGAAGAAGAACCTTTTAAGTTCAACTTCAGGCCAGATTAATTCCAATTAAAAGGAGACGCATAAAAAGAGCTAAGATTAGGACAGTGTGAACAGTTCAAAAATTTGCAAAAAATTAATATACAATTATATTATTGTTGTAAAATGCTTTTCGAATTAAGTTTTTATTAAAATTTTGTGAGTTTGAAAGACTATCGAAATTCTTTCCTAATGCTCATGTGTCATTTTAATTTCTAATAATTATTTACACCATCAACTCCATTCCGTTCAAATTTTTAATGTTGTGGTGGCTACCATTTCATGCCCTGGAGAGAAAAGTGTTGGATAAAACTCTTTCAGTGCCGTTATGACTCATATGCAATGATTGCTATCAAACTGTTTTCCAATTCCAAGGGTAGATCGGAGGGTACGCGTTCGGTTCCAGGTGGTTTCGCTGGGCACTCTTAGCTTCCCTCTATCTATTCGGTAACAACGCACCAACACTAAGGTGAATGGCAGGGATAATTGAATACTGAGTACCCGGCATCAAACATTGACCATCTTAATCCTAGCTATAATATAACTGTATAAAATTTCTATTTAGGTTTTGAACAAAGTTGACATATGGCCATTGACGCAAGGCAATAGGTACAGACTGAAGGGTTTTGAAACGTGGATGTGAAGAATGATGGAAAATGTGAGATGGACAGGAAGGGAAACAAAACGAGAAATTGATGGTGCAGGAGAGGGGTCTGCCGATATAAATCCAAAAGAGGGAGGAAAGATAGATTTAGAACTCTCCGCTATCGAATCGTTTTTGTCCGAAGCATTTGCAAAATCGTGTGCTCGCAGATGAAACTACGACAAATAAACTGCCGACTTACATAAATAGGCGTATAATACGAATTAAATCCAATTACAACTGTACGGATAAATTGACTTGGACAGAGTCGCTAGTAATAAAGTATATAATAATTTCCACTATAACTATCGATGTTGATATGTCATTTTTTAAAATTGTATGAATCTCTTAAACCCCGCCGATACAAAAAATATCGATTTCTCGTCGTATTTCTTTGCCTCAGTCGCAATAGAGAGAAAGGTTGGTTCCGAGAGCTTGTCGAAATCCAATTGGCCGCGAACTGGTCCTGTGATCTCGACAAGTTCCCTCGATACTTAATCCTAGACAGCGTTCACGTTGCTGGACGATACACGGACATTGGGTGTTTACCTTACGCTTCAAATTAACTCTAATATTGCAAAGTTTTGCTTGGAAATAGACCATTCAAAGAAAAAAATATATTGATACTGATAGAATGGATTAAACGAAGAAAAATTACAAATTGCAAATTAGCCCTGCCCCGCTATCGCACTGTTGAGGATTCGATTTGAACAAAATAATTACAAGAAAGATGAATTTTTAAAAAATCCGCAACGATAGAGGGTGTGTATGGAGAATGAGTTTTAATTATGCTTTCATCCGATCAAGACGGCTCATTCCAGAACGAAGGGGGAGGGAGTTCTAGAGATGGCGGGAGGGGGAGTGTGAACAAACTACACGACTTAAAGCAAACTGTACCTTTGCGGGAAAACACTTAAAGTGGAATTTCAATATGAAGTCTAACTGAAACTGAATCGATCTTTTAATCGGAAAGGGACCCATTCGTGGTGAAAGAAATGAGCAACCGAATAGAGAATTTGTGGAAAAACGGTTCAACTACAATCGATTCGATTAAATCAAATAAAAAAATAATCGATTTAAGTTGATCGAATCGTGAAAATTTTGAGAGTCAATTCTTTGATGACGTACTGACGGGAGGGGAGGAATGTTGGAAAGGGGGTGACCAGGTGGACGGGGGTGGGTTGGGGGCGGGATGGAGGTGGCAAATGGGCGCGGGGGTGTGAAGGTGTGGAATTGGCGTGAAGGGGGCCGGGAGAACTACGGAGGGGGGACAGGTACCTCTTTTCATCAAAGCATGAGGAGGCGCAACACACAGGCGCTATATTGCTTTTCGAGGTTGGCGTATATTTTACTATTCTTAAGTGTCGTATTTAGCAGATTTTTTACATTCTAGCACTTTCGAGGGAAAGGGTCGAAGTAAAAAAATAAACGCCGCAAGCGGTAACACACGAGAGATAAAAAAGCAAAAAAGAAAGATCACACTTCTTCACTGATTGTGGTACTCAACACCGATCGAATTACAACCAGCGAAACGAGCAAGTCAAATTTATCTTCAGCATGCAAGTGCAGAAAAGAGAGTGTATGTGATCCGGGATAAAAAGTTAAGGAATATCTACAACTGGATAATCTTGTATGGTCAATCATAGTGCAGTAATGTGATCTCGTCTGATCTATGAAAGGGTAGTGATTAATTTACAGTAGATTTTTTCAAGTAGATCACAAAAACCGTTTTAGAAATACCTCTGCAAATTTGACAACTTTTTCGGATCTGCAGCGATTACATTGACCGTTATTTATGTCGTGCATTTCTTCAATACCATATCAAATGGTACATCAACATGTGTGTATATATATATATATATATAATGTGCCATGAAACGCACCGTTCCTATCCTTTATAAGATCGTATGAATGCTTTTCTACTATCCTTTCCCCTTCTTGTGTCCCGTCCATTTCTCCTTTGGTGGGTGAAACAGCTCCATAACGCCATCTCTCGGGCAATATGTATCGGAGCACTTTGGCGCTTTATAAGATCGCAGATCTCAAGGTAAATCAGGTTTCCCTATTAGCTCAACTGGTAGAGCATCCGCCCGGAAAGTGGAAGGTCCGTGGTTCAAATCCCGGATAGGGAAATATTTTTACTTTCGTGATCTGCTCAAAAACCGCCTTCCCCACATGTCCTGTCTTCGCCTATTATGTGTTTTCCTATCCCCTTTCCTTATACCTATTTCTGTTTGAATGAATATATATATATATATATATATATATATATATATATATATATATATATATATATATATATATATATATATATCAACCACAAACACAGAAATCAACCCGAAGGTCGGTTTAGTAGGTGATGGTAGAGCTCACCCATATACCAAGCCCGACGGCGTGTGAATATTCACACATCAGGGTAGGGGGGCCAGTTCCTTTCCCTGTGCCGGTTATGGTTTCCCAGGAAGATCTGGTACCCGAAAAATCAACTAGCTTGGGTGGAGCTGCGGGTGCCCAAAGAGCCTTGCCCGGGAATCGAACCCGGGACCCTCTGGTCAGCAGTCCAACGCTCTACCCGCTAGAACACCGCGACCCGCATATATATATATATTTTTTTTGCCTGTTTTTTAGATTTGGGAAAATTAATGCGTGCATTGCAGAAAATAGAAATGGATTGGAGGGACAGGAGACTGATCCGCAACCTGTACATGTCTCAGACTGCTCAGGTGCGAGTAGGGAACGGAGAGTCCGGATGGGCAGTGTTAGGAAGAGGGGTAAGGCAGGGTTGCCCATTGTCACCGATACTGTTCAACGTATATGTAGAGGAAATGATTAAAGAGGCATGGGAGGAACTGGAGGTAGGAATGAAAGTCGGAGAGGAATTCGTAAAATCGGTTAGGTTTGCTGATGACCAAGCCTTAGTTGCTCAGTCAGCCAAGGGGTTGCAAGCATTGCTGAGTGAATTGGAGGTTCAGTGCGATAAATATGGGATGATAATCAATATTAATAAAACAAAGATTATGCGATTTTCCAGAAAGAAAAAGGCTAAGCTAAATATTAAAATAGGCGGGGAAAGAATAGAGCAGGTAGAACAGTTTACATATCTCGGAAGTGTTTTGGACCAATACGGTCAAAGTGGTAGTGACGTAAGGAGAAGAATTGCGCTAGGCAAGGAGGCTTTCTCAAGGAGGAGGGAGTTGATGACGGGGACGTTGAGTAGGGATGTTAAGACAAGACTCGTAAAAACTCTGATATGGAGCGTAGCTATGTACGGCGCGGAAACGTGGACACTGAAGCAGGAGGATAGACGTAGATTGGAGGCTTTTGAAATGTGGGTGTGGAGAAGAATGGAGAAGGTGAAATGGACCGAAAGGAAAACAAATGAGGAAGTACTAGAGATGGTGGGTGAGGAGAGGTGTTTGTTGAGAGAAATCGTATGGAGGCCGGAAAAATGGATGAAAGGCATATTGAGCGGTAGTGGAATGTTGAAGAAGGTAATAGAGGGGAGAAAGTTGGGCAAGCGAGGTAAGGGCAGAAACAGGATAGGGATGTTGGACGGGATGAAGGGAGGAAAGAAGTACACCGAGATGAAGAGGGACCTGATATAGATTAGTTTGATAGGTGGGGAGTCACAAAATGTTTATTTGATAGCTGTGTCCATCCAAAAACCTACCTTAAACGGTAGATTACCTAATAATAATAATAATAATATATATATATATATATATATATATATATATATATATATATATATATATATATATAATAATATAATTTATACATATAACTTAGACAGTAACACACACTCCGTCTTCTTCGGAAGATAAGATATGACTGAGTCACATTTTAGACATATAAGGATAGGGGATAGGAAAACACATAAAAGACCAACACAGGAAAGGTAGGGAAGGCGGTTTTGAGTAGATCACAAATGTAAAAATATTTCCTTATCCGGGATTTTCAAGTTTGAATATGTGTTTGGCCAATGTGGCTCGTCTCTTCTTCTGGCTATGCGTGCCATGAAACCTTTCTTCCTATCCTTCCTAATATCCTTTATAATATCGTATGAATGCTTTTCTACTCTCCTTTCCCCTTCTTGTGTGCCGTCTATTTCTCCTTTGGTGGGTGAAACAGCTCCATCAGGCCATCTCTCTAGCAACATCTATCGGAGCACTTTGGCGTTTTATAAGATCGCAGATCTCAATGTAAATCAGGTTTCCTTATTAGCTCAACTGGTAGAGCATTCGCCCGGAAAGTGGAAGGTCCGTGGTTCAAATCCCGGATAAGGATATATTTTTACATTTGTGATCTACTCAAAACCGCCTTCCCCACCTTTCCTGTGTTGGTCTTTTATATGTTTTCCTATCCCCTTTCCTTATATGTCTATTTCTATGTGCGAAAATAATATATATATATATATATAATATATATATATATATAATATATATATATATAATATATATATATATAATATATATATATATATATATTATATAATAATATATATATATATATTATTTTCTATCTATATATATATATACATGTATATAATTTCACAATATGCTAACCTTCTATAGTAAAGCAGTATTCCCCAAATTTTGTATTTATTCATATAACTTTTCATCCAAAATAATGAAGCCCAATGGCGTGTAAAATTTACACATCAAAATGGTAGAGCCAGTTGCTTTCCCTCTCTTGCATTTCATAGCTTACGTGAAATGGAGGGATCAGAGATTGATCGCCTAGTATCCGCCCGCGCTCTCCGACCAGTAGCTAAGTACTCTACCCACTACGCCACTGATACGGAATAAAAATCAGTACTAATAAGCATATGTCAATATAAAACTGAAATCCGTTAACTTTATATCGTAGACTCACCACAAAATACATGAAACGATATCCAAAACATCTCTGTTAACTGCAATCTTTCAGAGGTGTTTTGTACAATTATTCTCGTTTCCATTTCTATAACAAACAACACTACAATAATAGATCCGAGGTTTGATTTGATCAGGCGAGGGCAGATCTCAACCAAATATACTAAGCCTTGCGGTGTGTGAAATGTACACATTGGCTGTTTAATAGGGAAAGCCGGTGCATTACCCTGCCCCACCTGTGGTTCCCCGGAGAGATCTGGTGCAACCCGAAAAATCACACAGCTTGATTGATGCTGAGGGAGCCCAGAGGATTAGAAATTAGAATCCTGGTTTACCATTGGCGTGCCATGATGAATCATAAAAGTTGAACTAAATTGATGAGTGATTTTCAAACAGCATCCCGGTAGTGGGGCCAGTTTCTTTCTCTAAGATGCCTGTGACTAACTACTGATCCCAGGAAGACCTGGTACACGAACAATCACAGAGGTTGGTTGAAGATAATAGTGCTAAGAGTTTTCACCTTGAAGTCAACCCGTACCTCTGGTTATCGCCACAGCATTCTGCTCAACAGACTTAACTCCCAATCTCCATGCTTGCCTGTTTAAATACCTCCCTGCCACTACTACTCTGATCAGATTCGGGTCCTGCACATGAACGCTCCGCCATGGTTTGCACCCAACTGCTCCTTCGACCCCTTCCTCCCCTAAATTGACGATCCAAGAGCGCTATTTCCTCTCACACCCCTGACATAACTTCTATCTTACGATCTCAAAAAGCATCGAGACCAGTTGTAGCAAAAGGAAGCATTTCCCCGTGTAAAAGGCCAGGCTTTATCGCCCTGGCATTAAGTAGTTTCACCACACAGCCATGAAACGATAATATACTTTTGACTTTATTTCATTGGAGATTAATTAAAAATATAAATCATCAGAGAGAGATTCCACCAAGATTTGAGAAAACCGTCCAAACCACCATTCTTACAAAATGCCAAATCCAGGATCGTAAATACGTTCAGAGGATTTGCGAAGATTTATAGGATTCACGAAGATTTTCATTTTTCCTCCGCAATAAAGCCACTTTCCACTGTATTTGCATTGCTCCCAAGCACACACACTTCCATTCCATGATGACACGGAAATGATTGTCCGAAGCATCGGGCGATTTATCCGCTAGCTAAACGCAGTAGAGAAGGCAGGGATGATATATTGCTCAAAGTGCTCCTGTGCCTCAAACCGGTGCGCAGGTACTAAACGTGGATGTTATCATCACATTTCCGTCGGTGGGCGTTCCCGAACGGCTCTCCGAAGCGCATTAAATTAAACAGAGCGGACGGAGGCCCGATTATCTTCCACCAGGCCCGAATATATGAGCGAATTAAAGATATCCAAAGGCCTCCAAAATTAACTTTTCAGAAACTTGAGCGGCCAGTCAAAGCACGAGGAGCCCAGTGAACGAAAAACTGAAACTCCATCTCCAACCTGGAAATTAAGGTTTCAATTACCCCCGTGATGCCCTCTGCATTGGAAAGAAGAAACCATTCTATTAACGGCAACTGAGACAATCCTCAAAGATGTTTTTTAGATACGTTTTAGATATGACTACGGGCACAACTCGATTGTACGTTAAAACTCATAGATAATGGTGCAAACAAAATAAGCTCAAATGAATTAAAAGGACGGAGTATCGGCCCACGATTTCCAAAATAGTAATACTTGTTTGCACCGTTCGGGAGAGACTGATGCCCCGCGCACCTGGTACCTACTCGTACCTCGCCGGCGTCAGGATATTATTTTATTAGGTTTTCCCAGACGTTTTACGTTAGGCAGAAATTGTCGAAGGCCTTAAACCAAAATCTTTTGCTCTCACATTATTCATGAGTTAAAAAAATATAAATTCACTGACACCATCAATGGAAGGAAACAGGGATGTCTTTAACAAAAGAATGCCATAGAATTGAGGAGACCCTTGGTGAGGAGGGGCCCTTAGCTCGAGTCTGGCCACAAATCCCAGGCGCTACTATCGCCAGATTATTCGTCACTTCCCACTTCTTTATTTGAATGCGAACATAATTATGGGCGATTAAATATCAAGATAAAAAGAACTAAAGATATTCTCATAAAATAGACTGAACTAAGCATTGTAACAGCAGGGAATCAGGCCAAAGAGAAGAAACTATCCATACGTTTAGACAGTATTTGTACGATCAAGTCTGTATTTGTGAGAAAGTGAAAGGGACACCATGTGTAGACAAACAAACGTAATTATTACTATAGATAAACATTTATAATATTTTAATTATTTATTTGCCTTGCAAGCCATCGCTGGGGTGTGTGGTATATATTTTTATTATTAATGAAAATATGCGCATATAGACACTTTCAGTTGGCACAACAATCCTTAGGATCTTGAGTGATTTTGCACAGAACAATAACCAAAGCGCGACCATTAAGAAATACAAATATTCGCGCAATCAATAAAAAAAAATTAAAACTAAACCGCCGCATGGGTAATCAAGGCAAATAAAAAATAATATCACTCGTGGCCCAGCATTAAATTACGTCCAAAATCACACACTCTCCAACTGATATAAAGCGTAGCAGACAAAGTGTCTGCGAAAACTATTCTTTGCGGCAAGAAAATGAGTAAATTGGATATATGGAGAAGAGGAAAAATGACGAATTTTAATGGTTCTTAGGGTAAATTTGAGGAAGTCAGAAGAAGTAAATAGAGGAAAGACTGAATGGTATTGGCATGTTGAATGCCGTGATATTCATATATTAACAAGCAGACTGAGATGGAGACGGAGAAGAGACTAATGAAAATCAGGTAAGTTAATTTTCTGAATAAAACGGATAGCACAATACCTATATAATGTTAAGGAGAGCAACACGCTTAATAAGGACTTATCCAGGGCCAAAGTTTGCAAAACAAATTCGGGTTTACTGTTTTTTCAAAAGAGTTTCCAGAAGCTTGTGAATAAACGGGTATTACTCGAAGCGAAGCGATTCTATTATCTAAAATCTATTTTTCCTGATCAGCCGAAGACTGCTTGCTCACAGATCTCCATCCTCTCAATCTTCCTCTTCCTCCCTTCAAAATCCATTGTTTTGGCATCTGCTACTGGATATCTGTTTGACCTATTGCATTCAAGATATTTCTTTTGAACATCATCACACCTTTTATTCTTTCCATAAAGTAAACTGTTTTGTCACAAAGCATACCAAAAAAGTCCTAAACCATTTTTTACCAGCCTTTACTTTTCAATTTACTGTCGTGGTTCTTGTATTAACCTCACTAATAAAGAACATGCTCCAGATAATTACGCCTATGCTTACTTCAAATTCAAACTTACGCTAAATGCTTCTTTACTCCAAGGATGACATTTCTGAATCTTTTAACAAGTTTGTTGGATATATAAAGCTTTTTTTACCCGCAATTTTTTATTCACTATACCTTTATTTCTTTTGCCATTATGCTTTGATGGCCAGATGTTCAACTGTCCTATTTATGATGCACTAGTGATCTAGTTTCATGCTGAATTTATCGATTTGTTATCAAACGGAAAGATTTGATTTTAATTCATTCAGGTTAATTTGTCAACCCTATGTCTTAAATCTTAATGGATGCTATTGGAAAAGAAATAGCCATTCCACATATATTTTATTAAACACGACCAAGGTTTCGACTTACAAAGTCATCATCGGGTGACTTTGTATGATGAAATCTTGGTCGTGTGAAATAAAATATATGTGGAATAACTAAGTATTTCTTTTCCGATATGAATCGCTTCCACAAAGTGACGCCTCAAACCATTCTACTGTATTTAATGAATGCTTTCGTACCCGTCAGATCCTCTATCCCATCCCCCATAATTTTTACTTCAACATTAAGGTCAACAAGATGACCACCTCTCCAGGACCAAGGTTTCATTTATATATTTCATTGAAAATGAATTTTATTGTTGCATTGTTTCAAGTACTAATATTAGGAAAACAATCAGTATTTAAATTTCTGATATAATAAGTGCCTGATGGCTGTTAACATCCAATATTAACTCAATATTAAAATGTACTAAATTAGGACAAGTAGATTCAAGTCCTGAACTCATTTTAATCTACGCTTCCTTCAATTTTGTGGGGTCAACTATGTTATTACCAAACCTATTTATAACGTGAAGAAAAAAAGGTATTCTACGTAAAACATTGGCATAGAAGTACGGGTTAGGTCGGTAGAATTGAAAAACTCTTCCAATACGATCGGGGATTTTAAAAACTGTTTAGTGGTGATAAAAAATTCAATCAAGCATCATCCTTGACTTTCCTCCGCATTTCGTCTTCCCCATGTTTACATCAATTTGGATGCCCTTTTAACTAGCACCACACAGAATGTACCCAATCTCCTCTCTTCGAGTACATTCCTAGACTTCTCTTTTCATTCTCTTAAAGGTATACACTTTTACTAATTATTTATCGTTTACTGTGCTTGTTAATCCACTTCTTAGAAGCACATCTTAATAACATATGGGGTAGAGGATTAGAATAAAACTGTTTGCAGTGGTTGGATATCATGTTTCAAGTTCAGCAAATGTTTTGCTGCCATCTGTTTTATTTTCATCGAGACCGATAGCCCCACGCCTCCATCGCTTCCAAACTTTTCTCAGCAGCTCATAATTTTCGTTTATCATATTCATAGAAAAATCCAGTCCATATGCAGTAAAAACTATCAAAGACGGAATCACAATACGTAGACCACGTAATCTTTCGAGAGATATATAGGTATCTCCTTTACAGCTGCTGCTCTAGCGGGTATGGAAGTTCTTTCGAAAACTAAAAGCATTTAACGTATTACCAAATGTATTATAATTAAATAATTTACCTTTAAAAATAACCGGTTTTGATGAAGAATTAATTTGCGATAAGAGGTTTACCGTCGCAGTTGCTGATAAAATGTTAAAAACCTTCAAGCAGAAGAAAATTTCCATCTGAAATTATAATTCCAACTTAATTAGATTCGAATCCACACATGCGTTTAGGCACAGCAAATGAAACGCCGATCCCTGTCCGTTCCCGTTTCACTGATTCCGTGGTTCAGTGGGGCTGATTTCAGGGCCAAAATTTCCTCATACACTACATTTTCAATGTTTCAAACATTGAAAGGTTGCCGTCGTATGCAGGTAAATTGCTAACCACTCTTTTTTCCTTTCTTCTTTCAATCTGTCACTACTAGTGCTCTTGCTTCAATATTTAAACTCTTCCAAAATTTTCAGTGAATTATACCCTAATTTATACTAAAGATGTTCTCCTACACTTCCTCGGCAGTCACCTCAGTTTGAAATATAGCTGGGGCCGATATTTTGTGGAATTCCAATACAATGAAAAGGATATTACAAATAATGCTCTTTTTCCACAGGATATATTTAGTTGAAACATAAAGCCTTACTTTTTATGTCCTTCTCATTACTTATCTCAGGTTTATTCTTGTTTGGATTAGTACTTTTATATCCACTCGTTTATACAGTTTATTAATTTTGTCAGCTCTTCCTCTTTTTCTGGAAGAGTAAATTTATGGAAGAAAAGAACCGCAGAAGAGAGTAGATTGAGAGGGGTTTTTATGGCAGTGAAAGCTGAAATGAAGATGAAGAATTCCTTGGAGGGACACAATTCGTGCTTCGGAAACCGCTGAGGACGGCAATTTGGAATCCAGGTGTTCCAAGAGAGGACGGGTCATTTGGCGATAAAAGAGTGAAAATTAACTCCGATACCGGCTGAAGCGAAGGATCAATTATCCCAAAGAAAACAATGCAAGGCAATTAAGATAGTATCCACCAACTTATTCACAACAAAAACCTGTCTGTATAAGGTTACGTCAAAAGCAAAGACGCTTAAGATAGAAATAATTAAAAGTATTCCGATACTTAAAATGGACTTCAATCTAAATATATTAACATATGAACCGGTTAAAGCTGAAATGAAGTGATGCATATTTATTTCCTTCATATAAATCTTTAAAGACGCATTTCACCTCAAACAGCTCATATTATGGAAAATAAGGACAAAAAACTTGATAAAATTGTTAAAACTGTTATATCCATAGCCTCTATCGGCAAGTATAATCGGTAAAACGTTACACCAATTAAGCACTAAAAATTTCAGTCAAGTAAACCTCTGTCCCCTAAATAAGCAGAATAGTGCCTTATAATTCCGCACGATAAACATATTAAGACCAATTTCAAAATCTTCTTCCCTTTACTGAAAAGCGTTCAGTTCGTCAGCGTTTAATTATGATCGCACTTTAATTGTCTAAATAAGAACCAGTTTTACTTTTTATAGAGTAAGGGAATTTTATATATGTACATATGTATGTATATATGTATATATATTATAAAAATATATATGTATATATATATATATATATATATAAGTAAGAAATTTGTTACTACTGAAGCGAAACAGCTCTATTTGCAACATTTACGACTTCATCTTCATGAACAGGAACACCATACATGATTTCAAAGAGTGACCGCAGCATAAAGTTAAGCGTAGTTCTTGGAAAAATTGCATCGCATAATTCATAATCTGAACTGTAAAGTCCTCTACCGTGAATAATAGTTAACGTAAGCATATGAAAAGTATCAAATGTGAACAGATGTACTTCAAGGTGAAAGCGAAGGGAACATATCAACTGAGTAGACATTAGGACATTCAATTTATCCACAAAGGACTGTTGGAAAAGGGGACAGGATGAGGAAGATATATATTTTTGTAGAAAGGGGCAATGAAATAACAAATATTTTGTAAGAATAATAGCGAGTGTATCTGCCGATTAGAGGCAAAGGGAAATTGTAATGCCCAAATATAGGAGCAGTGAAATAAAACTGTTCTTTACGAATTAGAATCACAGGAGAGACGAACCGTTACCAAACCACGTAAATGCTTAGTAAGAATACTGCATTTTAATAAAATTATGGATCTATCCCTCTATCTTTGTTTTGCGGTTTTAAAAAGTGTAAAAGGATAAAAATACAATCCCTAAATCGATCTTTCCTAAGGTTTTTACTATTTCCGACAGTACTATCTCAAAAACGATGTAAACTTCCCGAGGACAAATTAATTGCTCGACGTCTCACCAATAAATTGCCCTTGGAATACCTTATGAATCAGAGTTATTCCGTCTGAAAGTCCAAGGTTTAAGAGATTCCAACCGAGATTGTATAGTAATCGAAGCTTTTCTTTCATTTGTTCACAGCGATAATTTGTAATCAGCCAAACCAAAACCCCGTTCTCTGATCGTGTATCTTTTTAATATCGATCCCAAATTCTCCTCCACATATTTGATAAGCGGTTGTACTAACGAGATATAATTTTTTTCACTATTTCATCACTTTTTAAAAATCATTTAACAAATGATAGTTTAATTTTGGAGACACTGCAAAAGTGCGGTTTCCTCAATTGAGGTTGGTTGCGATAGTGAAGCGAAGAAATGCGAAGGCACGAAGAGGTGAGAGGAGAAGGCTAGCCGGAGAAGTGAGAGGAGAGCTGTGTTATGGCAATACAGGCACTGATGAATTACAATGCTAACGAGGGAATATTTTATTGAACGGTTTTTATAATCCAAACAAACTTTATCACGCACATTCACACCTCGCATTAACTGTTTTTTCCTGGCGCATTGCTTACACAAAGGCCACCCCTGTTGATATGTCGAGCGCAAGTATCTTTGGTGTTGACTCCAAGGTGAATTTTGTCGATGACTCCACTCTGAAGATGATGGACCTCTGAAACGTTCGACCAATCAACCCAGCTGCTGGAGATCCGGGAACTTTATTCCCCTCACATCGATGTTACCCAAACCCATCAATCATCATTTTTCCTTTGCTTCGATGCCAAACCCTTCCAGGGTAGGCAAAGTTAAAAAGTTCTCATTTCAAACTGAGTTCATCCATGACTTTCTCAGTCTACACATGACATTCAAGCATCAACTCTTATCTCATTCAGCGATCAGAGATTCGACTGCCAGCCGTTTGCTCAGCATGGCCATTACAGCGAAGCATTATCATTTAAAAGCACTTTTACTCGTGCATCCAATTCACAGTATTTCATAACCTTTTCAACCCTCACCCTATCTCACCTATTTTTATCAAGGACTTTTTTTCAGGTGTCCCTATCCAATCTTTACTTAATATTTTTTCTTAATCTTTAATTACTGACTAAATATATAATGCGTTCTTTATATTGAAAAGTTAAACATTAAAAATGGCTGATTACTTCAGACCTATACTTGCCAGGTCGTTCCTTCAGGGCGAACCTATCAGATGGGAGTTGGGGTAGTTCTTTGAATACCGGAGAAGAAAATACGTGTCCCTACCGACTTGAAGTTCACCCAAAGCATTGGGCGTTCCTCCTGGATGGCTCGAAAGGTAGCAACCCATCTCCCAACTCCCGAAGTGTGGGGGAGGAAGGGGGAGGCGTGCCGCGAGGGGGGAGGAGACCTGGGAGGGGGCTTCGAGCGTTGTAATTGGGCGACGGTAGGACAGCGAGAGCAACCCCTGACAACACCACCTGCCTCTCGCTATCACCCGGGCGACACCCCTGGACGTGGTGGGTGCACCCAGAGTGGGGAGGGCGCCCGGGTAACCAACCCTTAAACGCCACCCCTCGCACCCTCAAGTATCCCCTCCCCCGTCCCCTCAGAAGGGTTGGAAAAAAATGGAAGCAGCCCTCAGGCAACCCTCGAAGGGTGAGCACCCCAATTTTGAGGGTGAAGGGAAAATTGATAGGAGGGAGGGATAAATGGCCAGGGGGGGCACCGGCCCTTCAATCGACGGCCATTTTAGGACACTTATCACGCCAATTTCTGTCGTACACACAAACGCGCGGTCGAGCGGTTCATGCGCAGTCCGCTCGTGTCCCGCACCCTATAACTAGCGAGTACTTGCGCGGCTGGGGGAGTAATTGGGCAGGAAAGCGAGAAGCGGATAAATACGCGGAAAGAACCGCGAAAATGTATTTGTCTTGTTTGTGCACTGTTTATCGACTCTGATTTAACGACGTTAGTTTTTAATACACTACTCATAATTTCGAATAAAATTGGAATATCGCCGTTACAGATTATGCATGCCTCCTCATTATGTTTAATCGAAGTTATAATCGGATTCCGCACATAATTTAAATATACCCTCACGTGGGTCCAACGTGTCGCGGTAGTCCAGGTGTTGGACTACTGACTGGAGGGCCCGATTTCTATTCCCGGGCAAGCCACTCTGGGCACATGCAGCTCCACAATGTGATTTTTCGGGTAACAGATCTTCCTGGGATATCATAACCGGCACAGGGAAAGGAACTGGTCCCCCTACCCTGATGTTTGAATATTCACACGCCGTCGGGCTTAGTACTGGGTGAACTCTACCAACACCTGCCCAACCGACCTTGGGGTTGATTACTGAGTTTATATTTTTTTTATGGCTCTATGAGCGCAACGGTTCGGTATTCATGATTCAACATACAGAAGAATATTAAAGTGCTGTGAGAACTCTTTCCACACTCCTCTACACCTCTAATGCGAACTCTTGAGAACGATCAATAGCTTCAAGCCCTCCGCAAAGGAGACGTTTTCATCTGGATCGGCGTTAGCGACAATTGAAATAATTAGGATGGGAGCCACTAATTGAGCGTAGGCTTAAATACAATTAAATGTATGCATAAATTTGAGGAAGGTTACTTATCTGAGAATGTTAAGGACATATTAAAAGCTCCCACTTACTATGGTAGATCAGATCACTAACGTAAAATTAGGGAGATTTATTGTAGAACGGATGGATTTACAATGTCGTTTTTTCCTCGAACCATTAGGGATCAAAATAGACATGACAGCGATCGCGTAGGAGATAATTAGAATCGGTAGTGTAAATATGAGTCTTGCATGTTTATTACTCCATGTTATTCTTTTTAATTACTAGACCCAACGTTTTACAGTTCTACAGCAAGATTTGAATGTATTACCCGGTTATTAAATATTGTTGCATGGAAATACTTTCTTTCGTGCGATTAATTTTGTTGAGTGAATGAAAAAACTAATATTTGTTAAGAGGTTACATAATTTGATCTTGCATGTGGTTTTATTCTAGTTTACGGGTGGTGACCTAACACCCCCCGGCACACGCCCTTGCGGCGGCTTGTGGGTCATTGTGTAGAGGTCGATCTATTTCTTACAATATAAACGGCAACAAAAATTGAAAATCCATCTGGCAGGAATCACAGGGAACCGCGAAGGAAAAACATTTGACAGGTGCTTTCCAAATCGAGAAACATTAAGAACGGAATCCATAAGTAAAACCTTTGAATTAGGGGACTGGGACGGCCGATGAGGATAGATTATTTCGACTCTCCTAATTACTGAGGACATGACAAGGACATCAACTATTTTATTCGGTGGATATGATTTTAGAAGTTTATTTTTGGCCAAGAGAGATCATGGCTCACAACAGCTGATAGCACCTTTCAAAAGAGGTGAGAAAATTACCTAACAGCAGACAAAAACTACTACAGTTTGGTTATTATTTTTCAAACTTTGGCAGAAAATTATTCAGAAAACCAGCGAATAATCATTATTTATTCACAGAAATTCCATCTTAATCCCCATGGAGCATATTAGGGTAGCGAATAGTATTAGAGGCTCCAAATTATTAATTAATTAATGTGATAGATGATAAAAACGCTCTCATCTTTTTTGTCCTGCGTTACGGAACTCGTCGATTCTTGTCGTTAACACGAATCATCGGCGCTGACGCAGCTAGATCGGCGATTTCAAAGGTCATAGTGTAAATGTAAATCATGTATCGGTTACCGTTGTTGATAAAACGTAGGAAAACAATTGTTTGAACCCCTGACAATCTAATTTAACTTCATTTGTATTTTGCGGATGCCATTGGTGCCCGTAACGATACTTTAGGACTCGATAATCCACACTTGGCTCGCCAGCGGACCATCTAGGCGCCAAAGCACAAGAATGATCTAGAGCGCATGAACACAAACCGGTGAGATTTTCGAAATCAAGCCGAAGGGTTGTCTAGTAGACTTCCGAAAGGGCATTGGTAATTGTAGCACCATTTTTGTGGTTTTCCCAAGCTTCATCAAAGTGATGGCACAATTCATTCACCATACGGTCGCATGCCTACAAAGCTGCTAAATTTAATTATGGAAGACCATCATCCCCAGAAAACTATTTATCTATCTTATGGTGTCCTGCAACTTCCGCTGGAGTGTGTGGCAAAGGTTCATAACACACCAGAGAAATTTGGACCCAGAACACTTTCACTAACTATTAAATACAATTTCACAGATACTTTTAGAGCATATCGGATAATCATGGCATTAACAGAAATCTTGGAACTATTTCTATTCCAACAGGATATCAAGAAAAAAAATTTAGGTTTAAGGCCATAAAAATAAGAAAAGCATGTCCGCCACTCCCGTGTATTACTCTTCAATTGATGACATTACATACGCCTGTATGCGAGCAGAGAATTGATATGGGGGTTTAATGCTCGGCCTTGGCCTGAAAGTAGAGGCCTCCACGGCAGAGGGGGAGGGACGGGAAATAAAAGGAGAGGGAATGACATTTTGGGCCATTGAAATGCAGAAACACTGATGCAAGTCGCTCTGATTTTCTTCGTGTACACCGAGCTCTTAAATTGTCCAGCTCAAATACAGAATAATATCTACTCGCCAACATCCTCACTAGCGGCTCTAAAGATAGAGAAATACTTCCCCCGGATTACGAACATTTCAGACAAAAATAAATTCACCTCTGAATAACGCTCGCCCTCAACAACAGCCGCGGTAAGTCAGTTTCCGAAAACTTTAACTGAAAATACCACACATAATGGTTTCCCAAGCAATGACAGCAACTTAAATATACAAAGAACGTAGCTACGGTCGTGAATCAATGTGAACAAAAAGAATGCCGAGACCGTAAACTTGATTGGCACTAAGTGATAAGAAAGAAAAGGGGAAAAAAGGAGAAATAGGGAATACACACTAGGTTACATGGGTGTGTTTGAGAAACAGTGACCCACATATACTTCAATCACACACAAAAGCCAAAATAAATAATAAAACACACTGACTACCACTCGATCACTAGGCTTGGATTTTTTTGTTTACAATGAGAGCCACGTTTAAGAGATAGAAGGGGTGGAAATGTTTAAATATTTAAAAAAATACGTGAGTATGAGGAAGAGCCCAGCTGTAAGAGCCTAAACTCCGACCCAAATTTTACCAATTTCAGGATGCCCTGAAATTGGTAAGCAATTTTCAAGTTTTTGCAGGGGAAGATAGAGACACTCAAAACCCTAAATTATTGAGATGGATAAGAAGAATATTAACAAAAAGTTAGTAAGGCACATTGGATAGTATATATAAATATTAAAGAACATTTAAAAACAAGGTAATTTTTTAAAATATTCAAACGTATACTCGTTTTCAAATAACTACGCAGGTACGTTCAATTTTAATAAAACTATTTACTCTCTCAATTTCTTATGAGACCAATTACCCTCCCATTACGGAGCACTTCGTAATTCCCCTAGGGCGATCGTTATCGAGAAGGCCCACTTTATATGGCACACTCAAATGCACGCTGTGACGCTCGAACTGATGTTGTGCGGTCAATCATTCATTCGTTTACGCTCCGTCGGTCACACCGGCAGGGTCCGGTGCGCTATTTGAGGTCGTCCGTGAAGGCGTCTCCGAGAGCGACAATCACCTCCCATCGAACGAAGTAGCCCTCCCAGACACACCGCGGAGCTGAAGGCGGTCGAACGAGGAGTCGGTCGGTTAGATTCGGGGATTCACCCCATCATCTCCAACTCCACCGTTCGCCTACGACGCCGTCCCCTTCTCCCAACTCCCAATGGGAAGACCTATTTGGGGAAGGGCAATCGCCATTCGACCCACCCCACCTCGCAAGGGCGGAAATTAAAGAGGGAGAGGGGGCAATTACACGCGCAAGGGGCCCACGAGAATGAGGGGGTGCTTGAGGTTGAGATATGCGTGATATGAGGACCGGATTGGGGGGGGGGGACGCGTGCTCAACAAATGATCCAATTTTAAAAATCCCCAGAGTCCACCTTTCTCGGCCGACTGTCAGGGGGACTTCCTCCCCGCCAACCCCACTCCCCACCCCCCGCCTTTTCGCCCTTCCCAAAGCAATTAGGGAAGCGGGAGTAAAAGGCAGCACCCCGCCGCGGCACCGCTCGAGCACCCGGTGCGGGGCAATCGTCATTACATCACTCCTGGGGGAAAATTGAGCGGTGACGCCTTCCCAATGAGACACCCGAAGGAGCAGGCGGGCATGCGTGGTGTTCAAGTGTGTGCACATGAATAAATCAGGTGCGGGGATGCTTGTATCTCAGGTGCAACCGACTCCCCACAGAGCGAGGGGATTAAGTGCTGCTACCTTCTGACGAGCACTGGGGAGGGACTTGGAGGGGAGATCTCCACCCTCGGATGACAAATACGTCTCCACATCGACACAAATGGAGGCCCCCGCATCGATAATGAATAAATGAATGTACGCCTTTACTACGAAGAGTAGAGTGCTAAGGATTAGATGGGCCGAAAGTTCGCCAAGTCTTGTCAACGTTTTTTGCCAGAGGGTCGTTATGTCCTGTTTATATCGTCCTCGCACACTTGTTCTGTCCTCTGTATCCGCCCCATTAATTTCTAAATTTTTAACACGAAAAGATTTTATGATGGCATGTGTAAAACAGACTAAATCACCTGAAAAGATGGCATTGCGAAGAAGGCATTAAGGAAAAGAAGCTGTAAATTGACCTTGATCTTTTATCTACATCGGAAAGCTACAAAATAAATAAGGGAAAAGGCAAATGGAGGTACTAGGGCGTACGGAGGGATGAAAACCCGCGCTGTGGTTGTCAGAGGGCAGTATTTTTCGTAGGAGAGAGAAGACGAAGAAAGCATAATAACATGCACGGGAAAGGGGAGGGAAAAGAGAAAATCCGACATAAAAAATTAAAACGAGTATCGTTGAGCGTAGAAAAAGCTAGGATGATAATTTGTGGGAAATCACATAACGGGGCATTGAAAGAGTTTTCCCACGCAAGAAACAGGATTTCAAGCGATGGAAGAAGACGTTGGAGTGAAAGGGGAGGTTCTCTAATATGTGAATGCATAAGCTGCAAATGGCATAAATCGAAATCTTGAGGGCGTTGAAATACTTAATAAAAATCCGTAAGTGGAGCTAAACTTCCTAATTTGGTTCAGCTTGATCAATACAAGTAGCGGAGAGAAGAATCGGATTGGAATCGGCAGAAAATTGAAAAAACGGAATGTTGATGATGCTGATGAAATTGATAGAACGAATGACATATTTAATCAAAATATTATTCAGAAAATAGGTTTCTGTATCTTAATTCTCTCAATATAAACATGATAGACCTGTATTTCATAGTAAAGAATCACCTCAAAGGAAGATCAAGGATGAAATAGTGTATACACGTAGCTACCACTTCAAGAAACTATTTATTTATTTACTTACTTACTTCATTGGGGCGAGATTGAGAATTTATAGTCCCTTCTTCCACCTAACCCCTACACATTACATTAAAGATAATTGCAAACACCCAAGCCCTAATCGGAGGAAGACATATCTAGGCGGGAATCAAACCCGCGACTTGTGTGTTGGCGGGAGAGAATGTCATCCCGCCGTCACCGAGGCCGGTAAAACCACTATGAAAGTGTAGAAGAGAGTTTTAGGTGAAAAGAGAGCTTGGTCAAGGACCATAAGCAAGAAGACCGTAACAAAACACCTAAAAGAATAAAACATGTACAATAATATTAATTACTTCAAATAACTAACATATCATCCCATGAATGTATGATGTGCAAACTATATTAAATATCATAAGGCATAATTTCAGGATGTAAAAAAATATTGATGGGGATGTATTCCCCATTGCACATCCGACTTCTGAATTATTATCATGTGGAAAAACTGATTCCTTCCCAAATATTTTTGCTAATTTTTCCATTTGACCTTGAATATTTCTTCTACCTAATGAAGTCCCTAGGTAGTACGAATACATAGTCTACAATTGGTCAAAACACCTGACATGAGTACGATTGGTAGTTATCATGGGAACGGCTATGAACAGATGAAAAGTTTACAAAATTACGGTTTTCCTTCATTTAAATCTTTGTACAATTAATTTCTGCGCTGTATTCCTAATATTAATGTAATGATTTAGTTCAAGATCTAACCGATAACGATTTAATCAAGTTCTTTAAGGTGGACGTAGTTTCAAAGACACAAAACATGAATGAATTACTTAAGTAAAGTCTACAGTGAGGGACTAAGTGGAAAAGCAAGTGGAATACATGTGGAGCATATGCAATTAATATAAAAGCAAGAAAAATGAAAAAAACTAATAAAGAGTAGTTTTTTGGCCGCTCTGGTAGCCCAGCGCTCTTCCTACCTCAGCGACCACCCGACCGAGGCGGTAATCTGCTTGATGCAGACGAAGTTATAGCAGTGGAATTAAAGTTGAAAGTTCGGTCTTCTGAATGAATAAAACATTCGTAGAAGAAATACTTTATTTTAATAACTTTATCCTCTGATCCCACAATTTTATTTAAATCATAATAGGAGTATATATAAAATAAAGATATGGTATAAAAGATTCAAGGAAATACTTGTTATCATTCACGATTGACGGTGCGAGATGTTACATTATGAAGACGTTACTTATATATGAATTTAATAGATTCCAAATGACTTCATACGACATTCCGCAAAGAAAAATTTTTATACTTTAGGTATACCGATCAATGATAGCTTCTGCTTTTAGCAGTTATTTAGATTCCCGAATGTTCGCCAACTCTGTGTATCCGTTTTTGCTTTTGGAGTTAGTAGACGTAGAATCATGCGTGAATTGACATCTGCAGTTCTTCGTGAATAATCTCCCTCACTCTGTTAATTTTTTTATTTTTGGTACTATTGAGGATCTTTGAACTTATATATGCAAGTATTCTGAATGCGTTGAAAAAATGTTTTCTCTTCTAGATTGTATTGGTTTTGTGGCACTCTTTTATACATTACCCTGATCTTAATAACTCCAGTGACACTAACTAAAATAAAGAAACCACCCTTACTTCACTAACTTAACTACCTGAATATCATAGAGTTAGGTGACCGTCAGTGGACAGACAATCATCAGGGTATATAGTCACTAACAGCCAGTAATGGTTTAATAATAGTTAATAATAGCTAAGCTGTTCATCGAGTAATAATAAATAGCATCAAAAAAGTTACGTAACTCTATACTTAAATATAAACGTTCGTTCACTTATTACAAATCTAATTGCCCAGTTTTTTCAATTTGTTCTAAGTCTATAATTTTAAGAAAAACTAATTTCATAATCAATCTTATTTATCCCATCAAGTTTTACACTTTCGTTTTCGAGCGTACTCCACTGTATGGGAACGGAAAAAAATATCCGTTTTTCCTGAAGGATGAATCTCATACTAAGTCAACGTTTACTGTGCAATATTTAAGAGAGATCCTGACAATATTTAAGAGAGATCCTGATGGTTAGATTGAGGAGGGTTGGCGAGCCAGTTCCATTGCACGTCTCCCGTGCTCACCGCAGCCACCCCCTCACATACCTTCCTTCGAGGTGACGCGAGGAGCGTGAAAGGTGACGATTAAAGGGTAAATGAGGAAAATGACAGGGTGCTATTACTTCGAGGGTTCTCCTCACGATGGTCGGAAAATTAGGGATCGTTAGGGATCCGTCCTGGCGGGTGAGTGAGGGAAGAGATATGAGACCCTGTCCTGGGCACCTCTCTCTCCTCGATTTTCACCCCCTCCTCTCCCGCACCCTCCCCTATCTCCATCCGTACCCCTTAACTCCTAAGTGGTCCAGACCTTTCCATAGACATTTAGACAGCCCAGACGACATTTCCGCGAGGGTACCAGCGCACATCCTCCTCCCCCTCCTTTTACCTCTCCCTCATTACCTTCTGGCGTGGTTACCAAGGCACCACTTGGGTACCCGAAATCATAAGAAAGGAGGACGCACAAGTTATGTTAGACATGTAACATTTTAACAGGTAAATTTTATGTAGAAACTATTGTTTTTTAACTTAAAAACACCAATTTTTCCTTTGAGGAAGCTGAATATAACTAACCACTTTGAATCAAACTAAAATAAAAATAAAATGATGATAGGCGACAGTCGTTAAAAATATAACACATGATTATGAATCGGCAATCAAAGGTGGGGTATTTTTTTGGGAAGAGGGTCACCAGCCATGGTAAAACAGAGTGGGTGGATTTTCAACCAACAACGAAAAAATATCCCCTCATTCCACATACATTTGGTCTCAAAGTAAGAAGAAATTATATCAAGAAATACATGTCCAAGTTTTATACAGGGTGCCACCACCAATATATATATATATATATATAAATTTAATATATATATATATATATATAAATTTAATATATATATTATATTTATATATATATATATATTAAAAATATATTAGATCTATAGATGCAGAAGTAGTTCTCGGGCTGGACTGCGTGAGAGACATTTTTGGCTCAACGTTTCTCTCCCGTTGCAGGGAGCGTCTTCAACGGGAGAGAAACGTTGAGCCAAAAATGTCTCTCACGCAGTCCAGCCCGAGAACTACTTCTGCATCTCTCAACAGCTGCGAAAGCCTACGATCTACGATATTAGATCTATATTTATATCTTGTGACTCCTAACAAAACACAAACCAGCAACCTAATCTACATCAGGTCCCTCTTCATCTCCGTGTATTTCCTTCCTCCCATCATCCCGTCCAACATTCCTATCCTGTTCCTGCCCTTCCCTCGTTTGCCTAACTTTCTCCCCTCTATTACCCTATTCAACATCCCACTACCGCTCAATATGCCTTTCATCCATCTTTCTTGCCTCCATATGATTTCTCTCAACAAACCCTTCTCCTTACCCACCATCTCCAGTATTTCCTCATTTGTTTTCCTCTCGGTCCATTTCACCTTCTTCATTATTCTCCACACCCACATTTCAAAAGCCTCCAATCTGCGTCTATCCTCCTGCTTCAGCGACCACGCTTCCGCGCCGTACATAGCTACGCTCCATATCAGAGTTTTTACGAGTCTTGTCTTAACATCCCTACTCAACGTCCCCGTCATCAACTCCCTCCTCCTTGAGAAAGCCTCCTTGCCTAGCGCAAATCTTCTCCTTACGTCCCTACTACTTTGACCGTGTTGGTCCAAAACACTTCCGAGATATATTATTCTAGTCTGAAGCTTCTAAAAGCTCTAGTCAAAGCGACTAGAGCTTTCAGACACGTGTTTTATTATTGAGCTCAGTAATTCATCTGAGTGTTGGTTTGAACCGGCAAGAATGCGTAATTGGTGCCGGGCACTAAGGCGTTTAAAACATGGCAGCCCCCGGGAGATAACACCATATTCGCCCTAACAGCTGCAAACGTTTATGCGGAAAAATCATTTAACCTGGAATGCTAATAAGCGATATTAAACTATTCACAAAGTACCAGACTAATTATTTATGTAGCAAAGGTTATGTGCCAGGCATGCCGACAACGCGTCGCATGGAAGTTGACTGCAATTGATTGGTTCAGTGCTTCGGAGTGAAGTGGTCTCTTATTCATTGCATTCGAGCCGTGCAGGGCTTTTTTAGATTAAATTGTATATCAGTGTGTACGTCAAAAAGTGGGTCTCTTAAGCCTTCTTTGCCAATGTATTTAGCTTTAAATGAAGTGATGGTTAGTGCTAGCAATGGTTCATTAAACACGAATCAGAAAGCATCGGACGGAAAATATTAGAAGGGAATCAATGAATCAAGATAATTATTTTACAATTACCACAATAACTATTTCCCGATCACCTATAATATCAAAAAGCTGGTTCCAGTATATGCTTAGATCCACATATCTCAAAATTTCTAAATGTACATAACTACGCCTGCAAAGAGAATAATGGATTGTCGAGAAATAAGTTAATACTGTTTAAACTTACTTTACTTTGCCTACGGAATATGAATGAAAAGTAGAAAAAGAATTCTCGCTAGATTGTAACACTCAGTACTCGTTCTCAGTTTTACGAGTATATAGACCGAATGGCATGAAATATATTTAGTATTTGAGATCCTATTTAATGAAGAAAGACTAAACTGGTTAAGGGAGAGTGAAAGGATTTTCTTTGTATAACGGAGCATGGCCTGAAAGATAATGAAATAAACAGTCTAAAGCTGAGTGATTATTTTCTTGTCTATCATTTATGGTGGGAAAAAAAGTGATGGTGTTACATTTTTTGCCAAAACTCGTTTTTAATCAGTCACTAGAGCCTCTGAAAACTTAAAAACTAGAATCGTTGAAGACAATGAATTTAAAAAAAATCTTGTGAAAATGATCCATGACAAATGAAAGTTATTTTTTATTGATCTGTTCAGATTTCCAAGTGCACCAGTCGAGGACTTCCTCAAAAAATGGATAAAATACCTGAGAAAATGGTCAAGAAAAACAATAAAATTATCATCGCTGGAGTCCTGAATATAGATATCTCAAAGATAAAAGCTGTAGTAAGAAGCAAAAAGAAATAACTCTCTGCTATAGTGTTCAGTTAACTATTTATACCATAACCAGAAAGTCATCTTACTCAAAAAGTGTCATTGACAACATAGCTACTAATCTAGCCGAGCATTACTTCAAATCTCCAGTTTTAGAGACTACTTTCTCAGACCATCATGCTCAAATTATTGAATTCAATCCACACACTTTAACAGATAGAAGTGAGAGAAACGCAGATACAGTCTGCCCACTCACAGGAAAATTAAAATTAATTTAAATCGGAGTTGGAGAGCGTTGACCAGGCAGCAGTACTAAATGCAAATCTTGTTATAAGCAAGTTCAAAGAATCTCAGTAAATTATTAAGTACTACTGGTATATTTGTTTCCTATTTAAAAAGGTAGCCATAAAAACCCCAGAAGTTTCAGTAAAACAGCTCTCTAATTAATTCCTGGAGAGCTAAAACAATTACTTCCCCAAGAAAATAAATTCTAAAAAATGTTAAAAGACTTCTTTGTAAATAAAGTTTTTTATAGTATCCAAGAATACATAAAAAGAGCCAATGCACGGAAATCTGTTTTAAAATCTTTAATACCCGTTATTATGTAACTTAAATCCATCCATATGTGAATGAATTTGTTTGACCGAATCCCAGGCTAGCACCTCTAATCATTGTGTTACGTTGCCAAGTTTATCATAATAACGTTACAAAACTTGCTCATCTACGTTGTACGCTATCCGATTAGACAATCGACCCAACTTCATGAGAATTCCATATCTACCAGCACACAATACCAAACAAGCCTGTGCATAAAAATATAATCCAATGAAAATGAACTGTGTTTACGTATTTTCACAACCCACTGAGTTATGAATACGTCTAATTTTGTAATTAAAATCTATGCTTCTTGCCAAAACACAACAGGAATATTTAGAAAAAATGTGCATGCACAACGTGGCCCCAGATTTGATACAGTCATTGTGTCGATAGAGCGTTGTGAGGATTATATTGAATGAATATATCAACATATCATAGCATGAAATCCTCCGAGTCATCGGTGCAGCTGTACGGATCACATGAACGGGTCCAGTTGCTCAGCACCTGCCCTCTCCACTCCCGGCGCGGGGATCCCCTGTCAGTCGTCCTAGGCGCGGCTCGGACTCTCCCCCGCTCCGACGCCGCCTTGGCATTTCGCGAGGGTTGGCAGGAGGGAGGCAGGGGTGGTGGTAGGGCGCGTGGCCTTGGACGGGGAGAGAGGTGCGCGCAAACCCTCCCGCTCTCCGTCCCCACATCTCCGCAATCTCCGAAGACAGGCACGCCCACTTCTTACTCGTCGGCTCTCGCCAGGGGGGTGGGGGGCGGGGGTGGAACCCGCGCGGATGGATATGCGGACATCCGCAGCATAGCGAATGGCGGATAAACACGTGGATAATTTGCATAATGGTTAACTGCATAGTGTATTACATTTTCCGCCACTCTTACAATTGATTTCTTCCTGTATATAGTATATCCGAGTATTCGCGGTCTTTTTCTTGCCAAGCTGAAAATTAGAGAAGTTGAGTAGCGGCGGAGATGCTAATTTCATGGGACTATGCTCATCCTAGATGTGACCTGGAAAACGATTCGTCAAATTAAAATATCCTTTGTTGTAAAGGAAGGGGTCATTTACACAATTTGGATTATTTGCCTCGTTTGCCTCATTTTACAACTAAGGTTTATGAGGAGATGGAGTATTTTTACCCAAGTTAGAATGAAAATACACGTATAAATTCCATTTAGAATATTTTTATGGATTTGACAAAGTGAAGTGCCACATTAAAAAACAGTGCATCGTCACGATCACTCGGATAATGTTTAAGAACAAGGAATTGAAATCTTAACGTTGCATTTAAGTTTATGTATTCTGTGATCATAAATTTTCACAAAGTAGAGCCTCACAACCATCGAATTCTTTAAGCATAACTCGTATTTGGTCTCTCTTGAAACTAAATAGTTCTCACACGCAGCCGCTACCGTCTTTTCGTGTTTCCTCCCTCCATACACCCACTTACAGAGAGCCATAGGTTTAGTCGGGAAATGAACATACATTTCAGCGAAACATGAATTTTCCGCGAAAGCTTTACTGAGACAAAACCCTCACCGAACTTCCTCTTAGATTGAAAAGGCATTCTTTCGTATCGTTTGGTACAGGCTGTCGTTACTGAATGTTGGGATATTTTTTGCCCACGCCTCTATGGGGCGTGCTAGAGCAGTTCTGGTTGAGAGGTAAAGCGATCATGACAGGAGTGCGGTGGCTTGGGGTGCGAAGGGGTTGATAGGGATGCGAAGGCGGGGGAAAAGACGGAGGAATTAATGGGACTAATTAATTGGGCCCGGCAGGGAGCTGAAGTGTGCATTAGAACGAATGCGGTTTGGAGTTGAAATGTGAGAAGGTACATCTATTGAAAGCGTATATTAGGCCATATAATTCTTAGAGATATGCATTAAAACTCTGCCATTCATGGATACTTAAATTAAAAATTACCGTATAGAAAGAATAGTACCTATAGATATTAAATTAGAGGAAAAAATACATTGGTTCATTTATTGGAAGCACTTAATCCTAATATAGCGAGATTTGGTCATCAGCGCAGGGCAGGTTGAAATCTGTATCCGATATATGTGGGATACGCATTAAGAAAGCTTTCTCATTAATAATTACCCAAATTTTCCTTCCCATAGCCTTCTTCATGGGATGTAGTTTTATTCCAGTACTTAGGGTTAGTAGTTTGTATTATAATGGTCCACCACCCAATGATAGTGGAATGGTCATCTGTCCAGACGAGCGGCGATAATATTCAGCAATACAAGGGAATTGTTTCATGCGAAACACAAAGGGAAAGGGTAAATAGGGTTTGCTATTTGGGCTTTCAGGGCTTAGTTAACCAAGACTATTTATTCCGAATACTTGGTTTCTTCAAAGGTCGCCAGATTAATGCAGAAAAGAGGAATGATATATCGCAACTTCTTCCGTAAGCGCCAACAATCTAGATTTCCTCATTTGACTACCCAATCTAAATAATAGGCGGAGAAACGAGATCAGGGAATTAAAAAAAAATATTTTTGCAATAAGAATTTCAAGTAGCACAAGTTTTGGACGCGAAATCATTATTAAGTGACCCTTCACGGCACTCGTGTGATGATATTCTTTGGACATATTGGCTACTTGGCTTGGCTGTGGTATTTACTAGTTAACCGAAAGCGTAAAAAAAAAACTTAAATAGACATTCCCAGCTTCCTAGAAGATCAAAAGCGCTGAAATTATTTACAATTTCGGCTGAAGTTACCCTTTCAAGTTTCAACTGATAACTAAGTCGGTACTGAGTCCCTGAGGTCACCCTCCGCGTTTTCGGCCCGAACAGAAACACCGTCGCCAGAGGGCACTCGCCGGTAATGAGTTATATGAATCACGGCCCAGATAATGACCGTCTCTCGTTGCCTCAATCTGCATTACACCTCGCGAAAGACGCGCTCGCTTTCGGCAACGTCTCCGCCAAAGTTCAATCTTCAACCCCAGTGTGGCATTCGGTGAGAATCGCCATTAGTCGATGATGTTATCAATCCATTCGTGCTAAGTCACCGCCGACCGTATTGTGAAAAAAGATGCGAGGCAAGGATAGAGTGGCGGTAGCAAGAGAGAAACAAAAATAGATGGAATTTAGGAGGTAAATGATGGAAAACAAACTGACATAAAAGAGGAAATGAAAACCAGACCGCGGTTAAAGCATAAGCGTCGTTAACAACGGCATCTGAAAACACATTTTTTTCGAAAAAAGCTGTTAAATAAGAAAGAAAAATTGCTTGTTAAATAATCAAGAAAAATTGCTGTTAGATATGAAGAGGTTAATTTTGGAGGTGGAAGAGAGAGAGAAGGTAAGGAGGGAGGTTTCTGGACAAAATGAAAGATAAGATGCTTTCTTTTGGAGATCAGGGTCAATCAAGAGTCAGCCGTTGTCATTGGACGCATTCCAAGGTGTTTAATCGTAAAAACTATTTCATTAACGCACGTACTGTCTTTTCAATGAAGTCGTACTTTCGTACGTACTTTCAATTCAATTTATATGATATCCTCAAACGAGGGTGGTTTCTCGTAATCACACGTGCTGTTTAATAGTGGAACTGGATATGATAAAATTATCTGCTTGATGGATGCGAGTCTTGACGCAGAATCTCCAACTCATCTGAATGGAAATTTCCAAACAATGTTTGATCCATTTTTAAAGCAGCTAACAAGATTTCCTACGCCGGTGTGTGACCACCGATAAACTTGCGTCCACCACTATAACTCAGAGACAAAACAACAGTCAAAGCAGTGGAAACATGCTGATTCACCACCAGCAAACGCAACAGGGTCGGCCGGAAAGGTGATAGCTTTAGTTTTCTGGGATGCGAAAGGGATTCTGCTGATAGATTATCTTCCCATCCGAAAATATTATGCTAACCTCCTGGACCAATTACAGCAAGATATACACTAAAAAAGGCCAGGTTCGGCAAGGCAGAAAGTCATCTTCCATCAAGGAAATGCACGCCCACACACGTGTCGTTGTCAAGGCAAAAATAAGTGAACTAAGGTACGGATTGTCGTCACACCCATCTCATTAATCTGATTTGGCTCCATCAGTTTAACTTCTCTTCCTTATGCTCAAAATTTTCTACAGTGAACAGGGATTCTTTGCAAACAAAGAACTAACAGCCGAAGTAGACGGGTATTTTGCAGGCCTGAAGGAATCTAATTTTCGAGTTGGAATTATGACTTTGGAACATCGGTGGACCGAATACATTAGTGTACAGGGAGAATATAATAAACAATGAAAGAGTATCACTCAGTTAAACCGTATATTTGTATTCCATTCCGAGAAGATTTCAAACGGCGCCCATATTATCGCGTTCGAGTGTTATACTCATATATTCGTCGCGTATAATAAAAAACATTTTGAGTAGCACAATGATTTTCTTCCCATTCTATAAAAAATGAAAAGGAAAACATGTTTACTAAAAGGGTAGAGAGATGTAATTTCATGGCTTGCGAGAGTGAAAGGAAAACGGCTGTGTTTCAACATATTTTATTTTTAAGAAATCCCTGGCATTAGAAACCGAATCCCTCACCATAATATTTTGGTAGAATTAAGGGAATAGACTGAAGCCGCACCTCAACTAACCTTTTCGGCTTCTATGCATTGTCACTTCCGCGTTTGACATAATTTGTTTCAAGAAAGGGAGTGAAATTCAAGGGGTACGTAGATATCTGCTCGTTCAGAATCCCTGACGCACCCATTTTACGTGATTGGCTGCACAGCCTTCTCTTGTGGTGCCATCATCCCACTCTGATTCCCCGCCAGGCTCTCCTTTCACTTCTTTCGGAAGTCCCCAAAGGTTGGTCATCTTTCCTTCCCCCGTCCATTGACATTTCGTGTGGACTGGGATCAGGGTGCTTTTGGCGGATATGCTAGCGTTGCTTTTTCTCTCAAAGCCAGCCTCCGCCGCGTCATTCTCATCTCTCACGAGGAATAGGTGGTGAGAGGGGTGACTTTCACGCTGCCGGCCCTGAACTTTGTGCGGGGGCGTCGCCTCTTTGAAGCGGAGGGAAGGGCCCGGCGCAGTGGGCGGTGTCCCCTTTCGCCCCGTTCGCTTTCCGCGAGAGGAAATGGCAGAATCAACAGAATAAAAGTGCGCCACCCGAGCGACACTGGATTCCGCCCTCATTTCTTCCGACGCCTCGCCACGAGGGCGATAATCCCTGTCCACGTTTCGCTCCCACCTCTCATATTTACGCAGCATATGATGTCCCCACGATCATCGATCCACCCTCATCCAATTTGCACAGTGACCTATTCATCCGATTGAGGAGAAACTCTGAACTTTATTACTAGATGGCGTATGTTACCGTAGTATAGATGAGTGCATTGCGAGTTGTGTGATGATGAAGATTGGTCGAAATAGAGAAAAAATAAATGGACTATCAAGACGCATGATGGATAAGATAAGCATCAAATTACGAAGTTATGCATTAGAATAACTGTAATTTGGCTTATTTTTGTAGTCTTTCGGAGGAAAATGGTTACATCAATGTAGATTTTTGGAGATGGGTTTTGGGAATGGTGTTGATGAAAACACCTGTACTTTCGCCTTCGGTAGATTGGGAGAGAAAATTCGAACGGGCCAGCAAGGCGACGGTGGTCCAGATTCGATATTAGCCGGAATAGCATAACGCATTGCACTTTACCTGAAGACGCTGAGTGGAACTGTTATTTTATTATAAAATTACACACGAATGAAATCTCGAACTAAAATATGTTCATAATAAAGTGAATTTAAAGAAAGACAGCACTCGCAAAATTGGAGTTAGTAAGAGGGACATAACACAAATTGAAACCAAAATAGGTGAAGAAAAGATGGGTAAGAAAAACTGAAAGTAGTTTGCAGGTCCGTCTGCTTGGAGAGAAGTGGGTCGTAAACCTAGAAGTTATTAATTTAAGGAAGAATGTACGATATAAGTGCACATAAAGGAAGGCAAATGAATATACTGGTACGAGAAAACGAGTATTTGTGATAAATTGTAAAAGAGCAGGATATAGAGGTAGTATACTATATATTATTCGAGAAGGAATGGTAATGTATAGAAAACTTTGGCGGTAACGAGAGAGAAATATGATGGGTATTATAGACGGGATAAAAGTAACTCAAAATTAGTCACGAAAGAGCATTGCCCTAGGGAATGTGAAGATAAAGTTGAGTGTAGGTGCCAGAAACGATGTAGCAACCGCTTACAGGGATCGGAATAAAACTTTTGAGAAGTGGTTATTAATTAACAGTTCAATTCATGAACACTGTATTTAATACTCATGCGTAAACTAAATATAGACGTAACTAAGCAATGTAAAATTAAAAAAAAATAATTTACCTGACTTCAAAAACAATTCGTTCAAAAATATTTAATATATAATATAAACGCAATTATTTTAAGGAGTCAATAATCGAGTTTTAAAGGAAAGAATATCGGACTTCGTCGAAAGCTCAATTCAAAAGCATCGAGAAATTTTTACTACCCTGCAAGCCACTGCCAGGGTGTGTGGCAGGGGGTGAATACACTCCAGACTAATTTTGACCCAAATATTTTTGCCCCCACCGTGGAAAGACAATGTTATTCTGATCACTTATCGTTCGTGGAAAAAATAAAATCTTAAATCTATCTGTCCTACACCTAATCTCTCTCATTTTACTGGCGTTATCTCTCCTACGATGGGGGCATTAATACAATTTCAACATCATTGCTAACGAGACATCCTTCAAATTTGTGCAAGAGATTTAATCTGTAATTTAACGATTAAAAAAGATCAGCTTTCATCATGAAGGATTTCTACCATGTTACCCCGGAAACTGTGGCATTTATTGAGCGGCGGTATTTTATCCTTCGCTCCGTGAGTGATTCCCAGCCTATCTGCTTTAATGTATTGGATACGCTGCTAAGTTTATCATTGCAACGTTTACAAATCTAGCTCCTCTACTCTGCTCGTGATCCAATTCGGCATTCAATCCAACTTCGTGGGGATTCCATATATTAGCAGCATATTCTGAATGAAGTGTAACCAGCGAAGGAAAGCATTGTCCTCTAATTTTTCATCACATTTACTAAGTAATCTTCTTATAAATGTATGCTAAAAATGGAAATTTCCCGGATTAAACATGAGAAACAAGAATAGCGGTCTTGTACGCTAAATGTGCATGCAAGACAGGTTAGTACACATGTTCATAAAAGACCACGCCAACCCACTCACATTAATTTGTAAACTTACATGAGGTGTCCAGTTACTCCACAATATCGGGAGTGACTCAATTTATCTTGTCATCTCCTCAAATACCAGCGCCAAGTAAACCTCAGTATTAGGACAAAATATTTTGACAATTTTACAAACACTTTTCATTTGCCTACAAGGAGCTTCATCATCTACGGACTCAATCTTTAGTAGTTATTTCGGGCTCCAAATTCATTCTTTTCAAAATTTCTCGCCAACTTGTTTCCTCAAAGACTCTCTTGAGGAATTTCTTAATTCACAATTCTGTCCGCACATTTAATCTTCCACATCCTCTTCTGAAATTATATGTTACGTGCCTCTAATTCTTTTCCTTGGCGCATTTATCGAGCGCATCTCACTCCAATATGAGAAGTTAGTAATTAAGGTTAGATGGCTCCTTGAAATCCCGGAGCGAAAGTGTTTCCCCTCGAGTCTGCAGTTGTCCTTGGTGGACAATACCATTCCTGATTCACTACGCTCATTCCCTAATATGAAGGAATTATCGTCTATCGTCGTACAATCATTTTCTGGATAAAATATGCATTCTCTCAAACAGATTTGTCCTTAATAAAGAATAAGAATGTTTTCCAGACAAAATATTAATTCATGATTTAATGTTTGATATATTAGTACCTTTCAAGCCACCGCTAGGGTGTGTGGCAGGGAGCAATACACACCACACTAATTTTGACCCGAATATGACCCTACCGTGGTCGGACACTATTATTCTGATCTCTTATCTTATTCTTATAAAAAATGTCACCCCAAATCTATCTGTTCTACACATAATCTCTCTAATTTTATTTTCATGATCTCTCCTACCGTAGTACGATGCACATCATAGCCAGCCATAGCTCCAGTCATAGAATCTGTTCTAAGCAGGTCCAAAATTCATCCTCCGAGGTTATTATGTCTTTATATTTTTATATCCATGGCTTTTTCATAGATTTTACGATTGAATCTCGGAATTGATAGGTTTAAAAATTCACTTCCTTGAACTTATAAGTGCTCTATAATACTTTGATGACCTCTTCCAAAATCCAAGAAGCACACAACATCATTCTACTTATAATATTCTTTATTCCTATAAATTATTTTTTCATTAATGTTATGCTGTAATACATTTATTAGAATTTTATCAAATCTAAATTGATTTTAAATTAGTGAGCCGGAAAGATATCCGGGATTATTGGAGTGATAGATGCTGTTACCTGAGAACTATATAGCGGAGGAGCTGAAACCCAACGGGGTTAGCTATATTAGGAAAGGTCAAACTGAGGATGATACGAGTATGGAACGTAAAACAGGCGAATGGTAGAATATTATTAGCACAAACAAAAACTGACTTAGTCAATACAGGGGTAAGCCAAGTGTACATGCCAACAAGGAGTCATAGGAAGGAAGAAGTGGACAGTAGACATGAAAAATCAGATGAAATGTTTGCGAATTAACCTGAAAGAAAACACTTAATAGTGATTAAGGATTGAAACGAATGACTGCGGTGAGAAACATATTTAGTTTTGCAGAAAAGATAGCTGATTTATAACTAAAACCTGATTTAGCATCAAAATAATCGTACTACGAATGGAATATCCGGGGATATAAATGCAGTTTAAGTATATGATGATTCGATATACATTTCGGAATAGTTTTGTTCACTCACATAATAAGTTTTCTGAGATTATCTGCGAACTCTGATCATAATTTAGTGCTCTCGAAGTTAGTTTGGTGTTAAATTTAAGAGAAAGAGAAGTGATAGAAGAAAATTGATTGTAGATGGATGGACTGGATCGAAAAGAAAACAATACCAGGAGAGAGTTGGAAAAATTATGAATGAAAACAAAGGAACGGACACAGTAGAAGAAAAATGAGAAAATCTCAAAGAAGGAAAAGCAAAAGAGGCGAACTATACTATAATGAGGGTGAATAGAAAATGGACCGGAATCAATTAATGGCAGAAGATATGATTGGAGAAAGGGAGGAAAAAAGAAATGCAAGAATGTAAACACAAAATTAGGGCCCAAAGAGCTAAGCATTGAACTGAGGCGAGTAACTATTGAGGTGGAAGATATATGGCAGAAAAGCCCCTACGAAGAGGTGAAGAGTGGGCGTGGGCAGGTCTAAAAGTGTGGGAGGTAAGGAACTGTCAGGATTTTGCCCGCTGTGGGCCCAGAAACCTGCCTTAACATGTGCTACGCTGGTTAGGTGTGATCACAACGGATTAAGACAAGCAATTCCGTAACATTATTAGAAATGGAACGGGAAAATATTATTCGAAGCATAAGATAATATGCAGAGATGGCAATACTACGGAGAAGAGCCATATATCAAACATAAAGGCTGAATGTTAATAAGGAGTTAGGATACAGAGAAGGGGAAATTGTATAATGTTGATTAGAATAGCTCAGGACCAGGAATACATTTATATGAGATATAAAGTAGATTAAAGTAAAATGAATCCAAGAAGGTTGTGGGAATGGATAAACTCTATGGTGAGCTACTAAAACACTTATCGAAACGGGAAAGGAAGAGTTTCAATGGGGTCATCCATATTGCATTTGCATTGGAGGAATTTGGTTGTACAATGTTAAAGGTCATTAAATATTGATAAACATCATAAAAAGGTCAAAACAGTAGTATAAAGGGACTATGGAGCTTTAACTTTGATTTCATGCGTGGCAGAATAAGTAGTTACTAAAGTACTTATTCTGCTTATACATACATATATATATATATATATATATATTCATTCAAACAGAAATAGGTATAAGGAAAGGGGATAGGAAAACACTTAATAGGCGAAGGCAGGAAATGTGGGGAAGGCGTTTTTTGAGCAGATCACGAAAGTAAAAATATTGACCTATTAGCTCAACTGGTAGAGCATCCGCCCGGAAAGTGGAAGGTCCGTGGTTCAAATCCCGGATATGGAAATATTTTTACTTTCGTGATCTGCTCAAAAAACGCCTTCCCCACATTTCCTGCCTTCGCCTATTAAGTGTTTTCCTATCCCCTTTCCTTATACCTATTTCTGTTTGAATGAATATTTGTGCGCCGTATGGCGGGATTTTCAAGTTTGAATATGTGTTTGGCCAATGTGGCTCGTCTCTTCTTCTGGCTATGCGTGCCATGAAACGCACCGTTCCTATCCTTTATAAGATCGTATGAATGCTTTTCTACTATCCTTTCCCCTTCTTGTGTCCCGTCTATTTCTCCTTTGGTGGGTGAAACAGCTCCATAACGCCATCTCTCGGGCAATATGTATCGGAGCACTTTGGCGCTTTATAAGATCGCAGATCTCAAGGTAAATCAGGTTTCCCTATTAGCTCAACTGGTAGAGCATCCGCCCGGAAAGTGGAAGGTCCGTGGTTCAAATCCCGGATAGGGAAATATTTTTACTTTCGTGATCTGCTCAAAAAACGCCTTCCCCACATTTCCTGCCTTCGCCTATTAAGTGTTTTCCTATCCCCTTTCCTTATACCTATTTCTGTTTGAATGAATATTTGTGCGCCGTATGGCGGGATTTTCAAGTTTGAATATATATATATATATATATATATATCGTATGGCGGGATTTTCAAGTTTGAATATATATATATATATATATATATATATATATATTCAAACTTGAAAATCCCGCCATACGGCGCACAAATATTCATTCAAACATAGAAATAGGTATAAGGAAAGGGGATAGGAAAACACATAAAAGGCGAACACAGGACATGTGGGGAAGGCGGTTTTTGAGCAGATCACGAAAGTAAAAATATTTCCTTATCCGGGATATATATATATATACGTACTCAAAGAAATAATAGATTATTAGAATAGGGGAACTTAGAGTATAAACCCAACTATATTTGTATGCTTAATATATTTCAATGAATCGCTCGAGAAAAAAGAAAACTGGCCATAATTAATGGATATTCTTCAGAAAATCGCAGTTTACAGGGGTAATTGGCGTCTTATCCGGAACTCGCATACGTCTGCACAGTTGCAGACGTCGATTAAAGGTTAGGGCGGAGCGATGTAAAATATGAACGACGTCCACTGTCACCTGCATATTTTCGTGTGCATGCTAGAGAAATGACAAAATGCACAGAAAGGGTTGAGAATAAGATTGAAAGTACGCGTATAACTCAGATTTTCGGCGAATCAAGCATCAGTTAGCTAGTCGGCCCCAGGCTAACTGATATTACTTAGCGCATAACAAACTCAATGTTATACATGTAGGTATAGAATGAGAATTAATCATTAGAAAACCAAAGTAATGAGGCTCTCAACAATTAAGAAGATTTATTTAAAAATTTAAGTTGCGGGATATTAACTATAACAGGTATAAATATTTACCTATCTGAAAAGAATTTTTGAAGAAACTTGGCGAACTATTAAGGATATTAAAAGAAGGATTGCGTTGGTTGAGGCACATTTTGCATTGAGATGGCGATTGATGACAGAACTTTAAGGTAATAAAGAAAAGACGAGTAAAAACTCTAAAATTTAGCGTATATGGTCCAGAAACTTAGTCTTTGAGGTTGGGGAAAGGGGGCAAGCGCAGTTTAGATGCTTGGAGGCTTTCGAGATATGGGTGTGGAGAACATCGAAGAACATAACATTGAGACAAATGAAAAGAGACGATGCAGTTCTAGCGTGATAGGAGAAGAAAGACTGGCATAAGTATAAGGATTCTATGGGAAGAGAGGAGGTTGTTAGATACTTGAAGAAGGCAGTAAGACAAGTAAATGCAGTAAGTACCTAGAGGAAATGGAATGTTGAAGAGGGTACCAGAGGGCAGAACGCAGGGCAAGCTAGGTAGATATAGGAAAAGAGAAGGTATTTTGAATGGAGTTAAGTGAGGAGGAAACAATGCAGGGATAAAGAAAATATTATTGGAATAAGAAGCATGATATACTATATGACGATTTTTTCTTCCTATGCTAGTAAGGGATTGGGAGCACAGTAATGTGTAGTGCCATGGTTCATCGAAAACCTACCCTAACCCAGTAGACCAATGGCAATAATATTCTGTTATTGATGATCCATAGTACTAAAACTGTTCCATAAAAAAGTAAAAACTTGGCGAATCAGTCCATGCATGCTTTTGCCTTTTTGTGCAATAAATATTACTGATGTGACAAAGGTTTCTGACAGAACTCCTCTCTCATAAGCGAATGGGCTCAAAAAACCCTTCCGATCATTGTTCCTATTGGTCCATATGTTTAATCAGGTATATTATACATTCCTACGTCTAGATTCTATTTAATTTCTAACGGTGTTTCCATTCTGTTATCTAGTACCTCTGGACTCGTGCTCCAACGTCTAAATATTCTTTCTCTATTTGTCCCCTATGGTCTATTTGTGTAGAATGTTATTTAACCTGGCTTCATATAATCTTTTGATTCTTCATTCCTCTTCATATAATCTTAAAATGAAATGTAATGAGAAAGGTAAAGAGAGGTGTTATTTTGCTCTAGTTAGACAACATTTGGAATATGCCGCAAATATTTGGGATCCTTGGGAGAAAATCTGGCAAAAAGAACTAGATAAAGTCCAGAGAAAATCCGCCAGATTCGTGAAATATAAACATATGACAAGAATACAAGTGTAAAAGGTTTCTTAGGGGATTTAGGCTGAGAGCCCTTTGAAATACGAAGAGAACAAGCGAGACTTAGACTTTTAGAGAGATTCAGAACCAGAGAGTTTAACGATGACACTAAAGGAATTATAATGGTCCCACACTACTTAGGTAGATTAGACCACAAAGATAAAATAAGGGAGATGGATTCCAATAAAGATACATTCAAATACTCATTCTTCCCCAGAACAATCAGAAATCACAATAGTAGAATCCGAAGTCCATTTAGAAATATTAAAAACATTGAAGTTACAAGTCGGAACAAAATGAAAAATTCAAAGATTGTGCATATGTATGTTTGTTGGTAGTTTGTGGGTTTGCATTTGTGTGGGGTGAAAGGGTTCTTGCATAAATGTTTACCATGTTTGGTTTGTGGGCTATAAATTTGTGGCTTCTGCATGCGGCTTTTTTTCTTTGTAAATTACGGGTGGTGCCCTAACACGCGCCACCCGCCCTTGCGGCCACACGCCACACGCCCTTGCGGCGGTTTGCAGGGTATTGAGTAGATGTAGACGTAGATGAATTCAGGTTTTCAATTTCCATTCGTAGGGGCACGTCGTTTTGCTTTCTTTAATTACCGAGAATTTCTCTATGCCTTTATGTAGTAATCCAGCCATATTTCCCTGCAAATACAATTGCTTCGAATTATCGCGCTTCTCTTTTTCCCTCGATTCAAGCGTGTTCAATAGTCCTTGGCCTCTAGAGGCGTGAATTAAAGCTGCAATACACGCCAAGGGCAAAATTCCATTATAAAACCTTCTTATGGTTGGGAGGACCGTATTCCGGTGCTCCGGATCCGTATTCTTGCTGAACCCATGGTATTTTACGATTTACGGACTACAACTACGGGCTATCACTCACAAAACAAGGCTAGGGGCAACATCACAAAATAAACGTGTATATACGAGTATATAAATCAGCAAAATATTCATAATAGGTCCTTTTTGTGAACATGCTACCTTGAATACTGAAATTTTAGTATATCTAATTTGGCTCGAGTGGAGCGCTAACCTAATGGTCATGATAGGGCATTGAAATTCTGCCCGGAGGATTCCCCATTACATCCCCAACTTAAATCCAATTTTCAGATTTCTTAGGACTCTTCAGAGGACTTAGTTGCATCCAAATACTGGCGCAGAGAAAGAAACGCGTATCTAAAAATATTAAACTCAAAACGCTTCACGTATTAGCATGGAGTGAGCCCTTACCTCTAAAAATACAGCCTTTAGGTTGGTAGTAACAATTTTCTCCAACAGAAAAACTTAGACTTCGTTCATTAGTCTATGAGTTATTCGAATATTTATTTCTTCCTGCAGTTCTGCGCCATCCCATACCTGCACACATCCCTTTTATTTGCCGATAGATCTTTCCCGTGGAACATTCCCTTCCGATACTCAGAAGCCCATACAAGACAGATGTACATCTACTTAGTACCCCGCAAGCCGCCACAAGGGTGTGTGGCCGGGGATGAGAGGCCGTTACTTAATGGAATTCTTTCGTAGTAAATCAATGGAGACTAACGTTGCGATTTCTACTGGAGTTTTTATTTTTCACGACTCTGGTTTCGTTAAAATGCAGCATCATGATGTGAGAAATAAAAAGTCCAGTGGAAAATGTAAAGTAAATCTTCATTAATTTACGAATCCATACTGCAATTACTCATAGAGCGCGTTTTGCGTGTATCTTCTTCCCTCTACTTGGACTCTCCCTCTCCTCCTATTGGGTGTCACATCCCTTCAAACTTTTTTGTCTTTGCGACTCATGAGCCCTGAGCACAGCTCGCCGAATGACTGGGACTCAGTCCCCAGTGGCAAAGATGCACAATCGCAATGACCAGGAACCATGGGCATCTCGGTCTCACCCTCAGTTCCGCACTCGATCACATCATGAGGCGAACGAGAAGGGCTTCATGAATCACAGCGTGGCATATTTACATTCACCTAGGGATTTATTCTCTCCTTTGGGACATTAAAAGATTTCACCACCCCCGACCCCTTCCACAACGTATGGTATAACAATATTAAGCCAACGATCCCGGCCAAGTGTATTATAAACTGTCTTATGGTAACTAATTTATTAGATTTGCCCATCAGAATACTTTTATAGAACCAAACAGGATGAAATAGATGCCTGAGTCAACCTGTTCCTTGACGTGTAATTACGGTGGTGCCGATGATCACTAAATGAGAGGGGCAGCTACGGCAAATGCCCCAGGGCCTTGTTAACGTTCTCGCCTGCCGCTTTTAAATGAGGATTTAGGCATGTCAGGTTGAAAGCCTGCTCGTGTTTCGGTTCCCGTGCATTATGCATACGGGAGTAAATGCCCGACGGCAAGAAATCCATTTTCGTCAGCAAAATATTATCCGACCAAAAATACGGAGCGAATGGACGGAGAGAACTAAACAGGAAAGACGACATTAGGTGGTGAAAAACGCACAAAGTCAAGTCGACCGAAAATTACAGCTACCGGTTTAAGTCCCACGCGATACGTTACCACTTTATTTTCCAAGCAACTGGCCCGTGTCTGAGAGTGACTATGCTGTGGACAAAAATATATAGAAACATTGACAGTAAATTGTAGCACTGATTATAGAAAATCAAACTCTATTACAGCATTAATGTACGACAGTATACATATATCACAACGGTACTAAATGATGGAAAACGCTCAGCAGAAGACGGTAGTTCTAAAGAACATTTTAATTAATTTTAACAGATCAGTTTAAAGTTTTTACATTCCTGAATGCTTTGATATATAATCCGCTTGTGAACCGCACTCTTCCACCTTCCCCACAAGTTCTGTGTTTGCTCTTCGTGTGTTTCTGCTTTTACCTATATCTAAACATGCGCATATGTGTTCACCAAATTGACGGGTTTTCGTGTATGAATATATATGTACATAAATACATATATGTACACACACATATTTATATGTATATATATATATATATATATGTATATTTTTTATGTGTATATATATATACATATAAATATAGATTATTTCTTCGAAGTAACACGGAAGTGTTGAGTAAAAAACTTAGACAGTAACACACAGCACGGGAACACATAAAAAGCACACTCACAATAATGTCTTGATAATTTCGACGGACACGAACTCCGTCTTCTTTGGAAGATAAGATATGACTCATATCTTATCTAGGATCTAGGAGTCATGTCTTATCTTCCGAAGAAGACGGAGTTCGAGTCCGTCGAAATTATCAAGACATTATTGCGAGTGTTCTTTTTATGTGATCTCGTGCTGTGTGTTACTGCCTAAGTTATATATATATATATATATATATATATATATATATATATATATATATATATATACTTTTTTGGAAAACCCACAAACGTGTAATGTAAATTCACTGATAGTCATAACAAACACAGAAACCAAAACACAAAAGAGGAAAAACTCACCCCTGACACTACCCCTCCAAACTCCTCACCGCGAATGCCTTCCCCTCTTTTCCCCTCTTTTCCCCCATTTCCCCTTCTCCATCCTACCACTGCTTTCGGGCCCTCCTCTGCCTCAGTTCTGTTCCTAATTCCTCTTGAGAAAGGTGGTTGGACCACCGAAAATTCGAGAACCAGTGAGTTTTTCCTCTTTTGTGTTTTGGTTTCTGTGTTTGTTATGACTATCAGTGAATTTATATATATATATATATATATATATATATATATATATATATATATATATATATATATATATATATATATATATATACCTATATATATATATAAATATAAATTCACTGATAGTCATAACAAACACAGAAACCAAAACACACAAAAGAGGGAAAACTCACTGATTCTCGAATTTTCGGTGGTCCAACCACCTTTCTCAAGAGGAATTAGGAACAGTTCTGTTCCTAATTCCTCTTGAGAAAGGCGGTTGGATTGCAGTAATGAGATCACTAATCGAGAGGAATATAGAATACAATCAGGACGTTTTTGCCTGTTTTGTAGATTTCGAAAAAGCGTTTGATAGAGTGAATTGGGAAAAATTAATGCGTGTATTGCAGAAAATAGGAATGGATTGGAGGGACAGGAGACTGATCCGCAACCGGTACATGTCTCAGACTGCTCAGGTGCGAGTGGGGAACGGAGAGTCCGGATGGGCAGTGTTAGGAAGAGGTGTAAGGCAGGGTTGCCCATTGTCACCGGTACTGTTCAACGCATATGTAGAGGAAATGATAAAAGAGGCATGGGAAGAACTGGAGGTAGGAATAAAAGTCGGAGGGGAATTCGTAAAACCGGTTAGGTTTGCTGATGACCAAGCATTAGTTGCTCAGTCAGAAAAGGGGTTGCAAGCATTGTTGAGTGAATTGGAGGTTCAGTGCGATAAATATGGGATGAGAATCAATATTAATAAAACAAAGATTATGCGATTTTCCAGGAAGAAAAAGGCTAAGCTAAATATTCAAATAGGCGGGGAAAAAATAGAGCAGGTAGAACAGTTTACATATCTCGGAAGTGTTTTGGACCAATATGGTCAAAGTGGTAGGGACGTAAGGAGAAGAATTGCGCTAGGCAAGGAGGCTTTCTCAAGGAGGAAAGAGTTGATGACGGGGACGTTGAGTAGGGATGTTAAGACAAGACTCGTAAAAACTCTGATATGGAGCGTAGCTATGTATGGTGCGGAAACGTGGTCACTGAAGCAGGAGGATAGACGTAGATTGGAGGCTTTTGAAATGTGGGTGTGGAGAAGAATGGAGAAGGTGAAATGGACCGAAAGGAAAATAAATGAGGAAGTACTGGAGATGGTGGGTGAGGAGAGGGGTTTGTTGAGAGAAATCCTATGGAGGCAGAAAAAATGGATGAAAGGCGTATTGAGCGGTAGTGGAATGTTGAAGAAGGTAATAGAAGGGAGAATGTTGGGCAGGCGAGGAAAGGGTAGGAACAGGATAGGGATGTTGGATGGGATGAAGGGAGGAAAGAAGTACACAGAGATGAAGAGGGACCTGATGTAGTTTCGGTTGCTAGATTGGGTTTTGTTTGGAGTTACAAAATATGTATTTGATAGTTGTGTCCATCCAAAAACCTACCTTAAACGGTAGATTACCTAATAAAATATATATATATATATATATACACTTTTTTGGAAAACCCACAAACGTGTAATGCAAATTCACTGATAGTCATAACAAACACAGAAACCAAAAAACACACAAAAGAGGGACTCACTGGTTCTCGAATTTTCGGTGGTCCAACCACCTTTCTCAAGAGGAATTAGGAACAGAACTGAGGCAGAGGAGTTTTGGTTTCTGTGTTTGTTATGACATATATATATATATATATATATATATATATATATATATATATATATATATAACTGATTTCTTCGAAGTAACACGGAAGTGTTAAATAAAAAACTTAGACAGCAACACACAGCTCGAGAACACATAAAAAGAACACTCACACGTAATTTCTTGATAATTTCGACGGACTCGAACTCCGTCTTCTTCGGAAGATAAGATATGACTGAGGTATATGGGTATCTAAGACAGAGAGAGAAGGGGACGTGGGAGGGGGTAAAACAGGCGGTGGGGGAGGGGTGAAGGAGGGGGTTGTGGAGGGGGAGAATGGGGGGGAGAACATGTGGTGGGGGAGGGGTGGAAGAAGGGGTTGTGGTAAGAGAAAGGGAGGCCAGAAGGGACCGGAGATGAAATAGGGATGAGCGGGAGGATGCGGTAATAGTTCGAAGCGACACAGAAAACTAATAATTCATCCACAGATACTATAACACCCACGACCCAGGTGTCAACTCACAAACCCATTATCAGAGCTCGGCAAGTCAAAACTCAGACCGAGGATGGCAAATAAACATATTTATATGTTTATTGATTTACAACTTGGTTTCACGGATATTAAAAATAATGAAAACGAAGAAGCGAGATTGTGTAAGCGAACAAAAACACAGAGGAACACATACAAATGAAACTCACAAGTATTCCGAATTTTTGGTGGCTAAACCACCTTTCTCAAGGGAAACTTCAGTTCCTTCTCCCCTTAGATGGAGGTGGTTTGGCTATCGAAAATTCGGATTATGTGTGAGTTTCTCTATGTGTGTTTCTCTGTGTTTTTGTTGGCTCGCGTTATCTCGCTTGAGAAACAGAATCTGATGACGACGGTCGAGCCGCTGAAACGTCAATACATTCTGTGATTGTCCTTTCTTTATGTTTCTGTGTGTTGAATATTTTGTATCTGTGTGTTTGTGTGCTTATATATAAAACAGGGTCGAGCCCAAAAGTGGTAAAAATGATTTTCTCTAGCGCGAACGGAGCGGTAGAGGGGGTCTGCCTGGCATGGTAAGGTGGAGGGGGCTCTTAGTAACAGACCGACACCAACCTCAGTCGCCTGCTGGCTGTCGTTGAGTGAGGACACCGTTTTTAGTGAAGCAAGATTTTTGTCCGCGTCGAAAAACAAAATGAATCTGAATTTAGAGCAACGTTATTCCGTGAATTTTTGTGCGAAACTCGGGAAGACGGCAACTGAGACCCTCGATATGATCAAGCAGGTGGGCGGGATCAAGCAGACACTGCCTTAAGCCGTTCCACAGTATTTGAGTGGCACAAGTTGTTTAAAGAGGGTAGGGAGCTCGTTGAAGACGACCATCGCTCCGGACGGCCGTCGACGGCAAGAACCGACACGAATGTGCACAGAGTGATGACACTGCTGAACACAGACCGACGCTTAACCAGTGAGGAAATTGCAGACCACTTGGGTCTGTCTGCATCCAAAGTCCAACGCATTATTTCACAGGATTTGGCCATGCGCAAGGTGTGCGCCAAGATGGTGCCGAAAATTCTGAGTGTCGACCAACAGGCAACGCGTGTGCGCATTTCCGAAGAAGTGTTAGCCAATTTGCATCGAGATGAAAATTGTTTGGACAATGTGATAACTGGTGATGAAACATGGGTTTTTCAATATGACCCCGAAACGAAAAGACAATCCGCGGAAAGGCACACTTCCGCGTCCCTACGTCCAAAAAAGGTTCGCATGAGCAAATCAAAAATGAAAACGATGTTGATTGTGTTTTTCGACCGTCATGGAGTGGCTCACAAGGAGGTTGTCTCACCAGGGGAGACTGTGAATGGGAACTTTAACGTGCAGGAGCTCACCCGCCTCCGAGAACGCGTGAGAAGAGTCCGACCGGCCATCGCAAACTGCTGGGTGCTTCATCGTGACAACGTGCCGTGCCATGGCGCGCTCGTCGTCAGACAGCTCCTGGCCAAATACGGCGTTGCCACGTTGCCGCACCCGCCATATTCTCCCGATTTGGCACCACCGGGCTTCTTCTTCTTCCCCCTGATGAAAAGACAGCTCAAGGGACGACGTTTTGACTCGATAAAGGCCGTTCAAGAGGCTTCGAAGAGGGTCATCAACGGCATCCCCAAAGAAAATGTCCAGCGGGCGTACGAGGAATGGGAGCAACGTTGTACTAAGTGTATAGCATTTGAAGATTGTTAAGTCGATGTTAGTATATCATCAGTAAAATTCTTGTAAAAAAAATCAGTCCTACCACTTTTGGGTGCGACCCTGTATATATGACAGTATTGAAACATAGTTTATAAAAATAACGTAGTTTGGCCAATAAATGACGCAATCTCTCAACATGACACTGGTAACCATTGAATTTGAAATATAATCCTATAGCGTCTGCCATTGACTAATTTATTTGATACGCGATTTTGTTGAATTAAAAATTCCAGGTAACACAGATAAAAGCGATTGAAATTTTGCTGTTCTTTCCCTTATCATGGCCGGTGTAAGCTGAAAAGCCACACTTTTCTTCCCCGGTGTCGTCATCAAAGTGAAATACCCATTCATTAAAATTTTCTTCATTCATCAAGTATTGCGAGATTTGGTCATAATTCCTTCATGCAACGATGTAACCGTATTCGAGTACAGATTACCCTCTGCCCTCTGCATTATACCCTCTACCCTTGTTTTCTGGTGTAATATTTTTGTTAGCTGCTCATACACCGAAGCATTGAAAAGGAAAAATGTAAAGTACATTTAGGGAAATGTTTTAGCAATTTGATATCCATCAATGCGATCGCACTGCCAAAGTAATTGAAAACTTGACTCCGGTAAAACATGTGTGTCCAAATTTCTTCGCAACTAACTCATTGGTTCAACTTTATTTTCCAACATTGCATCACATTGATTTTAAATAAAATACTAAGTAAAATTCCAATTATTTGACTGGATTAATTTCCTTGACGCATCAATAAATGTCTAATGATATAAATAAAGTTGTCACGACATAAGGCAGCAAATACCTGGGGGTGAGTCGGGCAATTAGTATCGCTCTTACTGACGCATGATCTAAAGCCGTATTTAAATGCGATATAAGCATTATAAGCACAGGCAGCTGTGAACTTATAAAATTTGGGCGTAAGACGGCAAGAACTAACCACGCTAAATTATAAGGCAATTTTCACCGGAAATAGGACGCTGGATCTACAGTTACTGGGCCATGGAATGTTCCCTTTGCTGGAACAGGTGCGGCGAGCTTTGTGCGCCTAAATGTGAGCATAACGCATGAAGACATGGCATGCAATAGTAAAATATTTAGTTTCCAAATACATGCCCTGAATTTAAATAAATATTCGAGTTTGTAGCTTAAGCATGATTATAACACTATCTATTATAGAAATTACCCCAGACGTAATCGCGACATGTCATACTAAAAAAATAAAGAGCCCAAGTTTGATTCTCGGGCAAGCCTCTTTGAGCACCTGCAGCTCCTCCAAACTGGCTGATTTTTCGAGGACGATATCTGTCCGGAGAACCATAACTGGCAAAGGGAAAGGAACTGGCCCCCCTACCCTGCTTATGTGTGAATTTCACCCACCGTGTAGGGCTTAGTACTGGGTAAACTCTGCAATAACCTACCAAACCAATCTTCGGATTGATCACTGTGTCTATCGTTTTATATTTAAATATAATTTTATGAATTTATGATAAAAATGATGTTTTAAATAGCTTTTTATATGTTACTCGTGATCGGCAGATAGCATCGACATGGGCATATGATCTTCTTTATCAATGTATAAATCGCCATAAAGGCCGGGGAGTCTGCCTGAAGGGCGCTACTTTGCAGATTTCACACAAACACATCCTTCAAAAAATGTTGAACGTTTTACGGTGATCAATAATAAGCATAACGGTTAATTTGAATGATCTGTTTGCAAATACATGCATATATATGTATAAATATATATATATATATTTTTTTTTCTATGTGTGAATGAATATTTGTTCGCCGTATGGCGGGAATTCTTATTATGTATATACAACATTCAGATACGAAATCCCGCCATACGGCGCACAAATATCATTCAAACATAGAAATAGGCATAAAGAAAGGGGATAGGAAAACACATAAAAGGCAAACACCGCCTTCCCCACATGTCCTGTGTTCTCCTTTTATGTGTTTTCCTATCCCCTTCCCTTATACCTATTTCGATTCTGATTTTCGATTTCTGAATGAATATATATATATATATATATATATATATATATTCATTCAAACATAGAAATAGGTATAAGGAAAGGGGATAGGAAAACACATAAAAGGCGAACACAGGACATGTGGGGAAGGCGGTTTTTGAGCAGATCACGAAAGTAAAAATATTTCCTTATCCGGGATAATATATATATATATATACATATATATATATAACTTTTGGACGGCACAATAGAACACATAATAAAACAGATAACACGTAAAAGGACACTCACACTGTAGATGATTTAAGCTTTCGGCCTACTCCGAGGCCTTCTTCAGGTCAGACTGTCTTAAATCATCTACAGTGTGAGTGTCCTTTTACGTGTTATTTGTTTTATTCTGTGTTTTATTGTGCCGTCCAAACGTTATTTTGCTCTCGTGAGTACTTCCGCATCATCGATATATATATATATATATATATATATATATATATATATATATATATATATATATATATATATATATATATATATATATATATATATATATATATATATATATATATACACACACACGCACCTGTATATATACATAAAATCAAAATTGAAGGCAATGAAGGAGGAGGATTCGCAGGAAGAATAGACATGAAAAGAAAGACAAAAGGTGAGAGGCCACTTGTTGACCAATCTCCTTCCAACCCGTCCAGATCAACTCCAAACACATCGCCGAAATAAAAGCGCTAATTTGGCAACGGCGGCGTTTGTGTGTACCACCGTTCGGGGGGATGAAGGAGGAGGAGGTTTCGATGCGGATGGGGAGGAAAAAAGACAAGGAGAGACAAGAGGAGACTCTCATGCTACTGTGGCGAACCTATCTCCCAACCAAACGTCCGGACCGGCGCTAAAATTAGCACTGAAATAACGGCGCTAATTTGGCAACGTCGTTTGAGTATGTCTCTGTCGATATTCAAGGCGATGAAGGAGGAGAGAGAGGGAAGTGAAGAGCCTCACGTCTCTCTCTTCCCCTCCATCCCCTCTTCATCGACCTCCCTTCCTCCCTCTGGGGCTGTTTGGGAAAGAAATCGCCTCACAAACTCCCTCAGGAGTGTCGGGGAGGACGAGCGAGGCGAAGGGAAGGGGGGTCCAAACCCCGCCGTTCCCCGTCCACCACTTCTCTTCTCACACGCAGGCAATCCCGAGCAACACCTCTCTCCTATCTTTCGCTCTCGCTCCGTTTCGCCGCCCTCTAATTCCGCCCTGAGAGTGGACCGGAGGGGGCGGGGGATGACGGCGGTGGATGGGTGGGGGGAGGCGCAATTACGGCGAAGGAGGGGGAGGGTGCCTTTTTCGAGAGATCCGGAGCAGCGTCGGCGGCGGATGGAGTAGAGGGCCGATGCTCGATTGGGGTTGGAAGAAGAGGGGGCGACGGAGGAGGGGTTGGAGGAGAAGGGCCAAAGGAGTTAGTCAACAGCGCCGCCGCCGCAGCTCGCGGCGGTCGACCCGGGCATTAGCGTCCCCAGCCCCATCCCAACCATAGCACAACACTCCTACGCACACACACACACAGACGCACACGACTCATCGGGATGGCGGGCGAAAAGAACGGTCGGGGGCTTTTTCAAAACGGCGATTTCTATAAATTATTCATCGTCACGTTTGCGCTTCCGAGCCAAGAGAGTTTCCATTCCTCTCTCCGATTCCCGATGAGAGGAGATAGGGAAGAGAAGAAGGGAAAAAGGGAGGGAGGGATGCGGGGTGACCGCGTTTTTGCGCCCCCGAGGGGCTAAAATAAGGGGCAGGCGCGGGAAGGGAGGATGGAAGGGGTTAAGCAGGGTATGATAGGAGAGGAGGAAGAAAGAACGGGACCCAGAGGGGGGAGAGGAGATGAGGAAGGGGGTGGGAGGAGGAGGAAGGGGGTGGGAGGAGGAGGAAGGGGTGGGGTGGGTTCGTACGTGTATACAGAGGGGGGGGGAGGCTTCCAGCGCCCACTCTTCCGCCCCCTCCCTTCCTCTCTCCCTCTCCCAACTCGGGTTATGGGCGCCTTAATTGATGTTTACAAACTGGCAGCGCGTTTGATCGGGGGGAACGAGGCCGTCCGCTCCCCTCTGTTATTTGCTGCGGACGCCGACAACGACGCCTAGCAAACCGAAACCCCTCCGCCTGCCTCCACCCCCCATCCACCGCCCCTCCTCCTCCACAACCACACATACTCCACACACATACACCTCTCTGGAATTCGAAGGGGAGGGAGGAGGATGAACAGCCTCCGCCGCCGCCTGCGGCTGCTTCTCGCCTCCGCGTTCCCACCGATCTCTCGCGCTCCCCCTCCTCCCCGCAGCACCTCCACTTCACGAGGGATGCTGGGAAGGGGGGTTGGGGGAAGAAAGCATATAGTAGTACCAACGCAAATAATAATATACGTATCACTCATTTGTCGACGGAGAGAGTGTGCACACTGGACTCCCAATCGTCCGCGATAATGAGTGTCTCGGGAGGACAAAGTAGAGCAGAAAGGAAAAATCAAAGATTAGGGAATATTATATGGATATATATATATATATATATATATATATATATATATATATATATATATATATATATATATATATATATATATATATAATGTAGAAGCATTCACGAGAGCAATTCACATTTGGACGGCACAATAGAACACAAAATAAAATAGATAACACGTAAAAAAGACACATTGTAGATTGAGCTTTCGGCCTTTCTGAGGCCTACTTCTGATCCGACTTTGCCTAACATTCTCCCCTCTATTACCGTCTTCAATATCCCACAGCCGCTCAATACACCTTTCATCCATTTGTCCTGCCTCCATAGGATTTCTCCCAACAAACCCCTCTTCCTCACCCACCATCCCTAGTACTTCCTGACTTGCTTTTCTTTCGGTCCATTTCACCTTCTCCATTCTTCTCCACACCCACATTTCAAAAGCCTCGAATCTGCGTCTATCCAGCTGCTTCAGTGACCATGTTTCCGCGTCGTAGATAGCTACGCTCCATATCAAAGTTTTTACGAGTCTGTTCTTATTATCCGTAATTATAACTTGCAACGTCCCTGCCACCAACTCCCTCCTCCTTGTGAAAGCCTCCTGGCCTAGCGCAATTCTTCTCCTTACCTCGCTATTACTTTCACCATCTTGCTCCAAAACACATCCGAAATATGTAACCTATTCCACTTGCTCTACTTTTTGCCCTCCTAATCTAACTTTAACCTTTTCCAGCCTTTCTCTTTCTGGGAACTCACACAACTTTTGTTTAGTTTTATTGATTTCCATCCCATATTACACATATCCCACATCAATATATATCGTACTAAATGATTAAAAGTGTTCTGTTTCCAAAATAAATAAAAACTGCGGTTATCATGGATGATAAAAAATCTTGACTTCACAGTTGGGAACTATTGTCAAACTGACTTCAATAAAGCAGGCATACGCTCCAACATTACCAAGATTTTACAACCAGGGAAATACCAAGGTTTTCTGAAGTGCCTCAATTTGCGAGCAGCTGTGACGCTTATGGCTTGTAATGAAAAGTGAATAGTTTAAATTGTCTAATATTTGGTACATAACACGTGTATGGTAAAATAAATCATGATATGGAATATTCCTGTTCGTAGTAAAGTGAACTTAAATCTACTAATGTCACTAGAATTATCAAAAAAAGATTACCCGTAACTGCCGTTTGAAAAATGCAGCCGCTCAAGATAAGTGGTCTTAACAATTTCTTCGATTTGCAGACGCAGTGATTGGTTTTCTTAACAGAAAATTATAGCGAATAGGGAAGGTCTGGAGATACTAAGGAAGTGAGCAATGGTGTACTTAGCAAGCCCTGTCTAGCGTAGGAAATCTAAGCTCAACAACACCTTGCAAAAAAACGAAGTTTCACGTAGGGCCATTCCTACTAATTATATTCCGCGGAAATGACATGAAAATTAATCTGGCTCAAGCGTGGTCGTTAGATTCATAACATAATATATTGCGAACTAAATTACCAATTTGTTCTGTGTAATCAGACATGGAAGTGAAATCCCCCTAGTAGCTTTAGCAAGGAAATTAATTGATAATAAGAAATTAAACGGCTGTGAGTCGCAAATAAATTTTATTTGGACGCAGTCGCGATTTCCACTGCTCAAATAGGGGTTTGGTTTTTAAAATGAAAATTCATTAAACCAGAAATTTATAATTTTCATTTGCTGGAAGACCATTCAGGGAGCAAGCTTGGGAGACCTTTGCTGACGCGTTCATTTGAAAGGGAGTTAACCATCTGAAAGAGAGATTGGTGAACCTTGAGGGAGCCGTAATGTGATATTTAAGTATGTCGGGAGATAGATTTCAACCGTCCGAGAGAAAGTGAAAAGAAGGCGGACGACTTTTGACGGAGGAAGAAATTATCCTGGAGCAGAGGAAACACAGTTCAGAGCGTAATTGATGTCCGGAGAATACAACGAGGAACGGAGTATTAAGTAGATATATATTTTTGGATTATTACATATTCACTTGCTCGAATGAGAAAATTATGCTAATGATTACATGTATATCGATGAATCATATCGGAATTTAATTAAAGAGTTATGAGAGCATCGCCGCGAATTAAGCATGAGCCGGCGGCAATTCATTTCGGAGCCCATGTCGCAACATAATTTTCCTCCCTTCAGATCATGCATTTTGCCTCTTTCAAAATGCGTAATAAATTGCCAACAGTGTACTGAATAGAAGCCATCAAATTATTTATGCAAGTATGCGAGAGCAAAGTACATTTCCGGTAATAATTAATGACTGAGGCAATGGCCGGTCGTAACTGAGATGAAAATAAACAATTTCCAAGAAACGGGGATACTAACGATTCAGAAATAATAATATACAGGACTTATGATGGAAAAATACTAAGATATGCCTAAGAAAACAGTTGTGGCTTGAATCCCGCAGAGAGATTCGGGGAGTGTCGTGTATCCATGGTGGAACAGAATCGACTCGAGGGTAAGTATGAACCCGGGAAGACTGGATTGGCTGTCGGTAAAGGGAACGGGTCAAGGTATGGATCCCTTAGCACCCGAGTTCCGATATTTGGATATAGGAAATGCGTTATTGAAATTATGATAGCAGATATCCAAGGAGGATGTTTTTTGAATGATAGCGGGACAAAAAGGTCCGCGTGCTTCATCTCATAGTTCGCTCGTCAGAAGAGAAAGAAGGGCTTAATAGGAAGGAGCAGACCTCTCTTAACATGAGATAATAGCATCGACTTCGGTTCAGACATGGACAAGTCATCGTCACCCTATTGAAGGACAGGATTACGATGCTGAAATAGCATTTTATTCGAACAAGTTAATGTCAGTTTATTATGCGGCGTGTTAGGTGGTGAGGGAGATAGACAGGCATATTTTGCTTTCTAAACGTCTTCTGGTTTCTATAATTGACGTCTTCAAGAACGGCATGTTCCACATAGAACCGTGAGAGAGAGAAAAGAGAGTGATGTGCCATTCAATGGGTAGCAGATTTAACTTAAAGCAGTGCCTTCATTAATTTATTTAACCACTTTTATTGGAGCAAGATTAAGACTTTATAGTCCCTTCTTTCACCTGGCCCTTATACATTACATTGAAGAAAATTCCGAACACCCAAGCTGTTGAAAAACCTACCTAGTAGGGGATCGAACCCACGACCTCTGGGTTGTGGCAAGGACATTACCCCGCCGCTACCGGGACCGACAATGCGAAAGAAGAAGCCAAATCAACCAATTCCCAAATCACCATTTCCCTGACGCCAGAAAAGGGCCGTATTAAAAATATTACCTTTGAATGGGATCCACATATAAAATTATCCAAATATATCCAATATTATTAGTTCCATGCACCATTTTATCGAATCAGAAAGTCATTTTTGAAATCTAAGCAATGAATGTTGATAAAATTAAGGTATTTTAATTGCTTTCAACATCATAAAGTCCTTCATTTGGTTAATGAAGGACAAATTATTGCGACGTTTGAGATTACTGTACAAAGAAAATACTTTGCAATACCAATTTACGTGCAATTTTATGACTTTAAAAAGTTGAGCACCGGTACGCACACATTTTTTTTCTATTTTGATTCCAGATAAATAAAAACCATAGCCAATTAGGAGAAATTAATACAATTATATGGAGGCGTATCGTATGGTACACCAAATAAATCAAAATTAATTCGTTATAACAAGGGAGTAGGTTTACCTTTTGTTCATAAATTTTCATCTAATGAACTAAATGGCTCATTTGAGTGCTGATGTTACAGTTGGCCAGTCAGTGCACGGCGACATTACTTTTGTTGTTCGACAGAAACACAGCGCAGCAACAGTTAACGACGATAGTGCTGAAACGAGACCGGGATACAATATATTTAATTATAGCTAGCTATTACCATGCTAGAGCATATTTTGAACCTACTGCATTATATTTATGCATACAAGACAAATGTTGTTCTCCCACTATGGAATGGGCTCTCGAAAAGCAGAGTGGAATCAAAAAGATTTGTACTACTTATTATGGTGCTTCGTCGCTTAATATTTTCGCACACTTTTCAGAACAATTTCTTTTTATTTTCTTGAATTTACTTTAGATAGGGAATCAAAGCGTAAAAGAAAATATCTTCAGGCAAGTTCAGCGGTAGCCATCAGTATTTATGGTGATTAAGATCACATTCAATCAGCAAAAGAAGCGAATGTGCTAATCAAAAAAGAAGGAAAAACAAGTCGAGTAAAATTCCAAAGTCTCTATTTTTTAAATATTTTCATTTTCAAACCGTCATTTTTTCCTGTTTTCACTTCATTAAAAGGTTTGCACAAAAATTCAATGCCACAAAAATACTTTGAGACTATGGGAGAAACTGGAAAAACATTTACTGAGGAGTTTTCTGATATCATCGATAAATATTCTTAACTGGAATTCATGACCCACTTCCACCAAAGATTGATTTTTATTCTGAAACGTCTTACGTGTGAGATAACTGCCCTGGATGTCGTAATTGCAAGCGAATCTATTTACGGCATAAGCGAAAGTCGCTCGACGTGTTAACTTTGTATCACTTTATCGCCTGAATTTCGTTTTTATTTCCGAGCACATGAAAGGGAAGATTAGCATAATACCTAAAAGTTGAGGTTATTTTTCATACCCATGCTTTATTCCTCGAAAAAATTACGTAGAAAAATAAATGGTTTCCTCATCATAATATTTTAACAACCAATCCAATCTTGGTAGTAAAAAAAAACGATAGAATTGGTGGAAAAAGTAACAGTTTCAACTCTTTATAGAAGAAAGTTGAAAGAACGTTTGCATCTTCCGTATTTATTTATTCGTTACTTTGGTATATGAAAATAATTTCAGTCGGATACCATGGGCCTTAATTCAACTGGCGCCATATTACCTTGACAAATACTTCATCGTTATGTCAGGGCAAAAGATTCGCTTTAGCACGAAGAACTGCTGCACGTGCCTCACTAATGATTCCTCCGACTCTGGCGGCCCCCCGTAGCACGTGGGTAATGAAATAGGCACCAGGTACAGGCACCAACTCAGCACGCCAAAGCAAGGGTGCCGAATGAGACTCTGTATTTAATGATGGACGGCCGTTCAATAACAATAATAAGACTATATAATCTATTTTACGCGATAGAACAGAGAACAATCTCTTCGAGAATAAGCCCTAGAAAATGGGACGTGAGCGTGGAATTATTTCCAATTGATACAAAAATAATTAATTACTATAATTCGGTAAAATATAAACACGTTAAAAAGTGTTAGCCATTATTCAATCAATGGGGTAATTAAATATTCATTCAAAAAATCGGCAGGCGATTGAGGATTCTGTCAGTCCGAATACATGACAATAAAAACCTACGTAGATATATGAGCGCTGATTTCAAAGAAAAATAGAGCGAGAGCCGAACGCATATAATCTCCGCATCCAATTGTAGTTGTTTTTACATTTATTGAGGGCAAGAATCCAATTTGTAGAACTTGAACGACGTGGTTTTCGCAAGGTTTAACTAACTAAACTTAGCTGAATAATATTTTCGGGATTTATCAAATTAGATTATTTAAATTGCGTTTATTGGGTTTAAAATTGGGGTTTAAAATATATATTGGGTTTAAAATTGCGGGAAGGGATCATTGGGATGATCTACACGTATGCTCTGGGGAATGTTTCACCCCCGGAGTCTACATCTCTTTGCAGAAATGTATAAATCTCTAATTACATTTTGTGAGCTGGAGTATGATTGCTCAGATAAACACAGAGAGAGAACAACTTAGGTGACCTAAGGAGAGATTGGCGAGTGGCAAAAATGTCAAACTGTTTTTCCCAGAGTCTGTTGTAAATGATTTCCCTTAAATATCCTGAATTCATTGAGTTGGAAATTATCTTTTCATCAGAATTTTCCATTTCGAAAATTTGTTTGCTGCAACAATTCCTCTTCCTCTCTTACTCCAGATGTGCTCTCCGATGTCATATGCCACACTCTCTTCGCTCATGACTCTAATTATCCACTTGGCGTACTCCATTCTTGCCTCTCCTCTTAGATATCCCCACTCCTTCCTTCAATCTCTGGATCCAAAAGTAAATTAAAGTTAAAAAAATGCGTAATAATGTGTTCGTTATTTATCTTAGTGCTCATTATCAACGTTCTCTACTAAAAATAGATACCTTTTGATTTCCTTTTTGGTTCATCAAATCTCCAGCATTCCCGTTGTCACAGCTCATATTTCAGTTACCACCCGTGCCTCGCTAACAACATACTACTATACTCTAAATGTGTGTGTTTAAGCATCGTTTCCTTTTCTGAACAAATGTAATGCTGTCTCTCGGTAACTCTTCCTCTGACCTATTCTTTTTGTAACTCGCTTCGGCATACCTTGATAAACAATTCTTCCGAACGTTTGCTTATCTTGTTCTTGTCTCATATTCAATGTAACTTGTCATTTTCCGATAACTATTAAATTGATTTGTACATTTGCATTAATCCTAAATTTGAATCCTTTCGTTATCCTTTCTAAGCAATTCGACATCAACGCCTGGTCCTCTTTCTTCTCCGCCAAAATTATTATGTTTACAACAGGGTATGTTTATCTACGCAGATACGATTCATCATTTTTTTATTAATGCTCTATAAAAGTTTTATGCACTCTTAATCAATATTAACTATCATTTATAAGGTCTCCACATTGCTCTCTTATTATTCAATTCCAGTCAAATAATAAAAAAAACGTTCCACTAGGCGACGAAGGCAACAAATATTGACTGCCCTTATAAAAACTTGTCCTTTATCCCCTTATGATATCCCAGCAGCCGAACTGGCACAAGGATTCTTCATCATTTCTATTCTATTTAAATAGCAACTATAGATATTGATCTTTTGGTTTCCCAATTTAACTTGAATAACCCTAGCGTAAAGAGCCGCAAAGACGATACCAAATTGCGGCGCAGTACTAGAGCAAGGCCAGAGAGATAGGGAGAGAGAAATAACCAATAGGGTGCCATTCCCTCTGATACCTTTGGACATGTCATTATAACACCAACGGAGGAAAGGGGGAGGATTTTTTTCCGGAAGGGTCTCATTAACTGTCCCTTTGTTCGCCCTCGAGGGGAGCACGGGGGAGGGTGGCGTGCTTTTGCCCTCTCTCCACTCTCGCCTCCACTCTCCGTCTCCCCATCCAACGAACAGGCACCCCTGCATTTCTCTGCTCCAGATGAGGATGGCTGAGGTGAAGTGAGGTGCGAACACACACGCACGCCCTATTTATCCTCGTAATTGTATTATTTGGTTTCTCCCTTCGGGAGAGAGAGAGGAAGGGATTTTTTCTGAGAGGGAGGAGATTGTTTTCCGAAAAAGGGTCCGCGTCCCTCAATCTCTCAGAAACCTTCCGCTCTCGATACACTCACGCACCCGAACAAACTCTCGTTCCTCGATCCGACCGAGGCGATGATGATGGTGGTGATTGTAGATGATGAGGGAAATAGGGGGAGGGGTGCAGGATGGTAGGGGGGAGGTGGGGGGACGGTCGAGTGCCCCGCGATGCGCGTCTGGGATAGGGTCAGTCCCCTTCCAGTTGGACCGTCGAGAGATCCCGAAGATGGGAATGCAATACCCTTTTAAAAAGGGGATTTCATTGTGTTAAGGGGCAAAATACTCACTCCCATACTTATGGGTTGTTCGTCGTTTATTGTAAAAGGGGTATGAGTGGTTTAAGGTAATTGATGTGTAGTGTAGTTGATAAAAGAAAGATAAGGAACCTTAGCTATTCTACCTTGGGCAGTGAAATTATTCTAATCTTGCCATTATAGTACGTAAGCCAACGAGCAGGCACCATTAGCCTTCCTACGACGCACAAGAATTGTGAATAAGAATGTATCCTTGTAAGAGATAATGGTATATTATAATTCTCATGATGATGACTCTGACACTGATTTAACTTTCAAATGCCATCACTCTTAAAACTTTTAGACTAGATGCCATCTAAAGTATGTTAACGTATCGCATATCTGAATGTTGTCTTGCAAGCCTTCGAGGTTTGGCACTGGCTGAGGATCAAACGGAGGACAATTAAAATGAGCAACAACTTATGAGGATGGGTTGATCACAAACGTTTGTCAATGCTGTATTTGTTTGGCAGTTGACCTCCACTATTCTTAGCCTCCAGTCATTCTTTTCGGCGATGTAAGGCAGACGGTATCCTCCTTGAGTTGAATTCGATGGATGACAACCTCGCGTGTTTGAATCTTTGACTTTGAATATTAGGTCTTCTTTTCATATTAAGTTGCTCGACGATTCGCATTATTCCTCTTCCATATAGCATCCCTAAAAGCAAGGGCTTTCTCTCGGGCCCTTTGCAGAACCTTTTCATTAGACACTCCTCAACAACCCAGAGGAATTCATGCAGCTTACGATAACTTTTTAAAATTCCTTCCTTGCTTAATTTTTGCGGATTTTAGCATCTTCTTTGATCTACCGTCTGAGGGTTTCATCATATGCATAAGAATGAAGAACACAAGTAGTTAGCCAACTTGCTTCGCAACCTAGCATCATTGTTTTCATTATGGCTTTCTTAAAGATGACATTGTACATAGGTGCCCATTGAAGTCGGAATGTCTTCCACATCGCACTCATTCTCGGCCAGCACGGCCATGTTGCCCGCAGAGAGAATCATATCAATGTCCTCCTCCCGAATGCGAATCTCTCCATCCAATTTCTCTCCCACTCCACTCAGTTGCCTTTGAATGTGACAGTTGAATCAGACTGAAGATGGCAGCCCTATTGAATTCCTCGCCAGATATTGCTATCCTTCTGGGAGTCACCACAAATTGATGGCTAAGTGGAGTTTGTAACTATTTGTATTCTGTATTTATCGCTTTCAATTGCCGATGCTGTCTTTTGTACAATCATGGAATTTAAAAAAAATCAATGGAATATTGCAATTGTCATGAATTCAACTTATCAATCGAACTAGTTCGTTGTGTACCTTATGACCTTGGCAGCTCTGCCGGATGAATGTCTAGTATCCTTCCTTGTCTAGACACTTTAAAAAAATTCATAGTCGAACACATCACGTAGAACTCATTAATTATTCTTTGACATTACAATTTCATACAAAATGTCTTCCTCCTTAAAGATTTTACAAGCTTTGGCTTCATCTTAGAGCGATTTTCTCCTAGTCATGTGCCAATGCCCTTTCATAGAGAAGGGTAGTAGCAAAATTACATTTGGAGAAAGAACTAGATGGAATGGATACACGTAGAGGCAATGGATTTGTTGTGAACAAAGACACAGAGTAACACAGAAGGGAAGAACACAGACGACAAAAGTAAATTCAAGGAACGATTACGCGAAGAGGGATGTAAAAAAAACAATATCACAGGGTTTAAGTATTTTAGAAATGGATCGGGAAGAACAGAGGACAGCATTAAATCAATTTTTGGACAGAGATGCCAATGGTGACTATTTTAGATATAAATTTGAAATTTGTTAACAAAACGTCGAATCTGCAGACTAGCCGATCCCCAAATACGTATATCAATCAACAGGACGAGGGTTCTTGGTGGTGCACAGAGAGACAAAGAGAAAGATGCACCATTACTCATCAAATTATGGAAAATCCCGTAATTTCAGTAATTCAAATGGTCATTATCTTGGGGAGTCCACGTCCGGACTGGAGATCAATGTCCAAAAAAATCAAACGAGACCGCCGTGGCATACAAAGACGATGCCCGACGCATGAGTCTTCGGGGCCTATATTAATAAATGTTGAATGAATACATTAAATAACCAGTTTGAACACACATGCGCGCAAAAATATATACTGACCACTCTCCTTTGCGATAATTTATTCATTAATTTCCCGACACTAAACACGCCGGAAACATCCGCTGCGCCGCAATCCATCAATAACGGCTGTCAAAGGCAGCAATCGACGGAAGCGGAGCCCCACGCAAAAGACCTTTCTTCTGCTGATTACTTAAGAGCGGGAAACGGGGGGAGGGGGCGCTGTGACCCTTTTTGCGAAACCCTTTCTATGATTTTCGAATGCGGGTTCGCAATACACCATTTCATATATCTATAGTATGTACCCGTCGGTGGCAACAATATTTGATTTAGATTATGCTTTAAACATATTTGCTGGCAAGCAAATAATTATTCGCTTGCCAGCAAATTGCCAGCAGCCAGCATTCGATTGATTATAATCAGTCATGAAAAAGGACAAAGATGTATTTTGCTGCTTTTCCTAGAATCGATCATTCGAAAATAATTTTTCAAACTTTAAATAACATTTAATTTATCGTAATAAAGATGTATTGCATGCATGTACATATGATTACTTTTAGTCTACCCATGTACTCTGAATTGATCTTGTGACAATATAGTATTTCTTTTGGTTCGATTTTTTTGATTTAATCGTTTTTTTGCCATAAGAATCTTTTGTTTTTTCCTCCTCTTGGATTCATCCGTGAATTTCATTTGCTGTAATTTTCAAGCAAATGATTACAGCGGGAAATGGAGAGTTGAACAAAAGAGTTCAAACTAAGCAGGAGCTACTTTTGGTCGCTTATTTGCCCTAAGTAAACACCCCACACGGGCGCACGCAAACGCACGGAGGAAAAAGTAGGATTTATTTCACGGCGTTCGAATTTTCCAAGAGTCTTTTCTAGAAGGGAATCAACTGCCCACTTTCGAGCGAGCTGGAAGGAATGGCTACAATTTCGATGCGCCTGGGAAACTTCAACAGTGGACGCCATAAAATTAAACCGGGAACAGCACCGCCATAAGTAAGGAGAGGGTCTTGATTCGTGTACCAAACCTATCTATTTGGGGCCAATCATCGCGCCTCCCCAAAGTAAATGACCTCTCTCTCTCCCCTCCCTCGCGAAGCCTCAGGGCCGTGGGGAGAGGGGGGCGGGAGGGGGGGATTGGAGCGGGGGGGGATGGAGAGGATGAGAAGGGGAGGACTCGGCTGGAGGGGGGAGATCTCGTTAAGATATATCCGAGTGCCACAAATGGGAGTGCTGAGGTCCCACACAACGACCACAAGGGGGGGGCCTACCCCCCTGAGGGGGCAGATGAAGGATCGATCACTCGGGTGTACAGCGGCAAAATCACACAAAAGGGGTACCGACCCCCTCCCCAAATACCCTCTTCCTCACAACACCTGCGACTCATTCGTCGTCAAAGACACCAAGCAAGCGCATAGCCAGAGGAAGTAGCTCACCAAATTGTGTTTCAATATGATACTTACTAGTATTTCTGATTTTTATGCTTTTTTTCTCCGAGTGAATTGCTAAAACACTCATGGAAACCAGTAAGAACTCTATATCATTCGGTAAGTGTTAACAGTTCACATTCATACAGCCATTACACTTCGACGGTGGCTCTGGATAATTTTTTTGCTAGATACGGACCGTAATTTCAGCGGAAAAAATGACGACTGGGAAGCTGGACTGGAGTTTAATGTTACAAAGGAATGACGAGAGTTAAATGGACGGAGCGAATCACCAATGAAGAAGTCCGAATAAGGGCAGGGGAAGAAAGAAGCTCGTTGTAAATGCAGTGAAGAAGAGGAGATAGAAAATGGGTTGGACATGTCACGAGACAACAATGGAAGGATTTGACAGGATAGGAAGAGCCAGAGAGAAAGAAGGCCAATTGTGTCGATAAAATAAATAATGGCAGATACAGACGCTAGAAATAACGAGAGGGAGAGTGATGTAGAGTAGGAGGTGGCGCGATGAAGCGAGGCAAGACCTATTATCGGATTTTTGAGTGCTGTCAGTGGCATGAGCAGCTCGATCCAACCAATTGCGACGCTCAATTTCCTGCTTCGCGTCGCAATGCTTGCCTGGCGATGAACATACGTGCACCAACAACAGAACCTCTAGCATCAAGGATTAGTTGCAGATTTACTTGAAGTAATATTTAACTCTTGTGCTGGAAACGCTACTAAATGTGAAATTGAGTATTTTTCCCTCAGGGTTCAACGGGTACATAAAAATTATTATGTTATTAGGTAACCTACCGATTGAGGTAGGATTTTGGATGGGGACAACTATCAAATAAATACTTTCATAAAAATTATATTTAATCTATTTTAAAACTGGATTTGATATCAGGAGAGAAATTTTTAGCATGTACTTTGCCTAAATCTAAAATAAAAATATAATTTTGGGGCAATCAATAAAGGATATATTGCACACACAAAGTAATAACACCTTTTAACGGTGGCATTTCTTAGTTAAGCGTGAAAAGTGAACCTGAACACCTGGATTGCTTTAAGTACATCAATTATCGAGATAAACGCCTAAGTCTACACGTCTAAGTATCCTGAATGCCTGTTTGATAGGTGAGGGTGAATTTCCCATCAGTATGAAGCCGCATGAGAGCGTGAAGAGTCACATACAGAAAAATTATGCAAATCACAGAGAATGGAAGTATAAGATTACTTTGATTAAATGAAATTAGCATCGGTCATCTAATACGTCTAGGGATGCTTATGAACGGCTCCTGGCAATTAATGAAGACCTTTCACGACTGCTTGCATGCATTACGAAGTGTAAGGGCGACCTTTTACGGCACGTGACTGCATTCTCCAGGGCAGGCTGTTTTCCACTTCACCCCGCACTGCGTCGCTCGCAATGGCGTCCTCTAGGATTTCCTCTTTACTCTCAAGTATTTAAAGGTTCTCCCTCCCTCATACATAGCCTACTGATTGACTCACTTGTTCCTTGACCCAAATAAACTTTATGATTCCATGATAACATGATACTATAATTCTTTTACTTTATTTTGAAATTATGATTAAAGCTGGCGTAACAGAACTTTCGCGGCGTATCCACATTAACGTTAGTATGTATAGTAGTGTATGGAAGTTAGTATGGCAGTAGATGTTAGGACAGAAGCCATTATTGTGAAAATGCAGGTGATTTTGATGTGTTCAATGGGAATTTCAGATTATAATGATGTTATTTATTCGTTGCTGGTGTAATACGTAATACCTGTTCCTGTCGCAACCGAAAGTTTCGAAAGCACGAAACAGTAACTCACAAGTCCGCGACGGAAGGTTTTTTTTTCTTATTTTATCAGCGCTACTTACACGATGTAGAGTCCTAAAAATTTACTCGGGGTCACAAGTACGCCGAACCTCATATAAACCCACTTCTTATTTATTCTTCTTTTAATGAAGATTATTTTTATTTTCAGTTAAAATGATTCCGTACATAAGTATGGGCAGAATTGTTATAAAGACTTTAACAAGCTTTATAGTGGATACAAAACGATAGATTATACAACAGTCTAAATCCCTTGAAATTAAAAATATCATGGTTATCAAGTGACAGTAGTTAATGAAGAAGTTTATGTCAAAATACATGTATTATTATATATACCAAGATGGAATTTTGCATTAATTAAAGCATGCATGCTTGGCACCATCAGGCAATATGATACCTTTTTTCTCTAAGCTGTAACTGGTTTGCATGTTTTATGCTGATATATCATGAGCAAGCTGGACCAAGGCTTGTGGCATGTAGGTTCAGGTCACCAGTTTACATCCTGAAATTACAGGTAAGCGCAAATTGTTCGGAAAAGGAATATCAGATGCCAACATGCTTTTCTAATTTTACTGTTGACTGATTTGATGAGGAGTACTTAAATACTTCTCTCTGCACTGGAGTGAATACTAACATTTATTCCAGATGTTCTTCATATTAAAATTGCGCACAAAATTAGACAAAGGAGGACCTTTATCGATGATTTGGATTGAGGATATTCAATTATTCCAATTACCAAGAATGCCACACTGTTGTTACAAGAAATTCCTGCCAATATTAAGCATTTTGTGAAACCCCAAGAAATTCATTGGTACTTATTTTTTATTTACTTTCGAAATTGTAAGTAAAGAAGTTTTTGCTGAAAATTTTTTTTGATGAATTTGGATGCATTTTTTTAACTAGATCCATTTCAGCGTGCTATCATTGAAATATGGAATATTTTCAACAGCAAACACTAATGAAATCGCTACGTATACAAGTCATGTAGAATTAGAATAGTAAGAAAATAAAATAGAGAATTTTCACGACTATCTTCTGTAGAACCCATTAGCTCACTGTGCAACTGTCGCCTTGTCTGCTCACCGTTCTATACTATTGATAGCATTTGAGATAATTAAACGACAGTCTTGCACCATGCAAATTATGCATTTCTGAAGAAATAACTAATAAGGAAGCTACATGGTACAGGCTATGGAAGAAACTGGGGTTACCAGTCATATGAAGACCGTTACACACTGTGAACATTTGCCATTTTCAGAGAAACAAAAAAGTATATGACCATAGATCCACGTAATTGTTCAACAAGCAAAAACAAGCAAACGTATTATTTTCCATTTTCTCGCTTCGCTCGTAGTATTCTTTGACCTGGCACTGCCTTCCACAAACTCTCTCGTCGACCAATCTGGCTTGATCCCAATAAAAATGTTTACTAAAGAGCGGAATTCTCATTTGGAACATTGATTACGATTGCTGAAGGGAAGGTCTAGGAACAAACAAAAGAAAAGACAAAAGGTTCTCTTCCTTTGTCTATCATTGAAACCTGGTAGTGGAATATTGGAGCAAAAAACGAAATGCCTTGAATGCACTAGACAAAAAATCCAAAGCAATTCCTCAGGTAAGTCGACGCTGGCTACGCTTTTTCACCGACCCGTTGAGGAGAATCACTGAAAATCTTGTTACAGAAGTTGAACCTAGAGGAGAGCCCCTTATAATTCACAACTGTAAATGAAAAATAACGTCATAAAGTTGAAATTTCGGCCAATTATTACTTAGAGGAAATAGGAAAACAATTAAAAACCCAATGAGTACAAAAAGTAAAAACACAGAATAATACTACTTGCCAATGGCACTTTATTCCTGGCGTTATAAAAATAAGTTATCCGCCGTTAGATGCATATTGTATATTTATTTATATATACGTATATATTTTTATAATTATATATATGTATAAAAACATATATACACACACAAAGACAACCACATATATACGAGTTACTATACATATCGTATATATAGCTCTCACTATGTTCTAGTTTCTCACTCAGCCAATGGATTGCAATCATTGCTGAGTGAATTGGAAATTCAGTGGGTTAGATACAGGATGAGAAACAGTATGAATAAAACAAAGGTTATGCAATTTTCCAAAAAGAAGAATGCTAAGCTGAACAATAAAATAGAAGGGCAAAAACCAGAGCAGGTAGAGCAGTTTACGTATCTCGGAAGTGTTTCGGATCAACTCGGTCAAAGTAGTAGGGACTCATTTACGAATGAAAATATAAGTCGCAAGACATTTGGAAATACACTCTCGCATAACTTAACGAAGTTAATATCCGTGCTATTTTTCACCATAAGGTCACATGACTCGCTACTAGTACAGAGTTATATGTCACGCATTGATTGCTAACAGAAGTGAGAAATGCATTTTATGAATGTGCATGACATTAACGTCCTCGGTTGAGTATATAGTAGAACCTAAAGTTTCATGAAATCTTTAGATATATGTACGGGTACTATTTCGGTTCCGCAGACTGACACTTTTTCTCCACAAATATTTCATAAAGTCAGCATTCATACCAACCAAAATATATAACCTTTTCCTCATCTTTGCCGCTAACCTAACATTCGCTACATATCAATCATCAACATCCCGTCATCTATCTCCTTTCAACATCTCCTCATTCGATTCCCTCCTGACAGCTTCCCCTGTTCCAATAGTGTATATAATGCTTCTTCGGTTGTCCTTTTCTCGATCTAGGTTAAATATTTATCCTTCATATTTCATTGACCACATCCAAAATGCTAACGACATCATCGAAAAAACTATCTTGGATCATACGGCGATTCACGTAAAATTGGTCTCCAATGATTATTTTACTTGTGCAATTTCATTGAATTATGTAATAGAATAATTTATTCCTGAAAAATTTCTTTCGAAAGGTAATTATTTTATTGACGACTTAGAGAATGATGCAAGTTAAAAATACTGCTTAATTAAGCTACTCTTTCTTTCTGCTCAAATTTATGAACTCATTTGACGTTCACATTCTTCTGCATGTGAAATCTCGCAACTTTTCCATTTCTTTTTTTTCTATTACCAAATCGTAGACCTCGTGTTAACCTCTGATGCGTTTATAAACGACTGTAACTCCTATGCTGATTGATAGTATAACCTTGCAGTTTCATGATCCGTGAATGATTTAATAAACCTGTTACCTAACTCGAATTTACATAGACCAATTGGCAGTAAGCCTCCTTTTATTTCTCTTCAGCTATTCTCCAATACCGCTTTCCTTTGACTTTAAATGAAAATGATAAAAGTTGCAGGTAATTCCGGAAGTCTCTGTTTCACTCAATTTCTCATTAATGACATTTCCAATTATCCATCGCCTGCGCGTTGTAACGCAGTCCATACCGCAAGTAAGCATGCAAATATGATCTCTATTTCTCGTAAGCAGACATAGTAATAAAAAGAATATTGTTATGTACTATCATGGAATAGAGAATTGAAGCGGAGTGGAAGCCTTTTCTTTTTTTAATGTAGACAGAAGGATTAATAATTTGCTTAATAAAATTGTCATCAACCATAGTAATAATAATAATTTTCATGAATCATAAAAGTATACAACACGTGAGACAATACATGATTTAATGGTATTATTCATAATTAAAGGATTTCGATGAAATCAAACCGAATAAAAGAGGATAAGATGGCGGGAATGATACCCCGAAGGACTCGATCTCCATGGGAATTCGATTCACAGACAGCTCAGCCCTCTTTGCATTTCGGCATTGGCATTATTGTTATTGGGTAATGGCCGCTAGATCCGTCGTCACCTGCTCGTTAAAACAGCCGCACCCAGTTGCAGTTAAGTGAATATCCAGTCAGCGAATTATTGAATCCCCCCCTCTCCCTGCCGAGAGGGCTGTCCAGCCGACCGGGCCTTAACGAGAGGGAGCCCCCCCATCGCGCCTCGCCCCCCCTCCCCCAGGCGCGGGTTTACTATTCCGTTCGCAGGGGCGAGAGGAGAGGGGGGTAGAGGATTCGCGGATGGTGGCGGTCGGTCCCTCCAACAGGCATTGCACTCTCTTTATCGGCTCTGTTAGGGCACCCGTGGACAGTTACGAGAGCGCAAATTAAGCGCCCCAAATTACAGGCTCCTTCCGTCCTCGGTGGCGGTCGCGACTGCATACCGCGGGGGCCTTAATTTTTACGACCGCCGCCGATTCTCTTGGGGCGCGAAAGGGGCGGGTACGGGGAGCTGCGTGCACGCGTGTGCACCGCTCGGCAGGAAGCGGTAAGGGGCCTCTAGGGGGGGGGGGGGGGGAGGGCATCACTCCGCGTGCAACTGCGCTGCAAGTGGTTGGCGGAGGGGGCAGCATTTCCCTCGCCTCACTCGGGGAATCCGCAGATCGAATGGCCGAGGGACCACAGAGGGCTGCAATGAAACATTGAATCTCGACTATGCTATCCTGAAGCGGGGCTCTTTTCGCGCACTAATGACACACTCTGTATAATTGCTGAGTTCTCATTTTATTTTCGATTGATTTCATACTTATATGCTCTTAGCATTTGCTCAAGAGTTATTTTTATACCAATGAAAACTTTTAAAATAAGACCCTATTAAGGGTCCCATTTCAGATATTTCTCACTTTTGGTTATTATATGTAGCAGTACCTTAGGAACATCAAGGAACTTCGACGAACAACTATGAACACACCTTCTTCTAGAAATCCGCACAGAAACTACAAGATTTGCATAAAAAGTGTCGGTAACGATTTTTTCTTGATGTGTGTGTTTAAAGCTGTATTTAGACCGTCGGTTAATTGGGCGCATAATTTGAAGATCGTATTGGCATTTTTAAGATTATAGTTCACCCAAATATCATTGAAAATTTGGCAACGCGAAAGATCTTTGCTAAACTCGTCCCGAAGGTTTTGACGGGTGAACGAAAGAACAGAGTCGAGTGTCTCCCTCTTACGGTCCCGACTTGGCGACAGCAGACTATATCCTAATCCCATTAGTGGAATCCTCCCTCAAAGGACACAACCATGGGACCAGTACCATCAAAGAAGCTTGTACGCGTACCCTTAAGGACCTTCCTGAATCCGACTACCAGGGAGGAAGCCTTTGAGTCGTGGAAAAACCGCTGGCGATTGGCATGGTAGCAATATCTGAAATAAATCTATTTGCTGAAACTTTTCCCGATATTCTTCATACGAACCATGAATATTGTTAAAATATATGATTGCACTGTATTTAAGTAGGGGATCTCCGTAAATTTATATAAACCCTTAATTTAAACATTCAAATGACATCTTTTACGACAGTAATTCAACTGACATGGACATCGAACGACTATTGCAGACAATGCAGCACAGTTCCTGATAGCAGAGTACTGTCAACTTAGCGCTTGCCAGCATAGTCGGCCTGGCACATTTGTTTATCAGGCAGAACATATGCCTTGTTTCAATTTTAATTCAATAGTCGGTCAAATTATTAAGAAATCTGGATCACTGCATAATCTGCCATATTCAATAATTTTTGTTTTCATTGTAATTTTCATTCGTTATTATAAACTTAAGACTGATAATGACATCTGGCGTAATGTTGTCTGCAGCTTTATTAGCTCCTATGAAACTTCTCAGTCAACCGATTTATTCTTCCTTTGCTCGAGTCTAATCCACCATCACACCGACTCATAGGTAAAGAACATCCTCGCAATGAAACTGACGAGATTCGAGGACTAGTAACCTTCAAAGGAACACGTCCCCATTAATGGTCATCAATGGTCATTAATCCTAACGATGGCTAAAGCAGCTGCGCACTCTATCTCGAAGCACAGAAGCTAAAGTAGAAGTCGTCAATTTGCGAATATGTGTGATGGTATTAATGTCATCAAATGATTAAGCTTACCAAATTACTTTTCACGCAAAATGTGGGCATTTAAAACTAAATCATGACTCTCATACATTGATTGACTTTGGAGAAGATCATCTTTGTTTGACGAATGTAATGTATACAGCCGAAAGTCTCAATGTGACGAGGAGCGGGGGCGCGTGGGGGTAGCTTGATAAAAGACAAAAAATAGAAATCGTGACAGGAAGAATACAAGCATATGAATTATGTTAGGGCAGTGAGTGGTGTAGGATTCAATAAATGCCACAACAAAAGTAATTGCCAGTTTAACTCTGTAAGATGACTATCAGCCATTCCCTTTCTTAAGCATTATGCAAGCGCAATCCATAAAAAATCCGTTGAGGTGTCACTTTGGAACCATTAAGTTGTGGCCAAAAAAGCGTAGTAATCTGCACAAAAACATTTTTTTTATTTTCCAACCCAGGAATACATTTAAGCAAAAGTATGCAAGTTATTAATTTAAAAATTCGAAAATTGGGCGGAAAAATGACTTTCTTATGGATTTTATTAAGATTACTTCGTGCATCAAAATCCGTGATTTGTTTCGTGACTACTTACGCATATGTGCATACAAACAGATTCTTCAAATTAATATGTGTGTAGGATGAGGTTTAATGATATGAAAGCGAAGGTAAAGGGAAAGAAGACCTTGCGAAATAAAAAGGGTGATATTAATACTAAAGCTATGGGTATGGACTAGAACAATTTGGACAGCTGGCATGTCCAACAAGTCTTACAGAAGATGGCGGGAAAGTATGACGGGCATTAAAAAATTGTCATCAGGTATAGGAGCTCTCAAAATGGCGGAGAACACAACAGGAATAGACACGGGAGGCATCAAGAGGAATCTTGATGAATCATCTGGAATCTTTAAGACGGTACTACAAAGGTTGTAAGAGTGATCATAATATTTTTATTTGGGCTAGATTTTGCATATAAATGTGATTTTATGTTATATTATTAGCCTAATGTTTATTGTATAAGTGGTATAAGATTCCTCACTTTCACCACAGTATTGTGTCCGCGGAAAATTTCGCCTAAATCAATGATGGAGGAAACACGCGACGCGGTATTAAGGTTTTGCCTCCACCTGAACAGATCATCAGCCGCGGCCCATGCAATGCTCCAGGAGGCTTATTAGGACAATGCTATCCCCGAATGCTCACCAAGAATATGGCTTTAAATTTTCAAATAGGAAAGCAATCACTTTCAAAGGAAGATGGTCCGGAGCTTCGTTCGTCGCTCTAGCGGAAGTAAACATTACTACCGATACTGTAAGTAGGACATAATGAGCGTCGAAAAGCATTAAGAGCCCCATGGAAAGTATTGGAAATTTCTTAGGAAATACTAACCACAAATGATAGGAGTAACATTTCACGGAGGGCGCGTTTCTGCATGGTGAATTTCTCGATACCCGAACAACAAACAGAGCATTTGTTTGCAGGTTTTTTCGAAGTTGAAGTTGATACTACGCGAAGATGAGGACTTTTCTGCAAGAATACTATCGCAGACGAAACTTGGTGACATTTAATTTCGATTTTTATGGCCAACGGCAAAACTCTGATAGGGAATCTCCGGCATCGCCAAAACCAAATAATGCCAAGTGTCTTCTACTAGTTGATTAAGCTCACATCATCTGTCGATATTTAAGGAATAGCATATGAACTTGTCGTATCAGAACACTGTAAATTTGACATGGCTCAGGTATTTTAGGTTATATTAGTCACAATAGGTCACATTAAACAGGCGCATAGTAGCGGTAGGATGTTGCATCTCATTAAATAACGGCCACACGTAGCAAATGCTGTTGCTGAATACCTCGCAAGCATCAGCAAAAAGTTGATTATGCATCCTATCGGTAGTCTAGACTTAACCCCACTTTTTTTCTCCAATATGAAGAAAAACAACACCCGGAAAACTACGAAGCCTCAATTCTTTGTTTAATAGTCTTAATAGGTCAGAAGCCATGGTGAAAGGCAGCATTTTCACCCTGAAGCACTGTTGGCGCAGGCCGAGTGGGTCGGCATGGCATCTGCTGAGCGGCGAGAGTGAAGTTCACGGTACCGGCCACAGTACTACGATGTGGATGGCAACGGGAAACCACCGCATTATTCTCCATAAAATATGCTGCCATGAATTCAAATAGACTAGAATGGCTAAAGTGAACCAATCCGAGGATTGAAATACTGATGATGAGGTCGGTGGCTGCTGTATATTTTTTACTATAATATGATTTCTTCCAACCAAATTGGGCCGTGGGGGTACACAACATTCCTGCAGAACTACTGACGTGTTTAGGAAAACGTCTCAGACTACTCAGGTACGAGTGGGGAACGAAGAATCCGGATGGCCAGTGTTAGGAAGAGGTGTACGGCAAGGTTGCCCATTATCACTGGTGCTGCTCAACGGATAAGGAAATGATTAAAGAGGCATGGGAAGAACTGGAGGTAGGAATGAAAGTCGGAGGGGAATTCTTAAAATCGGTTAGGTTTGCTGATGACCAAGCATTAGTTGCTCAGTCAGCGAAGGGCTTGCAAGCATTGTTGAGTGAACTGGAGGTTCAGTGCAATAAATATGGGATGAGAATCAATATTAATTAAACAAAGGTTATGCGATTTTCCAGAAAGAAAAAGGCTAAGCTAAATATTAAAATCGGCGGGGAAAAAGTAGAGCAGGTAGAACAAGTTTCATATCTCGGAAACGTTTTGGACCAACATGGTAAAGCGGTAAGGACGTAAGGAGAAGAATTGCGCTATGCAAGGAGGCTTTCCCAAGGAGAAGAGGGTTGATGACGAGGACGTTGAGTAGGGATGTTAAGACAAGACTCGTAAAAACTCTGATATGGAGCGTGGCTATATACGGCGCGGAAACGTGGTCACTGAAGGAGGATAGACGTACCTAAAGGAAAACAAATGAAGTACTGGAGTTGGTGGGCGAGGAGAGGGGTTTGTTGAGAGAAATCCTATGGAGGCAGGTAAAAAGGATGAAAGAAGTATTGGGCGGTTGTGGGATGTTGAAGACGATAATAGAAGGGAGAATGTTAGGCAAACGAGGAAAGAGCAGGCACAGGATAGGGATGTTAAACGGGATGATGGGAGGAAGGAAATACACGGAGATGAAGAGGAACCTAATGTAGAGTAGGTTGCTGGATTGGGTTTTGTTTGGCGGAACAAAATGTTTATGTGAGAGTTGTGTCCATCCAAAAACCTACCTTAACCGGTAAATTACCTAATAATAATAAAAATGATTCCTTTCATTAAAGAGTTATCTAAATTAATATGCCATTTAATTTTTCCGGTCGGATCGACCTTATGGTATGATGGTGAGGTACAAGAACGAGCTTTATGCAGTCATGGTATGAGCCATGGAAAGCAAAGGTGCAAGGATAGGTCGAAAATGAAGTAAGAGAGGCAGGTGATGGAACCCATCAACGGTAAGAAATATTGAGAAATGGAGGTATTGACCACTGAGGGGAAATAATAACGCTTAGACTGCAATTGAATATGAAGAATGATTCACGATAATAACAATGATGACATTTATTACGTAATAGTAGATGATTCTTGTCGCATAAAAATATATTACGAAGGCAAAAATTTAAAATTATAAAAAAATAATTATTAAATAATTTTAATGAAACAAACTACAACTGAATTTGATTTTGCACCGTGCAATTTTGTCAAAAACGGTATGTTCTCTACATTAATAGCCTAAGTACATTTATTTGGAGGAAATAACATAGACTACACAAATATCATTGAATAATATCATTTCCAGTCTTGATGTGATATGATGTTCTGCTGGAAACGTCTCCGACCAGCCGTCAAGAGAATTGACAATATTTCTTTGGTGAAAAATGCACCGCAGTTTCTTAGAACCTCATCTGCAGAAAACCTTCAACCAATTGAACATAAGTACTCCTCACACAAAATGTAGCAGGCTTTTAACAATGAACTTCTTCGTCAAAAACTCCTTTAAACCCGGAGCCACGGCTGAATGACTGTGGTCTATATATGACTTAAGGCCCGCCAAGAATAAATCTACATTGAACAGGCAGGGAGGAAATTTCAGAAAAGAATCAGAGAACATCAAGCAAGCCTCAACATAAAAAACCCAACTTACTCTTACCTAAACACTAAAAAAAGAAACCAAAAAAAAGTAATTTTACGTAAAAATATAATATTATAAAAGGGAAGTTTATCAAAATCTATGCATGTACCTTCTCTCATACAGTGCGTAGAAAGGGATAGGATATCCATATATGTGAAGGATCCCTTCATGAATAAAATATATATTATTGATATGAATTAATGGTCAGAAGGTAAATGGAAGTGCTGTCGACAACAAAATTAAAAGACTAATTCGAGAATCAAGTCTCAAGCGCAGAAGTGACCCTACGATGTAATGTAGATCGTGAAAAAAATTGAAATTATTCAATGCGAGCTTAAAAATATTTTATTTATCCATAGTGAAGAATTTCTATCTTGTCAATTGTAAAATTATTTTATTCTCATACTTCTGCATACAAACGTACATAAAAGGCTCCTCAAATTATAATTCCAAAATTAAAGGCAGTAAATAGCGTTTAAATTTATGAAGGAAAGGATTAAGAAAAGAAAGAAGAAAGAAATGTAAACATTGAAGCAGGCGAAGGTCGTTTTGAGCGAGCAGTTAAACAGTGCCTTATTTGGAAAGTGTTTTTATGTGGCTCCGGGGAGGTGAGTGGTTAGTATTTTGGGAGGGGATTTAAAATAGCAAAAAGATGCCTTTGCGAGAAGAAAGGAATAAATGACTGAGAGACTCTCAAAAGGAAAGAGGTAGGGAAGTCGATATAGCATTCGCATGGTGTGTGTGGACTGCAAGTTGGAATGCCGTGATTCTCGGAACAAAGGACGTTAGGAGGGCAGGAGATTGGAGGTATAGGTCTAGGGAGGGGGTTACCAATGCTTTGGGATGGGAATGAGGTGGAGGAAGATTAAGTATAGGAACATAACGGTACGTTTAATGGCACGCATAGCCAGAAGAAGAGACGAGCCACATTGGCCAAACGTTTGTGATCTGATCAAATCTGCCTTCCCCACCTTTCCTGTGTTCGTCTTTTGTGTTTTCCTATCCCCTTTCCTAATATGTATTTCTATGTGAAAATGAATATTTATTCGCCGTATGGCGGGATATCGTGTTTGAATGTGTGTGTGTATATATATATATATATATATATATATATATATATATATATATATATATATATATATATATATATATATATATATATATATATATATATACAGGGTTCGTCCGAAAATAAGTGTACTGAGCTCAGGAAAAAAATTTATTACACTTTTACATATCTTAAGCTAATATTCCTCAAAATAGGACCCTTGTGAGTCGATACACTTGTTCCAGCGGCGTTCCCATTCCTGGAACGCTCCCGCGAAGGCATCATCGGGAACCTCTCGAAGACACGTCGTCAAGGCCTCTTTGACGGCGTCCAAAGCGGCGTCCAAGTGCGGGCTATAGGGCGGGTGCGGCAGCGTTGCCACGCCGTGCTGATGACGACGGCCGTGCCGTCGAAACGTAAATATCCAATGTAAGTGTCCTTCTTTTATGTTTCTATGTGTGTGGTGTTTTTTGTGTTAGTGTTTGTGTGTTTGTGCGTCGTTGGAGAGCGTCTTTTCCAAGTGTATACATACATATATATATATATATATATATATATATATATATATATATATATATATATATATATATATATATATATATATATATATATATATATAACAAAAACACAGTAATCAACCCGAAGGTCGGTTTAGTAGGTGATGGTAGAGCTCACCCATGTACCAAGCCCGACGGCGTGTGAATATTCACACATCAGGGTAGGGGGGCCAGTTCCTTTCCCTGTGCCGGTTATGGTTTCCCAGGAAGATTTGGTACACGAAAAATCAACTAGCTTAGGTGGAGCTGCAGGTGCCCAAAGTGCCTTGCCCGGGAATTGAACCCGGGACCCTCTGGTCAGCAGTCCAACGCTCTACCCGCTAGACCACCGCGACCCGCATATATATATATATATATATATATATATATATATATATATATATATATATATATATATATATATATATATATATATATATATATATATATATATATATATATATATATATATATATATATATATATATATATATATATATGCATATATATATATATATATATATATATATATATATATATATATATGCATATATATATATGCATATATATATATATATATATATATATATATATATATATATGCATATATATATATATGCATATATATATATATATGCATATATATATATATATATATATATATATATATATATATATGCATATATATATATATATATATATATATATATATATATATATATATATATATATATATATATATATATATATGCATATATATATATATATATATATATATATATATATATATATATATATATATATATATATATATATATATATATATATATATATATATATATGCATATATATATATATATATATATATGCATATATATATATATATATGCATATATATATATATATATATACATGCATATATATATATATATATATATGCATATATATATATATATATATAAATGATGTGGAAGCACTCACGAGAGCCATATAACATTTGGACGGCGCAATAGAACACAGAATAAACCTTTTTCAGGCCAGTCTTCGGACAGTCTGGCCTGAAGGCCTCGGAGTAGGCCGAAAGCTTGAGCAATCTATAATTTGAGTGTCCTTTTACGGGTTATGTACTTTATTCTGTTCCTTTGTGCCGTTGTATATATATATATATATACATATATATTTATGTATTAATATTTATATATGTTGCCGTACCTTATGTGTGTATATACACACATAAGGTCTGCCCTAAAAGTAGTATGACTTATTTAATTTTTCCCGGATACGCTAACGGTACGCTATGCCAAGGTCGAGGGAAGGGACTACCAGAAAAGACTGGAGGCCGGTAGCAGTTGGCTCCCAGCCTTTGTGGAGTACGGATTCTTCGTTTGCAAAACCATTTTACCGTTTCACAAACGAAGAATTGTTATGCTCCGTCATAAATTGGTAATGGGAACAGCGCTACGCCGTCATGTTGCGTGAAACTGCGAAAAACCGGGAAAGATAGTAATGGAAAGCCCAATACAGCTTATGGTGATAAAGCCATGGGTAGTAGATCGGGTTTTCTGAGTTGCACAAGTTGTTTCGGGAGGGTGAGAAAATTTTGAAAACGCCAACGTTCAAAACGCCCTTTGACCTCAAACAGTGGCAAACATCTTGCAAGATTTAAGGCTTTGTCAAACGGGGATCGCAGACGATGTGTTCGCATGGTTTTTGATGAGTTTAGCATCCCTATAAGTGACGTGCATCGGCTTGTGATCGGAAAACTCGGGCACAAGAAAGGTGTGTGCAAAGTTGGTGCCGCGAGTACTCCCGGACAAACAAAAGGAAACTCGCACGCGGATATGCCATGAGCTTCTGGAAAATGAGAGTGATGACCAAAATGTTTTAAACAATGCTTTACCAGACTTCTTTTTCCTTTTCTCCAGTCTCAAATCTGTGGTGAATGGACGTCACTACGGATCGTTGGAAGCGTTACACAGCCCATGACGACAAAGGTTAGCGGCATTCAGGACGCAGTCTTCCTAAAGGGGTACGGGCCGCCGAAAATCCGCTGTTAGCGGTGTGTGAACACCCAAGGGTCCTCATTTGAAAACTTTTGAGTTAATATATCAATCCTGGCATTTATTTACTCTACATTTATTTACAATACATTTACAATACAATTTACAAATCATTTATTTAATCAATTCAGTTCTACTACTTTTGGGTCACACCTTGAATATACATAGAAAGAGGGTAGGAGGGAGAATGAGAAATGGCGGATGGAAATAGGAGAAAATCGGAGAAAACCGCAGATGGTAATGGTAAAACTGCGAGTCATATGCATGCGTTCTCATATGCAAACCTCTGAGGTCTTGGTCTTGGAGTCGAAACACCAAGAACGATAGTTTTTGAAAATCTCTAATTTATCCGTGTAGAAAAAGAGTGAAATAAAATGCTGGGTCACTTTGAATGATTGTCATCTTTTTGCACATCTATTGAAAGTTCACACTAAAATAATTAAATGACAATAAATGATACCACATCAATTGCGTTTGCGTGCAGAATTCTCTGTTTGGAAAATTAAATAAATCGAGTGATTAAGGAGTAGAGTCACACATGTTGTAAATAGACAATTCAAATTCACTATTTTCTTGAGCATTTAACGATTGCACCACAATCGGAGATCGTTATAATGCAACAATTTCAGAGAGTAAAAATCATTCGCCTTGACCGGAATTCGAACCCGGATCCCTCGATATCCGGCCGAGTGCTTTAACCACTTGTTAAGTGGTTAAAGGTTCGAATCCCGGTCAAGGCGAACGATTTTTACTCTCTGAAATTGTTGAATTATAATGCACACAAAGCGGGTGACTCCGTTAAAGTTACTGTTACAGTTTCTTGAAATCGGAGATCGTATTCAGTGTCATTTATAACACAAGTATATTACACTTATACATATACAAGTAATATACTTGTGCATATAACTATACTTGTTATACAACTATATACCTGTATAATAATTATTTTGCTATATTTGAAACAAAAGTCCAATGCACTTTGCAGAGCAAAATACAAAAAGATAAAAGAGTCCATATTTAATGCCTCAAAATAACAATATCCCGAGGCTCATGAACTCTCATTTTAGTTATTGCCATGGCAAATACGTTTACCAATGGAATGCTTTCAGTAACATTGAACTTACTCTTTAAACGTAAAAGCTAAGTGCAAAATCCTTTATTTGTATATAATATCCAATAAGGATATTGTATTGGTTCTAGTTTTGTGTATTTCTAGAATATAAGCATTAATATAGGTTTTGCAAATTAAGGACAAGTGTTAGACTTCTACAACTCCTGCTAATACAATTGAGAAAATCAACAAAATACCGTTTTTTCACTGTTTTTCGTTACAAAATGTTCCATTACACAGAAAATGCTTAGAACTGTAGAAATATTTTTAACTGTCACCTATATTTTCAGACAAAACCCTAACATACATCCTTAGATCCCTACAAGATACGTATTCCACAGGGAAAAAGGACATATTAGCAAACCGAAACCATTAGCCTATTTAAAAATAGCAAATTTGAGTACGTGTAAAGTATTTATTGGGAGCATGAGGCCCCATCCTCAGAAAGGATACAGAAAATTGTAGCATTATAAATCGATATTAGGCAGTGGGCAGTCAGCTGAAAGAGCAACATAAGTAAAAAAGGTGGTGTCCTCAAATGATGGAGGGAATTGTTTTGACACGGTATCCTTGCAACGATTGCGTATTTGGTTATCTGTGAAATCAGGGTAGACGTTAGAGAATAGAGAAATCGCTGTCGCTCTAGTCATAAAATTTAATCTTTCCTAATTCATACAACCATAAATTCTCTTCCCCGGCCATTCTCCGTTCAAAATACTGACTGAGTTAATAATTCATAAACAAAAACATTCAAGCAGGGAATAAAGCCTACGAAAGGAAGAAGTCTTAGAAAATGTTTTTCATTTTGGGATTTGCTTTTATTCAAAGTGCAAACGACAAAAATAAACCTAAATTACTGATAAAACTGACAAAGTGGTTTGTAAAAAGTCCTCATATCTGTGTGGCAGCAATTTATTTTATGATGATTTTTTTCTTCAATCACCTTCCGCTAAAAACGTGGAATTCTTTTTTGAACATTTCCGCCAGTGCTCCGAATTGTCCTTGTTTCGTGGAGCGACGTTCTTTGGTAACGCTAGCGCGCGCTCCTTTCCCCGCTCACGCCGCGGTGCGTGCGACGCGATGGGGACGCGTCGCTGGGAGAGCGCACAAGGCATTGGCGTCGCGAATGTCCAGAGCAATCCACATCTTCCAGACTCTACATATTCCACGCCGCCTCGACGTCATTCATCGGCCGACTCCCACTCCTATCGTCCGAATAAGGATTCATCTCACGGACTTGTGCAAACTGTTTATATAACTAATAAATAATTATTTTATACGACTCAATCAAAATGACCCACAATATAATAAACCGTCGCGGATGTTTTCAGAGGGCAATTCAGTAACCGAGCTCCCCTGTGGTCTTCCGTCAATATTAATCGCCCGAGAGAGGCCTTTTAAGAGCGCAAGGAAGTGATCGCTAACTGGCTAAAATCCCCCGAAACCAATTACCTACCATTTTTAAACTCCCGACCGTTCCTCTCAAGCCAGACCCCCCTTTCACCCTCCTTCACCGCCGCTCACGCCAATTTCAGGCCATCAAGGCCCCCGGAAAGCCAATCGCCGGAGCACATTTATGTCTCTCCCCCCGTTTCATAAGGGGGGGCCTCCTCCGTAGCAAAGCACCGAACCGGACCCAAAAACGAATATTATTACTGCCATCTTTATTACCGCAGAGAGCGCGCGCACTCTGATAAATCGGGCGTGACGGTGCAAGAGGGGGCGGGGGGATTCGCTCCCCTCCCACCCCACACGCCCATTCGCCCAACCCTATTCACACCACCCCCCCCCCGCCCTCCACTCACACTCCCCGGAGACGAAGAAGCCCAGAGCAATAAAAAGGGAAGGGGCGACGGAGGAGTGGGGCGTGGAAGTGCCTGCCCTTTAAGTCGGAGAATCATTTCCAAAACTGTTTTCCAGCGCGCATAATAAAAGGGGGCGCGAACTGAAAAGGCCCAACCCACCCTCTTTTCCTCCACCCCCTCCTCCCCGCGAGTTCCTCTCTCTCCTCCCACCCTTCACTTTCCTCTCCTCTCTCTCCCTCACCCAAACGCTCACATCACACACACGCATGCATATATATAAACGTAAACTACACATGTGAGTGTCCTTTCTTTGTGTCTCTTTATTTTAAATATTCTATATCATTGTTTATGTGTTTGTACGTCGCCGGAGAGTGCTCCACTTCAAAGATATATTTATAATAGTTCGTCTTTTATGTGTTTTCCTATCCCCTTTCCTTATATCTATTTCTATGAGTGAAGTACATATATATATATATATATATATATATATATATATATATATATATATATATATATATATATATATATATATATAATATTTTTAAAAAGAAAAAATATATATTTTTTAACCATAAACACAGTATTCAACCCGAAGGTCGGTTTGGTAGGTGATATGCGTGTGCGCGTGTGCGTGTCCGTGTGCGGGCGTGCGTATGTGTGTGTGGGTGTATCTGGGTGTGTATTCACGTTCAAGGAATGGTTACCATCTACCCCGAAAATATCCATGGGGACGAGTGACGAGGGGGTTTGTTGTATGTGATCAAGGTGGTTCATATAAGTTTAAACTTGGTTATGCCTTTCAATCTTCTTATTTCAAACTTACCTGCAAACATAAACTCTGTTTTTCCCACTGCTCGCAATAACGACTTAAAAAAACATAATGGTGTTTGAATCAACGTAAGCTTCGGCGCCAAATTCAAAATGATACTGCATTTTAATGGTAGAAAACGGTGAGACAAACTTAAACATTGCTTTCCTTCAAGGTAAAGAAACAGTGGTATATGAGTGCATCCGAAAATATAAAACATATTTTAATTAGTTTAAGCATACTAACTTCTAAGTCTTAGGCGATTACTTTCAGATACTATGACAACCATTAATATTACATTTTATGTGCTTCGAGATTGAGAGTACGTAATTTTGAAATCCGAAAGTTGAAAGAAGTATGGAAAATTAGTCACAGGATGATTTACTAGTGAGTAAAACAGTCATAAGGACAATGATTGAAGTGCTCGATTAGAAGAAAGTGTCGAAGCAGTAAAAGATTTATCTCCCATTCCCTAATGACGCAAATGCATAGGGAAAATATAATCTAAGTGTTCTAAATCATATAAAAATTTGGCGAAATTGTTGAACTCCTGGTACAAAGATGCTTGGAGTTTAGAGCAGGCGTTGAACTCTCCTCTCTCCGCACCAAAAGGGACTTTCGGGGTGTTTATGGCTCGGCGATGCTGGAACCTCTACGCCCGTATCTGCTAGCAGTGAGCGTATGCCGACTCGTTTCTGCCAGGGAGATTTCTGGCATTGGACTTTTTACCACCGCAACCGCACCCCCTCCAGTAAACTCCCACTGCAGACTGAACAGAGGAGAGTACGGATTTCAGTGTGATCTCCGCGGAAGAGCGTAATTCCATTCTCTCGCCATCTCTACTCTCTTTTTATATACATACTCATATAAATATTTATATATGTATTTTTTATTGTATGTGTATATACCGGGCATGGTCATAAAATTCTCTATTATGATAGGATATGTATATGTATGTATGTGTGTATGTGTATGCATATATAGCTATAAATATGCACCCTCCCCCAAACCCTTATTTTGCCTCCCCGCTTAATTCGTTGGAGAGAAGAAACCATTAATAACGCGCTCTTGACAGCGAGCATCACCGCAAGTTTTGTGTGCTGGCGATGGGTTTTCCTCGGCGACCCGCCTCCATTCCACCAAGAAAAACCCCCTCCCCACCTCTTCCTCACGCTCTCCAACACTCGGCTGCCCTCTCTCTCTTTCTCAGAAGTATTCGCGAGTTCATTCCTCGAGAAAGTATCCCACACCTCCCGCAAACCTTTAACAATTCCCGCACACTGAAGAGGGGGACGATTCCGGTTTAATTTTGGCTGAAAAACCTTTATCCTATTCCAGCTCCAGACGTCCAGATTAAATGATTTCGTGACGGTTTCGAAAGTATTTAATTTTATTTTTACAAATGCGCATCGTCGTCAAAGGCAATCAGGAGTTCAATGCATAGGAAGATGCACTTTAATATTAAAATTGGATGGAATTTAATAGAGCAGGTATAAGAGTTAACTGACTTGGAAAGCACTTTGCCTAAATATTAGCAAAGTAGTAAGATGAATTCGCTATGCAAAAATGAGAGGGATTTGATAAGAGGGTCGTGAATGAAGTTATTAGAGAAAAGTTTGATGAAAAACATCACGTGAAACGCGCCTTTTTCAGACCGGAAACTGGATCGTTCAGGAACAAGGAAAGATGTTCACTTGTGGACGATGAAGGGCGGATGTGGAGAAGATTGGAAAAAAAGTATAACTGCCGGGAAGGAATTAAAACGAAGATATGCTCGGCATGCCAGGGGAGAAGAGAATATGGTTGGACAAACATCAAAGAAGGAATAAAAAATGGATGCGGGTCATATTCGGTGACAACTGAATCTAGTGAAAACTGGATTATGTTGAAGTTGGACTGTGAAATAAATTTTGTCTAGAGGGAGGAAAATATTACGAATATTGGATGCAATTTTAGAGAAAGAAGGTAGGCAATACTTGGATATGTAGTGTACTATAGTGCAAGACACGTTACTATTATGTCAGGCGAGGTTAATGTAAGATTTGTATCGGTGGTGAATCTCTTTTGTTCATCCATGATACTGTCCAAGTACTGTTCTTGGGCCTCTGCGCATTTTTTCCAGCGACTCTGTCATGACCGGTACGGGCCCAGGAAGGCGTCTTCGGGGACCTCTTGCAAGGTCTTCGACACGGCTGATTGCATCTCTGCTATGGACGAAAAACGGCTTCCTTTCAGGGCTGCTTTAATCCGAAGGAACAAAAAGAAGTCTGCTGGGGGGACTTCAGGACTATCGGGGCAGCGTTGGCACCCAGTGCTTGGCCTGAAACTTGTGGACTCATAGCGCGTTGTGGCAAACACCTTGGGCACGAGCTTGGCGAACACTTTCCTCATCACTCAATATATGCAGTAGCTATGTGAAACACAACAGCAGACAACAAGTCGGGCTTATTGGCAACCATCTTGATACTCAATCGACGGGCAATGTCCAACAATTGTCGAACACAAGCCTCATTGTTGTCGGTTTTGCTGATTGACGGCCACCCAGAACGTTGTTCGTCGTGAACCTCTTCCTGGCTCTCCTTAAAGACCTTTAATAGCCACCTTGAAACTTGTGAGTAGGACAGAGCAGAGTCCCCGTAAGCCTCACAAATCGTTTTGTTGGTGTCCTCAAGAGATACTTTTCAGTTTAGCACAAGACTTAGTAATCACATAACGTTGCATGCGTCGTTTCCATGTTTTTCGTGACACGGCGCACAGAGGTTTAAAATAACTGACGTCCTGCCGCTTTAATAGCTTAAAGAGCACTGCGACCGTGTTTGCAGGAAAGCTTAGCTTTCCCCCGACCTATTTCACGTGGTACGATTGCACTCCGGGCAACAGGAACGGCGCAGGAAATTCAGTTGCATTACGTTTGGAACGCACCCTGTACTTACGGTAGGGAAACATGGTCATTAAATGAGGATGGTAGGCGTACACTGCAAGTGTTTGAAACACGAGTTTATTTTTATTTGAATGTCCTGCAGACCACCGCTAGGGTGTTTGGCAGAGAGAGAATAAACACCAGATTAATTTTGACCCGATTATGACACCACCATAATCGGAAAATGGTATTCTGATCTCTTATCGCTATTGGAAAATATGACATCATAAATCGATTTGTTCTACATTAATCTCTCTAATTTTATTTAATTAATCTCCTTTCTCGAATCTCAATGAGAGTGATAAAATACTTTCAATATCACTGTCAAAGAGACACCCGATTTACGCAAGAAATTATTATTATTAGGTAATCTACCGGTTAAGGTAGGTTTTTGGATGGACACAACTATCAAATAAACATTTTGTGACTCCCCACCTATCAAACTAATTTATATCAGGTCCCTCTTCATCTCGGTGTACTTCTTTCCTCCCTTCATCCCGTCCAACATTCCTATCCTGTTCCTACCCTTACCTCGATTGTCCAACATTCTCCCCTCTATTACCCTCTTCAACATTCCACTACCGCTCAATACGCCTTTCATCCATTTTTCCTGCCTCCATAGGATTTCTCTCAACAAACCCCTCTCCTCCCCCACCATTTCTAGTACTTCCTCATTTGTTTTCCTTTCGGTCCATTTGTCCTTCTCCATTCTTCTCCACACCCACATTTCAAAAGCCTCCAATCTACGTCTATCCTCCTGCTTCAGCGACCACGTTTCCGCGCCGTACATAGCTACGCTCCATATCAGAGTTTTTACGAGTCTTCTCTTAACATCCCTACTCAACGTCCTCGTCATCAACTCCCTCCTCCTTGAGAAAGCCTCCTTGCCTAGCGCAATTCTTCTCCTTACGTCCCTACCACTTTGACCGTATTGGTCCAAAACACTTCCGAGATATGTAAACTGCTCTACCTGCTCTATTCTTTCCCCGGCTATTTTAATATTTAGCTTAGCCTTTTTCTTTCTGGAAAATCGCATAACCTTTGTTTTATTAATATTGATTCTCATCCCATATTTATCGCACTGAACCTCCAATTCACTCAACAATGCTTGCAACCCCTTGGCTGACTGAGCAACTAATGCTTGGTCATCAGCAAACCTAACCGATTTTTACGAATTCCCCTCCGACTTTTATTCCTACCTCCAGTCCTTCCCATGCCTCTTTAATCATTTCCTCTACATATACGTTGAACAGTACCGGTGACAATGGGCAACCCTGCCTTACACCTCTTCCTAACACTGCCCATCCGGACTCTCCTTCCCCCACTCGCACCCGAGCAGTCTGAGACATGTACAGGTTGCGGATCAGTCTCCTGTCCCTCCAATCCATTCCTATTTTCTGCAATACACGCATTAATTTTTCCCAATTCACTCTATCAAACGCTTTTTCGAAATCTACAAAACAGGCAAAAACGTCCTGATTGTATTCTATATTCCTCTCGACTAGTGATCTCATTACTGCAATGGCATCACGCGTACCTCTTCCTTTCCTAAACCCAAACTGATCATCCCCTACGTAATCATTTGCCTTACTCTCTATCCTTTTGTTGATGATCCTGAGAATAACTTTAGCTGCGTGGGATATCAAACTTATTGTTCTGTAATCCTCACATTACGAAGCCTTTGCCTTTTTTTGGAATAGGAACTAACACCGATCTCACAAAATCTTCTGGCCAGATTCCTTCCTGATAGATACTACGAATCAGTCCATATATGGCCTTCTTCCCACCTTTCCCTAAGCATTTCAACATTTCTACAGGAATATTGTCCACCCCCACAGCTTTATTTGCTTACATCTCCTTTAATGCCCTTTCTATTTCATCGTCGAGTATGCCTGGACCTAAGCTATCTTCTTCTACGTCATGTTCCTTTTCTATGTCTAACATTGTCGGCCTAAGTTCTTTACCATACACTGTTTCTATATATTCCTTCCATCTCTCTTGGATTTTTCCTGGTTCAACTATTATCTTACCCCATTTATCTTTAACTGTTAGCACAGATCTTGCCTTCTTACTTCCCTATAATAACTTAACCTTGCTGTATAGAGCACCAATTTCACCCTTCTTCTGTAAACTTTCCATATCCTCGCATTGCGTTTTCCACCATTCTCCTCAATTTATTTTTTAACTCTTTGTACTTCATTTTGCCTAACTCTGTGTTTACATTTTTTCATCTTCTTCTCTCATCCATCTTTGCAATCATCTCATCCGTTACCCATGGTTTCCTTATCCTTTTCTCATTAACAGTTCCTATAGTGTCTTTAGCGGCTTCCAATATCCTTTTCTTGATACATTCCCATTTTTCTTCGATAGTACTCAGTTCTTTACCGTCATCCATCATTTTCTCTACAGCCTGCTGATACTCCTTCCTCGTTAATCCATTTACTGCTTCTAAATTCCATTTCCTAACCCGCCGCCTTTGCCTTATCTTCTTTAAACGAACATTGCATTTCATTACAACTAAATTGAGGTCAGAGTCCGCATCCGCTCCTGGGAAACTGTGCGAATTTATCACACTGTTCCTAAACCTGTGCCTCACCATAATATATTCTAACTGATACCTTTCTGAGTCACCTGGCATTTTCCATGTATACCTACGCCTTTTGTGGTGTCTAAACCATGTGTTAGTGATGACTAACCCCTGACTCCTGCAGAATTCAATTGCTTTCTCCCCGCGTTCATTCCTCGTGTCTAAACCGTATCTCCCACCTCATCACAATCTCTTCAGGAACACACGCGATTATATCCTCTAACTCATCGTACATCCTATCGACTTCTTCCTCCTTGTGGTTGCTCGGTGGCATGTATACCTGAACAATGACGAAGTTCGTCGGCTCTGCTTTAATCTCTACGAGTAATATTCTATCCGTTGCTTTCTCTATGTTGACTACGCTTCTTCCTACCCCTTTATTTAAAATAACGGCAACCCCTCGTTGGCTCTTGTCCCCGCCGCTGTATATCAATCTATAATTGTCACTCCAGTAATCCCCGCTATCCTTCCATCTCACCTCGCAGAGACCTAAAACATCTATATTACCTCTTGCCACCTCTCCTGCTGCAGTTTCTACCCTGCAAGGGTTTCGTGGGATGACGACCGCGGAAGCCTTGCATCTCCCGCTGCCGGGCACGACACACGGTCTCTTGGGCCGAGTCCCGTAGTTGCCAGGACCTATTATCTATAGTGCCCATCATTATATTCTTGGGAATCATAATTGAGGTGGTTTCCCGTTGCCTTCCTCAATAGTGTTTTTAATGTGACACCATCACTTAATGGCCGCCCCACTGGGTTCAGACGCCATTGCAGCCGCCTCACTGAGGAACAGACGCTGCGTGGACTACCTTTCGTCTGGCTCCTAACCTTCGACCTATCTGGCATGGGTGCACCTTCCAGGAGTAATTATTATTACTCCCGCCAGCAAAGCTCTAGGGGCCATCGGAACACACAAGCCCTTCCACCACGACAAGGCTGTAGTGCATGGGAGGGACGCAAGAAATATAATCTGTAAATTAACCTTCGCTCTATTGAGTGATTCCCAGCCTAACTGCTTTAATAATTAAGATAACCTAATAAGTTTGTCAATACAACGTTTTACAAAATCTAGCACCTCTACGCTGCATGCGATGCAATTCGGCAATCAACCCAACCTCATCAGGACCCCATATACTTGCAACATATTCTAAATGAGGCCTAACCAGCGACATATAACATTTCCTTTTGAACTTTCACCATTTACCAAAACACGAAAATACAAAAGCTTTCCAAAAATGAGTTTATCTATTTAATTTCTTACTGACTAACCCCTGCAGGACACAGGGGTTAGTCATCACCAACACATGGTTTAGACACCACAAAAGACGTAAGTATACATGGAAAATGCCAGGTGACTCAGAAAGGTATCAATTAGATTATATTATGGTTAGGTACAGGTTTAGGAACAGTGTGATAAATTCGAACAGTTTCCCAGGAGTGGATGCGGACTCGGATGCGATTTTCTAGAAAGAAAAAGGCTAAGCTAAACATGAAAATAGGAGGGGAAAAAATAGAGCAGGTAGAACAGTTTACGTATCTTGGAAGTTTTTTGACCAACATGGTCAAAAGTAGTAGGAACGTGAGGAGAAGAATTGCGCTGGGCAAGGAGACATTCACAAGAAGGAGAGAGTTAATGATGGGAACGTTGTGTAGGGAGGTTAAGAAAAGACTCGTAAAAGCTTTGATATGGAGCGCAGCTATGTACGGCGCGGATACTTGGTCGCTGAAGGAGGAGGATGGATGTAGATTGGAGGCTTTTGAAATGTGGGTGTGGAGAAGAATGGAGAAGGTAAAATGGGCCGAAAGAAAAACAAATGAGGAAGTACTAGGGGTGGTGGGTGAGGAGAGGGGTATGTAGGGAGATATCCTATGGAGGCAGGAAATATGGATGAAAGGCATATTGAGCGGCAGTGTGGGATGTTGAAGAATATAATAGAGGGGAGAATGTTAGGCAAACGAGGAAAGAGCAGGAACAGGGCAGGGATGTTGGACGGGATGAAGGGAGGAAAGAAGTACACAGAGATGAAGAGAGCCCTAATGTAGAGTATGTTGCTCGATTGGGTTTTGTTTGGAGTTACAAAATATTTATTTGAAGGTTGTGTCCATCCATAAACCCTAACTTAACCGGTAGATTACCTAAAAAAAATAGTTTCGTGTTTCGGAAGCATATCAGTTTAAAAAACACATGTACTCAATAGATAATTAAAGTAATAAATAAAGTAATCCCACGCAGCTAAAGTTATTCTCAGGATCATCAACAAAAGGATAGAGAGTAAAGCAAATGATTACTTAGGGGATGATCAGTTTGGGTTTAGGAAAGGAAGAGGTACGCGTGATGCCATTGCAGTAATGAGATCACTAGTCGAGAGGAATATAGAATACAATCAGGACGTTTTTGCCTGTTTTGTAGATTTCGAAAAAGCGTTTGATAGAGTGAATTGGGAAAAAATTAATGCGTGTATTGCAGAAAATAGGAATGGATTGGAGGGACAGGAGACTGATCCGCAACCTGTACATGTCTCAGACTGCTCGGGTGCGAGTGGGGAACGGAGAGTCCGGATGGGCAGTGTTAGGAAGAGGTGTAAGGCAGGGTTGCCCATTGTCACCGGTGCTGTTCAACGTATATGTGGAGGAAATGATTAAAGAGGCATGGGAAGAACTGGAGGCAGGAATGAAAGTCGGAGGGGAATTCGTAAACTCGGTTAGGTTTGCTGATGACCAAGCATTAGTTGCTCAGTCAGCCAAGGGGTTTCAAGCATTGTTGAGTGAATTGGAGGTTCAGTGCGATAAATATGGGATGAGAATCAACATTAATAAAACAAAGGTTATGCGATTTTCCAGAAAGAAAAAGGCTAAGCTAAATATTAAAATAGGCGGGGAAAAAATAGAGCAGTTAGAACAGTTTACATATCTCGGAAGTGTTTTGGACCAATACGGTCAAAGTGGTAGGGACGTAAGGAGAAGAATTGCGCTAGGCAAGGAGGCTTTCTCAAGGAGGAGGGAGTTGATGACGAGGACGTTGAGTAGGGATGTTAAGACAGGACGCGTAAAAACTCTGATATGGAGCGTAGCTATGTACGGCGCGGAAACGTGGTCGCTGAAGAGGAGGATAGACGTAGATTGGAGGCTTTTGAAATGTGGGTGTGGAGAAGAATGGAGAAGGAGAAATGGACCGGAAGGAAAACAAACGAGGAAGTACTAGAGATGGTGGCGGAGGAGAGGGGTTTGTTGAGAGAAATCCTATGGAGGCAGGAAAAATGGATGAAAGGCGTATTGAGCGGTAGTGGAATGTTGAAGAGGGTAATAGAGGGGAGAATGTTGGGCAAGCGAGGTAAGGGTAGGAACAGGATAGGGATGTTGGACGGGATGAAGGGAGGAAAGAAGTACACCGAGATGAAGAGGGACCTGATATAGATAAGTTTGAGAGGTGGGGAGTCACAAAATGTTTATTTGATAGTTGTGTCCATCCAAAAACCTACCTTAACCGGTAGATTACCTAATAATATATATATATAATATACATTATATATATATATATATTTCTTTGAATTTTTACAAACATCTTAGAACTGGCATAAGATGCGTATCTTGAATCTGAATGAACTTTTACTCAGCATCCTTGTTGCTTCTGTAATTTATATTTCATCTGGAGTGATTTCTGGCAATATAACAGTACCTTAAGCTAACTGGATTCCTGAGGCGTCTTTGGACACTGCAACGGGGTAAAATTGCCAAAGAATGACAACGAATTTAAGAAATATATGGCTATGAATTAATTTAAATAGCCTGTTATGAAGATATTTTTAAAAGAAACGGTAGTCAAACGTAATAGCAATATGGCCAATCATCGCTCCTATATTTGTCAAACCGATTCCACAGCAAATGAATCGATTCATCTGCAACGATTCGATGCGACAGTTCGATCTTCCCTGAGGCGTGTCCGCCCCGCAGCTAGCAGGTTTTCCTCTCATCTCTTTTTTCTCAGAAATCTTCGCCAATCCATTTCGAATATCTTCTTCCTCCCTCTCTTTTTCCCTTCCTTTCGATACCTTAGTCCACCACCGATGGAAACCGAAACCCCCCAAAACCACCCGCCCCTCGGCCGGCCCCTCTCCCCCAAAAACCCCGATTGAAAGGAACCGAAAACTAAATCGCCCCATCATCATCATCGTCACCGCCACTCTCTCGTTGGCTGTTCCTCGTCAGACTCACCAACCGTTCGAATCGGGCATTTATGTGTCGGCAAAATGAACTCTCTTCCGAGGAATGCCACAACAAGGCCGACCCTTGAATTTTGGGAGAGGAATCCTGGTAGCAAAAGTCCTGTGCATTGTGTACGGTTCGATGGTTCAATAGGTATGAATCGGACAAGATAAACTAGAGTATTGGAGATCGGCAAAAAACTATCTACATTAACAAAATCGAATCATACGAGTATGTATATAGTTAATATGTACTCTAACGGCTAAGATTAAGCAACCAATCCACTTCAGAAATCCCCGCCCCGTCCCATGTCCTGCAATAAACCAATAAGCAAAACATATCCTACTTTAAAAAACCCGAATTCAACCCTCTCCCAACCGCTTTTTAACTCTCTGCCACCAATACCCTACTCCTAATGTACTTCCAGAAATACAGTTTACCTTCTGAATTCCCCTGCCTTTCATATTGGACAGTGTACCACACCCCAAAGCCCCATCAACAACCATCGAGCCTCATGCAAGTAATCTTACCTGATTAGGGTGCTCCCAATCCAACTTAATGAGGCTTTTGAAATGTCGGTGTGGAGAAAATGGAGAAGGTGAAATGTACCGAAAGGAAAACAAATGAGGCAGTGCCAGATAAGGTGGGCCAGTAGAGGGATTTGTTAGGAGAAATCCTAAGGAGGCAGGAAGAATGGCTGAAAGGCGTATTGAGCGGCAGTGGGATGTTGAAGGAAGTAATAGAGGGGAGAATGCTAGGCAAACGAGGAAAGGGCAGGAATAGGATAGGGATATTGGACGGGATGAAGGGAGGAAGTACACAGAGATGAAGAGGGACCCGATGTAGAGTAAGTTACTGTATTGTATTTAGTTAGGAGTCACAAAATATTTATTTGGTAGTTGTGTCCATCCAAAAACCTACCTTAAGTGGTAAAGCACCTTACAATAATATAATGTATGCATTTATGTAGAAAATACGTAAACATATATAATGTAAACAAATAAGCGAGATAGCGCTAGCGAACAAAAATACAAGAGAAACATACACAAATGAAACTGGCACGTATTCCGAACATTCTTTGGCCAGATACCTTTTTCAAGAGTGATTCATCCTCACCATTCATTCATTATAGTACACATACATATACTCTAAGGTAACACTGACTATTTCCGAAATATTTTTCATCTGAGAAGCGCTATAGCTAATTTTTGAACTAGGGCCTATGATTAAGTAACAGAAAGAATGACGACAGAGCACGATCCAAACATACCCGATAAACATAAAATATGGTTTTGAAGAACATTACTCCTTTAATTCCCATGAAATAAGAATGTAAATGATTCAGATGAGATGAAGTAGGGAATCATCTAAACTGATAAATATTTCCCTTAATTTAAGTAAGGTTTTACTGAATGGATACCAATCATGTCTTGTTGGAATTCTTGGTCGAAAATTTTGCTAGAAATGCCAAAAAGAGTACTTCCATACTGGGAACGTATAGACTGCTTGCTCAGAGATTTCTATTATATGAAAGAAGGGTGTCCATGGGAGATTGACATTTTTTTGGTTTTATTTGATGTCCGTACGTTTCATTTTTGCATTTTATGAAAAGGTGTGCCAGAAATAGGGCTTTCACATACGAGAGGGAAATAATTGACCAGGCTCAAGAGAAATAAGGATACATTTCTCGTTCTTTCTTATTATGAACTGAACAAATAGATGAGACACTTCGAATCGAAGGAAGAAGGTAAACTCTACACGTAAGATTCGCGAGAAATGTGTTCGTAAAAATATGGAAAAGATTGATGGGGCGTGATATAAAAAAAAGTAGAGGAGGAACACCTTTGGGGTTCAGTGGGATTGACAATCAGCTTATAAATTTTCAAAAGAAGCAGAATTTGGGAAGGCGATTTTTAGAAATAACATTGATGTGGGATAAACACGTATGCACGTGAAACTAGGAATGAAATATTTTTGGACAAAGCGTAGAGGGTAAAGATTGAGAAAAGAGCCCTTAGTGGGGAAAGAAACAAGGCAGAATAAATACATCGACGCACGAAACTTCGCTTTGAGAGTAATGGATTTTTATCCTTGGCTAATTAGAATATATATTCCTTTCAAAGAGACCGAATTTTATAATTTTTAAGGTGGAAGCATCACAATATTATCATGTATCGATATGTAATTTTTTCAAAATTTGACGAGATAAAATGTGAAAAAATGTAGAAATATTCTGAAAACAATTTTATCTCCTGGAAGGAGTAGAGAAACAGGAGTAGTGATACTGAGGGGCGTTTTTGTCGGGGCTTTCCATCATCGCAGGCTTTCAGCTTGTGTGGAGGAATTGGAAAGATAGCTATTAGAAGGACATGGAGGCGGAAATGAAAGTAAGAAAGTAATCATATCAGTTACATTTAGGGATGGTCAAGCTTAATTACTTAGCTGAAGGGTAGAAGTCGATGATCGATAGATGACTAAAACAGTTAAAGATGTGAATGAATCATAAGGGAGCAGAGGTAACAAGAGTCTCAAGGATAGAAAACCTGAGTTGACAAGTTGAATAAATAAGGGCAAACACTCCAGTCACCTATGTAGAAATTGTTTAATAAGAAGTTTTCCAAAGGAGCCATGAAAATAAAAATTACAATAGGTAAAAAAGCTTTTTGAACGAGGAAGGAGTTGATCTCAATACCTTAAATGAAGACGTAACGAAAAGAATAATTAAAACTTTGATACGAGGCGTATATTCTGTACTGCTTAGACATTTCATCGTCGAGGTAAGGGAATGGAGGAAAGTGGAGGCTTTTAATACCTTTGGAAACGTGGGAAAGGAAGAAATAATTTGAATCAATAGGAAGAAAAATGAACGTAAATGTGCAAGGAATAGCAAGGGAGGAAGAAAAGGAGAGAAATTCAGGAAAGGACTCATTGATGGACTATATTCACTACCAAAAGAGTGCTGAAGTAGGGAAATAGAGGCAAAAATGTTGGGCATGAGAGGCAGAAGAAGGAGAAGATTGACCGCTAGGATGAAGAGGAAGTAGGTAGAGTGTGTTTGGAGCTAAAGAATAGTTTGATTTAGAGGACCACTATAGCGATTTTGAGTGCTCCGCTAGACACGACTCAAGAGTGCAGCGTTGAATAAGGAATACTTTCCTCTTATCACTGCTACTGCTTCACTGCTAGTTATAGGTGAAAATAGTAGCAAAAAAGGAATGCTATTGGTTCGTGGGTCTATCAAAAAGCGGCCTTAGTCGGTAGATGGGTATCATCTTGCTGCCAAAACGACAAGATGACACTCATCGTGTAGCAAAAGAAGAGATGCCTCATTACACTAAAACCGTTATTAAGTTGTATTACAATGTTGTTTTCAGGCATTATCAGATGTCAGTTTAATTATCAGCTGATAACTACCAGTACAATAATTAAAATGTAGGCACACTCAATGGTAGCAGTATAGGGTTACCTTAGAGTCAGTTTGAACATGACAATGGCAATATGCTATTCTATTTTTACAACCTTATTCGTCCGTACGGCGCTGAATAGTTTCCGGAACGGAAGGCCATTCCTTACCGTCTAAATACCTTTTCCAATCCTCTATCCCCTTTCTCACCTCTTCATAATGTCTTCCCACCTTCATGGCGTCGTAAATGCATATCCCTTTCCGCTTACTCAATATATATCCTCACGTTTATCTCAACCTCGAACATCCTGACACTTCTCAATATTTCATCCGCCCATAATTTTGTCCGCCTTCCCCAAATATCCAGCAGCAACAACAACAATGGCTCTCATCTTTCCTCATGTCAAACTCCCCGGCTTAACTACATCAAAATTGGTGTTTGCAACGCTTGGAGGAAAATATTTGTCCTATTAGACAGGCGCCACCCACACCATTGTTCCTCGACCACTCAGGGAACGCATTTCAGCCTTTCCCATTGTGGGGTGGGCGGGGAGGGAAAAGAGGGCCGAGGGGGGAGGGGAAGAGAGGGTGCGGGGTAAGTACAGACAGACGCATGCCAGCACTGCCCATTGTCCGACTCTCCCGGTCCCTCTTCCCCCTCCCCGAGGGCCGGTCATCGCACACACACGGCGGCTAATGGGGCACACGGCGCTCTATTTGCCGTCGACATCTCCGCCGCCATCAACGGACAAGGCCCTTCTCGCAGTCTTTCCTTCGATGGTTTTTCAGCGTCCAGTCGCACGCTGAAAGCAAACCGGAGCGAAGGAGTCTAAAAGCGTCGCGGCCGAGCATACAGACACACACAGAGAGACGCTCGCGCGCGCCTAGGTATGCGTTGGAGGGCCGTGGGGAGAGGGAAAAAATCGCCCGCCACAAGGAATGGAAGGTTGACGCTTTTTGTCCCACTGCCTCGGTGAGATGAGATGCGTGGAAAGGACTCCCGCGTCTATTCACTGGGCCGGGAGGGAAGAAAAGGAGGGATGCCCACAGAGTGGGGCGAATGGAACACCAATATCGACACTGTTTGACCAACAAAAGGGTTCTTCCTCCACCCATCCGCCTTGTCTCCATTTCTCACACCTCATCCGTCCCTCGCTTTCTCTCTCCTTCAATCACCTGTCACTCAGGCGAAAGAAAAAATGTGGAAGACCGGAGACTCCATCCTCATCATCACTTCCCACACCCTCCCTCCCGACTACCGAACCGGGAGAAATCTCTTTCACGGTTGATAAATCACTGGATAAGAGGGGGAAGGGGGAGGACAGCCCTTCCTGCCCGATACACATAGGGGAAATCGAGAAGGGTGTCCGTACCTTCCCCGTCAACCCTGCCCCCCCTCAACCCACACCCACTACACCCCATCGCCTCCTTTAAGCCCCGCAATAACGCCCTTCTACGGCTTAATAAGGGCCGGGGCGATTGGATCCAGATGGACCGGATAGTATTATTCATTGGCGCGATGCGAATCGGCGCGCGGGGGAGTGGAGATGGAGGTGGGGGGCTCTCGGCGTGCAAACAAAAAGGGCAGAACAAACGGTTTATTACGCTTGAGGTACTCATTGTCAACCCTATTGACAACCAGGGTCTGCATTGCGAACTAAAGGAGGAGCGGTTAAGTATTGAATAATATGGTTTGAAGCAAGAAAATCCATCAGAAAGCCTTAAGAAAACACATCAAAAGCATACTATATGTACAATAAAGACGTTAGCAGCATAGTCTGTGACGTTGAGAAATTTTATAATATCCATGATAATAGATTGAACTGCCGAGTGAATATTTTTCACCCAGTATTTTCAAAATTGTCCTATCCTTTATTCAAAACACGACCTAGGTTTCGATGTTGGACGTCATCAATAGGTAGTTCCTACAGAAGACAACCTTCAGAGTGGGGGAAGGAGGAGGTTGGTCAGAGCGGGAGAATAAGGGAGGGTGGACGGGTTAAAAGAAAGTTAAAATGTTGGATGTAGATGGGAGGGAAAGGAAAGGGAAGTTACTTCTTCACAACAATATTTTGTGTTAATTCCATAAAGTTACGCCTGAGACAACAAATGTCGTACTCTGTTTTGGACATCTTCCAGCAGGTAAAAGGGCTGAGGACATACATACTTTAATAATGAGGGGGGAGTGGTTAAGCATTGAAGAAGAAATGGGAAGGAGGGGGTAGGGATAATATCAATAATATTAAAAGGGAGAGCGTCACCAGATATAAAAAAGATAAAGACATGCAATGGAATACAAGAAAACACAAATAGATATGAATAAAAGGAAACTTAGATAAGTGTAGGTGCGTCACACCAAGGTGAAACACAAATCAATAAGAACATTTTATGAGGAGAATTTCATTACGTCACAAGAAATAAAAAATTAAAATTCGAAGAGCGAATAATCAGGACTATATCACGAAATGAAAGCAGATATTTTAAAAATAGAATGCCTATTTCCGATAATATGCGTTAATAGGGCACAATGGGAGAGCTTTCTTGTGTCACAAACGAATTAAGATATTAAAAACATCTAAATTAAGTTAAAATATTCTGAAAACAATCCTTTCTGTGAAATAGATGATTTTAACAACATTCAGTTGATCCTCTATTCTTTGTTTCTATGACATTGTATTGCATTGCTTTTATCTTTTGTCAGTCAAAACCCTTCTTCTCAGTAGATCTACGCTTCGCATCCCCCCCCCACTCGCATCCAATTTCTTTTTGTAAAATCCTTTCGTAAAATGTACGATCTTTGCACTGATCTTCTCCCTTCCATCTTCAATATTACTGTATACTCGTATAAGGGCTCCCAATGACCAATACAATTACCATCAAGAGACATTTTTGTCAAAACTAAAGTCTGTTTATTTTGAAAATACAATGAGAGTATTTACAAAGTTTTTTATTCACCTTGCGTATAATACCATCATAAAGAGGTCATTTTTGAGAAAATCGCCAAGCTGATACACAGTGTAAATTATGTTTTCAAATTCTTTATAAAGCGCCGTTTCCTTTCGGGGGGGGAGGGATTAACCCTGATTATACGTCATTTAGGGAAATCTATTTCCTTTGTTAAGTGCATTTCATCATGTTGTTTTTGCATACTTTAAAACAGTACGATAGAATAACCCAAATCAAATGTAATTCTGACAACTACAAGCATTCGTGTACTGAGTCAACGTTAAGTTTTCGGAAAAGTACGCTCGTGGGTTGTACCTCTCGTAAACGTAAACTTCAGCAAAGTAGCTCGTAGGCTGGAGTAACTTTCGGAACCAAAACTAAAAATTTGGGTCATCTGGAGATTCGAATTCAAGGATCCAGTTGCAAAAGTAGAATACTACTACAATTTTGAAACTTCTTTGTATCATTAATTGGTTAAATGTAAGAGAGCACCGTCAAACTCAAGTTCCGTCATACTAATAGTAATGAATTTATTGAAATTCTAAAGCGAAATCATAGAGGGTGCAAGATACATATTAAATTACAACATACGTTGCACCAAGCATTGTATTTCTCACCACTCACAGGGAGGTGAAATTGAAACTTTTGTCAAATTTACTTTCAGCTGGTAATTAAATCAATTCTTAATGAAGCATTCTTGAATAGTAAATTTAAGATGCAAGATCTTTACAATAATTTTACGGTAGCTACTGTTAGTAGTTTCTTCTACTGATGGAAACCATACTTCGCCAATGCTACATGGCCATTCCCAAATATGAGTAGAATAATTCTGGGAAAAATCATTGCGGATCCAAGAACAAAATACTGAAATTCTTTAAAATGACATCCTAGTGCATTGACACACAGATTCCAGTGCCTCTGCCAGTCGTGGTATGGGTCCTGGAAGGCGTCGATGGGAGCCTCGTCCAGGGATCACGTCACGGCCTCTATGATGGTATCCAGAGTTCCAAAATGGTTGTCTTTCAAGCTCATCTTTATTATTGGGAACAAAATATGTGAAGTGGTGTAGAGCGGCCGGGGAAGCGTTGCAACCTTGTGCTTGGCCAGCCATTCCGTCACGAGGAAGGTGGTGTGGGACGGCTCGTTGTCGTGGTGCAGCTCAGGTTGGCTAAAAACTCCTTCCTGACTCTATTCCGCAGCATTTCGAGGGTATCCATGAAAACTTATAACCGTATGCCCATGATGAACAAAATCCTTGCGGATAACGCCTTTTGAGCCGAAAAAGACGATATTAGCAAATATCCATCCATTAAATTTTGGGTGAAACTGGCCAAATCCGGGAAAGAGACTCATGACATGCTCAGGCCAGCTCATGGTGATAACGCCACTGGTAGATCGGGTGTTTTGGAGTAACACAAGTTGGCTCGGAAGGGTAGAGAAGACGAGGCGCTTCGACCCCAAAATGTGATCTTGCAAGAGTGAAAGCTCTGTTGAACAGGGATCGCAGATGAAGTTTTCGAGAAGAAAGAAAATTGGTGAATTCCAGCTCCTCGTGGTAATGGCAATGTGGTAATTTCCCGTCGTCAAATTTACTTTTGAACGATCCGAGAGAAGAAATGAAGGAGAGTGACAGCAGAAAAATGAAAGGCAGCTGCGTGTGAACAAATCTGGGCAATTGAATAATGATGTTGAACGGAGAGAACCAATGAAAGGAAGTCTTTTACAAGAGTGACGCAAGGTGAAGAAAAATATGTGGTCGCCTTCGTAGGTGCTATAGTTTAATTGAAGACCTTACCGGATGAATAGAAGTACGGAGTATTTCTAAGGACGGCCGACGAGAATCAAATAAAGTGCGGAGACTTGCAGAGAACAGGATTATCTAGAGAGTGGCTACAAACCAATCGCAAGTATAATAAATGCCCAAGTACGTCCGTACGATGAGATCTCCCCGCTTCCGTTGGATCTTCGGGCGGAATTGACGCCACGATCTGATCTCGTTTCACTCCACGTGATACACGGGACTATCAGGCCACTGGCCACGCAACTGAGCACTGGTTTCTCCCCTCGGCTGCCATCAGCCACCCATCCAACCCCAACACCCCACCGCCTCCTCCTCTCTCCCCTCTCGTCCCGGAAAAACCAATCAACCCCTGATCCACCAAACACTCCTCCCAACCCCCTTTATCATTTGCTCGTGTCGTGGCTCGGTTGCTGCCCTTAATGTCCATCCGTTGCCCTTCGCCGCGTAAATTTGATTGATCGCGCCCTTAACGATGAGCCCCTTCCCTTTCCTCCACCCTCACTCCCTTCCCTCACCGCCCCCCCCCGCTGCCCTTCCACGGGCGTAATCGCTAATCTCACCGGGATGAGCACTTCGTCTTGTTCTCGATTCCGGATTGGCCCCAGAGGGACCACGGACCCTTGCTGATAATCCTACGGAGGGTTGGCGGTGTCACTGGTTGGGGATTAGGGATGCCGACCTCCAAAGGGCTGCCTGGAAACCCACGGAAAATATTACAAACTTTCTGAGCATTCTCCGAAAATGGGCTTAAGATACCCACAGGAAATGTAACTACCAAATGTAAGTCTTGGAAGGTCCCTGAACTCTATTAGTTACATTTTTGCCACTGTTTCACTCAGGAGTAAGCTAGTTTAGCTGAATTCATTTGAACATAAATATAAAATACATGTATGTAACGTACGTTACACACAATCTGTAAATACATCAATTCGGGAACATAATTATTATCCTGCTTGAAAATGGAAAGACAATGCGAAAAAATAAATTTGTCAATAGTAAAAATTCTCTTTTTCCCGCTATTTATATTTCACCACATTTTACCCTTTTTTTGGGCCCCTGGAAAAGGTCAAATAAAGTGTTTAACAGTATGATAATTTATAATCAATGGTTTCTCCCAGCGATTTATTTTTTCGAAATGGAATCAGGTTTGCTTATCCATTAATGAAATTTACTTTGATTTGGTTACACACATCGATTTTACTTAAAACATACAATTTAGCGAAATGGTCTTACATTTATTTACACATTGTGTTACGTCTGCGTAACACGTCATCTTATATCCATATCATTTTTCTATTACGCACATACCATGTTTAATTGCGACACTGGATTTTTAATTAAATAATTCATATTAAAAGTATATATAAATATTTCGGGCACACTCGAACATACAGCAGATGATCTTGCAAAATTTTTGAAAACATTCTAGAAACCAGGCCTGATTTTTAAAAAAAGCTCAGAATTATAAATACATTTATTTTTCAGCAGTTTTGAACACTTTTAGGGAAGCAGTGTATATTTCCTTCATTTAATTGGTATTTCATGGAAGGATGGCTAAATATTTTCATTTAATGTTGATTTATATTTACTCAAAAAGGCTAATTTTCAGAATATCGATAATAACATTGTGTTAAATTCATGAATTGCGACACTTTTAAGCTCAGGCACAGCTTTACTGAAACAAATCGGGCAATATTGGCCGTCCGAAAGCTTTCCATAATCCCCATTCATCCCCCGACAGGCTGGTGATGAGATCTGGGTCTCCTCGGCGCTTGTTGTCACCCAACTGATCCGGATGAAGAGGAGGGTATGGTTCTCCTCATTGAAAAACAATGGTGCTGTGACACCAACAGACACACTAGATTCCAAGACACCATAGGTAGTAGTAGTTTCCTTTTGAGAAGATTTTTCGTAACGTAACACCAGGCCAGGCACCAACATCCCGGAATCAACTCATTTTGAGTTCGGACATGCTGGTAGTAGCGGGTGACTGGACTGCCATGCTTGTCAGAGAAGGTGATGAAGTCGCTATTTTTGCCATTTACCCCAGTAAATACTATAACCCTCATCATACACCTAAAAACTTAAGCTTACTGCTTGACTACCCGACAAAAAACTAAAACGCACAATGCGATAAAATAATGAAAAGACAACGGTTCTTTATAATGAGTCAAAATATTGTAATTTTCTATCGATAATGTAAAAATAATTCTCTCTCAATCACACCCCTACCCTCTTTCACTCTGCCGCTCTTAGCAACGAAGTACCAATCGGGGAAGATTATTCGAATTGAATAAACTTATAACATATATTTAACCTACCTTAACCAAAAACCTACCTTAACCGGTAGATTACCTAATAATAATAACATATATTCTTATGATATTTTCTGATGACAGATATTCCGCGAGTTTTTTATTTATTCTGTGCACTACGCGTATTTATAAAGGAGGAGTAATAGACTGGTGAATGTAACGCATCTTGACTGTCAAGGGGAAGGTCCGGGTTGGACTTGTAATGACTTGGGACACTTTCAACCCAGTCTTTTACTATTTTTCGAGTAGCTGATATCATACAATAATTGCCCCATGGAAGATAGGAGGTCCCTAAAGTTTCGGTGTATAGCTATTTTATTTTAATAATCACATTTGTCTAGTTAAGCTCTGTGCCCACAGGTTAAATTAAATTGATATCCATATAATTATCGATCGATTCACATTTCAATATTCACATTAATAAATCTGCCTTAATGCAAATTTCAATGGATCCGCTAGATTTCATTTTAACAAATTCAATCGAGTATTTGTCTCTTGTTAGGTCCAGACGCAAACGTTTTTGTACTTCTACCTTTCATTTCATCATGCTCTACAGAAAACAATCAATTATCGGGCCACTCATCCTTTCTGTGTCCCAGGAGACTTTCCTTACCCCGATCACATATTGAATTTCAGATCGTGCGACTCTGAACGGAGTCTGGCAGGAGAAAAGTAAATGTGTTGAGTGGAGCAGATAAGGCTAGTTGAGGGAAAAAAGATGGAGTTGCTACGAAAAAACCCATCCCCGCAGATTGCTAACCGACTGCTGATCACTGACATGACATGTATATAGGGGTTCCTCCTCCCTTATGCTTAAACTCACTCCATTGGGAGCCACGAACGGAAATAAAACAGTTGTAATGAAGCACTTTTAGCACCAAGTCGCAGTGTTTCAAGTGATACGAGGCATGAAAAGGAAAAGAGCAATCGTGATTCATAATAACCGCTAGGCCGCCATCGAGGGAAACCTCAAAAAAGAAGAGGCCAACCCGTAGTACTACAAATAATGAGGGAGAAAAAAATTGAGGAACGGTCTGCGGGAAGAGAAAAGGGATTTGGGGGGAGGGGTTTGGTTCGGTGCCCCAGTCCGCATTTGCCCCGAGATAATTGATCTGTCTTGGAACAAATGAGAATCGGAAAGAGGCGGAGTGTGGGCAATGAGGGAATAACAAAAGAGGGGAGGCAGGCGCTCGGGGAGAAAATAAGAAAGAAACAAGTCTAAGCGCTTAGTTCAAAGAGAGTAGAGTAATTATTATCTACACTTTCAAAAAACGCAAAAGTGTAACTCGTCCAAGATGTTTCACTTAAAGTCATCTCTGCCATTCTTCGCATGGCACTTTCGCCAAGGTCCAGGAATTACTGTAGATGTTTAACGCTAAAACCGAAGAATAGGTATTTGATTGTAACACACGTCTAAAAATACATATTATAAGAATAAAGAGTTCAGGTAATGAGGATGGATTCAATGCTATTTTCTGTTAACCCAGAGCTAGGCTGGGAATCACTAACGGAGCGAATGTTAAATAACATGATTAAATCTCTTGCATGAATTGGGATGTCCCTTTAGCGGTGATGCCGAAAATGTATTATTGCTCCCATCGTACTACGATATAACAGACCATGTTAGTAAAATTAGAGAGATTTAAGTGAAGAACAAATAGATTTAAGATGTGCTCTTTTCCACGAACGATGATTGTCTGCCCACGGTATGGGGCATAATATTCTGGTCAAAATTAGTCTGGTTTGTATTCACCCCCTGCCACACACCCTAACGGGGGCTTTCAGGGTACGAAAAATACATTTCTTTGGAAAATAACGGCAAAATATATTTTTTGTCATTCAAGTTTTGCTAAGTCGATTGCTAAACAAAAAAATTCAACGTTTGCATAATTCTCTCGCCTCTGATCATAAAATTTAGACACGGTCGAAACAAAACGATTTATGTTGGGAGTTGCTTCTTCCGAGATCAACGACCAAATAGCCGCTCTTCGGGTAATGATTGCCACCTCATTTGTTGACATAGACTCCATTTTCCTCGCCATCGTAGAGATGGCGTTGCTACGCCAAAACCTCTATTGGTAGATTCACTTTTCTATCTCAATTAGATTTCCATCTTTACTATACCTATACATTTACTAATAAATAAGTAAATATACACAAACACACACTAGTATACTTGCAATGCACCATTGCTACACAGAAACCGAATCTTCCATAATATCTGTTGTGCCCAGGAGTCCGGTGCCAAGATATTTTCGTGTGCAAAGAGATTAAAACTTGATGACTTCAGGTATGACCTCGTGGAAGTGACGGATGTCCATGTTAAATCAAAAACTTTGTTCTTTTTCGCTGATTTTTATTGATGGGACCGGTTTCGTTTTGATGCGACCTCTCTTGGAAGATGCCTTATCAAGGCAAAACCGGTCGCACCAATAAAAATCGACGGAAATATATTTTTATTAAACATGGATTTCAAGAGTTTGTTAGGAATATTTATCTTTTGAAAGCTAATTGTTTTAAGTGGCTGTTTTCGTGTAGATAGTTGCTAAGAATTACATATGCCTTTCCTGCCCTTATCGTGCAGGCTCTGATTTTTCATAGTTTCCTTAAACTCATAATACACCGAAAGGAGTAGGAGCGTGGCGTGGGTCATTGGAAAATCAGATCAGAGAACCGAATGAGCGTTGAAAAACTGATGGCAAAGAATAATGAACAAAAACATTAGGAGATGAGGATTTTAATGCTGCAGAGTAGAAAATGATAATGCAATACCAATCACTACACTGAAAAGGACTCTATGGTCTGCCTGCATGCCTTGTCTCACAATTTGTTTTAATGATGAGTAATGGTTAGAAATACTGAAGACGAGTTCTCACGGGGAAGAAGGGGGAAAAAGAGGAGACACAAGTGAAGTACGTGGATCACGTAAAAAATAATGACCAAGCCCACGAAAACGCATCACTACAAAGCGATCAGGTTGACAATCTAAATCTGTTATCGTTTAAAATTAACGGTGACGGGCCTGACGTCGTGGACTTTTTTTGATACCTTGAGTGTGAGGGAAGTTAACAGTTTACCTGAAATGTGATTTCATGCGACGTGACGCGTCTCGGTAACATTCCAAAGTGCGAAGTGAATGCAAAAACATGTCCACTTTGAACGCGAGGACGATGTTGTACGCTGTAGACAAAATATGCACGCACAGTGCCGCATACAAAATACATTGGTGAAAAACTACAAAGTTCTAATTTCAAGAAACTGTGAGAGATTCCGCAACAGTAACTTTAACGGAGTCATCCGCTACGTGTGCATTACAATGCAACAATTTCAGAGAGCGTAGCACACACCCGCAGTTTCTTGAAATTTGTCTAAGGTATGAACAGCCTAAGTGTTTGAAATCGGCTTTAACCTCGTGGACTGTGGCGCGTCGCGCACGACTACGAATGCCTGTGACATTGTATGTACGGTATTTCGTCACAACATCTTGTTCCTTTAAAGCCCCCAACATTTCAGAGTTTAAGAGGACGTCTCGGTAGAATAAATAAAAATTACCCAATTTTTATTAATTGATCCGTAGTCATGCCATTCCATTGCCTTCCGACGTGTTCGCCCTTCGCCCGCAGCTTATCCTATGACATCTACACAACAGGGCAGGACGGATGACCGATCTCCCAGTCAGGACATGATGAATCGGCCGACGTACCTGAAGTTTTGAGGGGTACCATCTGGATTCGAACTCGGACCCTATGGTCAGGAACCATGCGTTCTACTAGCCTGCCTCGACAAATTAATTAGCTCAATGTGGGATTCCTAAAATCCCAAACCATATGGCGAACTACGATTTCTATGGTAAAGAGGGAGGGGTAGCTCGGAACAGGCAGGGGCTCTAGCTGAGTCTCTCCTTCGGCTCAAGCGAAATCTTCCTCACCATGCAATTGGAATGCAATATACGCTGGTTATACAGAATTCACTTTCCTTTAATCACTTTTTACTTTTCAAGAGTTTTCGTCGACCTTATAAATTAGATTTATCTGTTAAAGGTAATTATTTACCATTTTGAGGTCCATAATACGAGTAGCAAGCATACCAACTACTGCATACATTATAGTGACATTTTGAGGGTACAGACTGCCAGAATTTATTTTATAGTCCATGTATCATTGCCAAAGCTATAATTTTCAGGGTCTTTCAATCCGTCTGACAGCACCATTAGTTGAGCAAACATTATTCATATCTAAATTAGCGTAACGTCCTCTCAGTGTGTAAATCCATGAATAAAGAGCGTCGCGAATAATAAATTATAAAATTTTTCTTGATGGACTCCGTTTTCGACAGCTTTCCGTCACAGGAATGCGAGCGATGAGGAACGAGAGAATACCGACACCTCTCAACACTAACGACCGATAAACCACTAGCTGTTTAGCGCTCGACATCCCATTCTCTTTCATGTTTCATAAAAGCATAAGGTTGCAACGCATCTCCGGAAATTTCTTTTTATTTATTTATTTTATTTTAAAACATTCACATGCAGCATTAGCGACAGTTTACAGTAAAAATACAACAAACATGAAAGAAGACAAAAGACAATAACAGCATAACAATAACAACGAGAACCGACCATGAACCGGGGAAAAATTTAATTTGCTGAAAGGTGGGGTAAAGCTTGGGTGGTGAAATTGTTGCATGATAAATTAAAAGGATCCACATTGTGAGGGAGTGAATTTAGAAGGGAGGAGAGGCGAAATAATAATGGTGAGCGCTTGGTAAGAGATATACTAGGAATAGGCAGATTGAGCAGGGAGTGGATGCAGGTGGATCGAGTTGGTACCCTGAGGTTGAAGAGAGAGAGCAGTTCAGGGCAATCAATAGTCGAGTTTAGGGTGTTGGGGAGGAGTTTTAAATCAGCTTTAAGTCTGCGGTTTTGGGGACTAGAAATGGATAAGAAAGACAGAACAGCATTTGAGGCCATATTGCGGAAATGTGGGACTCTGTGTTTGACTATTTTGGCGAAGAAGTGAGAGATACAATCGAGGGATTTAAGATTATTTGGGGATGAGGTGGACCAAATTGGGGAGCCACATGATACTATGGGGAGGACAATTGATGAGAAGTATGAATGAAGTGCAATTGGATCTTTAATTTCAGTGAAGCGGTAAAGAAGGCCTAATGGGGACATTGCCTCATTTTTTACATTCTGTATGTGGTCGGAGTAATTTAGCTTATGGTCAGCTAAAACGCCAAGGTCTTTCATGGCAGTTACTCTATTCAAGGGAGTTGAGTTAATTGAGTAGTTGAAAATTAGGGGTTTTTTCTTCAGAGCAAGAGTCATGATGTTGCATTTTCCAGGGTTTAAGTTAAACCTCAAGGTAACACACCATAGGGAAATTTTATGTAAAACTAATAAACTTAATAAACTTTTCCAGCTGAAAACGCTTTTAAATCGCTGTATTTTCTAGAGATGGTCTTCTTTTCCAGTTTATGTCAAAACACGATTAAAACAAAAAAAATGATCATAGGCAAGTTCCAAAAGGAACTTTAAAAATAACCAACGAATTTTCCAAAACGTTTTGGTGAAAGCCGCGATGCCAGCAATAGTGATTACATATATTTATGGGGGTCTTAAAAATCCTTTTTATCTCAACGCTTTCTTGTATATATAAAAAAAACACAGTAATCAACCCGAAGGTCGGTTTAGTAGGTGATGGTAGAGCTCACCCATGTACCAAGCCCGACGGCGTGTGAATAATCACACATCAAGGTAGGGGGGCCAGTTCCTTTCCCTGTGCCGGTTATGGTTTCCCAGGAAGATCTGGTACCCGAAAAATCAACTAGCTTGGGTGGAGCTGCAGGTGCTCAAAGTGCCTTGCCCGGGAATCGAGCCTGGGGCCCTCCGGTCAGTAGTCCAACGCTCTATCCACTAGACCACCACGATCCACATAAAAATATAGAAATGTTTTTATATTCCAAGGTAGGTTTAAGTTTCTCCTAAGAATACGATTGATTTTTTATTAATTGAATGGTTTCGATCCTTGTACTTGTTTTTCAGGGTAATATAAAATGTATATGAACACGCTATATTTGCGTTTAATTCGGATTTCAGCTATTAATTTTAAAATTTCCACAATTATCTCAAATGATCTAAAATTCCGATCACTTTACTTTTTGCATATTCTTGAGGGTGTCTGATAATCGTAAGTCATAACATATTATTTTTGTGAAGAACGTAGGTCGTACAATCGATCATAAAGTTCCGCTCCCTTTGCTCCTTATTTTTGCATGCTATCCGAGATTGCGTTCGTTCTTGCAATACTGGCACGGGACTTTAGGTCACGGCCTCGTTTTTAATACTGGAGACCTGAAAGATAAGCGTGACCCCGCGGTATAACAACCACATCTTTAACTGGAGGACGCCTGACTACTAGGAAGGGTACATAGGAGAAAATTTTCCCCGAAAAAAATTCGCTTTGATGGAACGTATGGGATGATATCTAAGTTGGCAAGCCGGAGCCGAAATGGAGGCATTCTATCTATTGACTACAATTTACTCTATTTAAAGAATATCGGAAACGGCTTTTTAATGGCGAAAAATATATAAAACCAAAAATAAACTTTGGAAAGGAGGAGGAACTGGATAAAATTTGGTTCATGGCTCAACCGATGACAAATTAGATATTTATTACGAAATTTTCGATTCCGAGTTCGATGTCTAAGAAACGTCATTACAAATGGATGACTGATCGTTAGCGACGACGGACTCTAATAACGTCGCCAGTTGATGATTAAATAAAGAAGGTATTTCATCGCCGCATCAAAAATATTCACCATTGCATCTCACAGAGATATATTCTGGTACATATAATTTTCTTTTGTCATCAACACTAATATTGAGGGAATAACCAGTTGTTCTTTTCAAAATAGGGAACTTTATTTCAAAGTGTGTCTCAATTCATAGAGCTAAAGCATATTAGTCAAACTGAATCTGACTCGGCCGTCACCTAAGACACTAAACCAGATCATGACTCATTAGATTGAAAGGTATGTTGACATAAAAAAATCCTACCAGGTGGAAAAAATCAAGAGGTTATTTTTATGAACTGATGGTGTGTTGAAGCTTGTGATTGAGGGGAGGGGACAAGATTAAGAGAGGAATGTTTGACGGAAAAAAATCAGGAAGGCAGTATGCAGAATTGAAGAGGGGCTTGTTGTGGAGTAAGTTCCTGGGTTGTGTTTTGCTAGGAGAGGCAAGGAAATTGTCATTGTCAAGCTGACTGTTGGGTAACTTGGGTCCGTCCAGAACCTACCTTAACAGGTCTATTACGGATAATAATGTATACTTCCATACATAACAGCCTTTCTCTGACGCAGTTAAATTCAACGGCTTAATATTATTCATTGGCATACCGCAGTGAAATACTTTTATCACATTCCATTTTACCTTAATTCGAATTCCGCAAACATTTTTTGGGGAAATATTCAAAGAGAAACTCAAGCATTTCTGTCTCTGTTCCATTTCTCTACCGTGGAACCCAATTTTGTTTAAAAAACTCTGGAGTGAATCTCTTGGTGCGCAAATGCAATATTATGTTAAATTACGCCTCGGCTAATACTTAGACTTACTCGGCTAATACGAAGATTTCGGATAATTTCTGGCCACATTGGTTACCTGTTCCCGTCGTCCTACGTCGTCAGTGGCCGCTCCGGTCACGGGCAATGCGTAGCGCGAGTGGAGGGCAGGGCCCCGCGTCATCCCCCGCCGAGGAGGCGGCAGGAAAAGGGACGTTAATGCCCGTCCCACGCACGCCCCCCGCGCCCCCTTCCCCGCGACCCCAAATCAAAGAGACGGCAACGACCCGCCAAAGAGAGCGAGCGAGCGAGCACACCCGCTCTTGTGTTGGTGGCGGCGGAGGGTGGTGAATCGTTATCTTTCCAGAAATTCCGACGCAAATAAAGCGTGAGGCGGCCGGCCACGAATCCGACGTTCCCAATTCGGGTTATTTGCCGCGGAGGTCTATATAAGGCCCTTCAATGGCCGCGAAATGGAGGAGAATCGACGTTAATCGCCCCCCTCAGCGAGGGAACTACTTCGGCCCGTCTTTCTTTTTTTCAGAAAACGGTAATCTATCACACTTCCGAAAACCGTTCACGGTAGTCACGACTGTGATGGCAATGGAGCCTTTTACGAGGGGGAGGGGGATTAATGAGTTGGGCCGTGAGGCGAGGGAGGAATGGGGTTGAGGAAACATTGGTATATGCCGAGTGCGGGAGCGTTGATTGGTGTGGAAACGTGTGCAATCCGGGTGCGGGGGTGGGAAATTCGAAGGGGGAGTGGAACGGGGGACCGAGGGAGGGAGATCAACGGAGAAGGAAGAAATTCATGTCCTCTTCGTGAACTTTGCGAATGGAGGGAGGCGGAGTTAATCTTGAAATTTAATGATGATGGCAACAAAAAACTCATGACAAATATGTATACTCTAACACCTCTTCCATTAGAAATTTTGTTGCAGCAACACCTCAGTAATGACTTCATTTAATTATGTATAAAGAATATATTAAATTATATGGACAAAAATTAAAGTACGTTAAAAAATATTAAATGTGGATGAGGCAATAACCATGAAGAGGGGGGAAAGAAATGTGCTCAATTCGTTACTTTCACAGTCGCAAAACTGTGAGGAAAAATATAATTATAAAATGCCACATCATCGATACAAAGATAAACATTTAGAGCAGCTAGATTTAAAATAGTCGTCATGCATCGCATGTATATGATTACGAATTTTATGAATGCCTTTTGTAGTAAAATGTTCTATTGTAAATGATCAATAAAGAATTTTTTATTTGGTAATCTTTGGGTTAAGGTACATTTTGGATGGAGACTACCAAATAAATATCCTATTCCACAGCAAGTCCTTCATTTCTGTTCACTTCCTTCATCTCTTCATTCCGTCCAACATCCCCCTGCCGATCAATAAACCCTTTGCTCATTTTTCCTTCCTCCTGAATTAAGACTATTTAAATATAATTCCGCCATTTGGTGGGTTTTAGTGCTTGTATATATATATATATATATATATATAATTATTATTATTAGTTAATCTACCGGTAAAAGTAGGTTTTGGATGGACACAACCACAAAATATATATTTTGTTTCTCCTAGCAAAAAACGACCGAACATTCTACTCTACCAGTCCCTCTCCACCCCTGTGTATTTTCTTCCTTCCTTCATCCCGTCCAACATCCCAACCATATTACTGCCCTTTCCTCGTTTGTCTAAAATTCTCCCCTCAATTACATTCTTCAACATCGCACTGCCGTTCAATAAGCCTTTCATCCACTTTTCCTGCCTTCTTATGATTTGTCCCAATAATTCCCTCTCCTCCCTTCCTCATTTGTTTTCCTTTCTGTCTATTTTACCTTCTCCATTCTTCTCCACACCCACATTTCAAAAGTCTCCAATCTACGTCTATCCTCCTGCTTCAATGAACACGTATCCGCACCGTACATAACTACGCTCCATATCAAAGTTTTGACGAGTCTTTTCTTAACAACCTTACTCATCTACCCTGCCATCAACTCCCTCCTCCTTGTGAAAGCCTTTAAATTCGGAAAAATACTGAAACTTTAGTTCGGAAAAATGCTGAATACTGTAAATTTAGATAAAGTTACTGCACCTTATTAACGCTGGAGGCGATTTTCCCAACACCACTATACGTACATTTCAATCCAAGTTATTATTAGGTAATATACCGTTTAAGGTAGGTTTTTGGATGGACACAACTATCAAATAAACATTTTGTGACTCCCCACCTATCAAACTAATCTATATCAGGTCCCTCTTCATCTCGGTGTATATCTTTCCTCCCTTCATCCCGTCCAACATCCCTATCCTGTTCCTGCCCTTACCTCGCTGGACCAACATTCTCCCCTCTATTACCTTCTTCAACATTCCACTACCACTCAATACGCCTTTCATCCATTTTTCCTGCCTCCATAGGATTTCTCTCAACAAACCCCTCTCCTCCGCCACCATCTCTAGTACTTCCTCGTTTGTTTTCCTTCCGGTCCATTTCTCCTTCTCCATTCTTCTCCACACCCACATTTCAAAAGCCTCCAATCTACGTCTATCCTCCTGCTTCAGCGACCACGTTTCCGCGCCGTACATAGCTACGCTCCATATCGTTTTTAGTTTTCGTCCTGAGTTTTTACGCGTCCTGTCTTAACATCCCTACTCAACGTCCTCGTCATCAATTCCCTCCTCCTTGAGAAAGCCTCCTTGCCTAGCGCAATTCTTCTCCTTACGTCCCTACCACTTTGACCGTATTGGTCCAAAACACTTCCGAGATATGTAAACTGTTCTACCTGCTCTATTTTTTCCCCGGCTATTTTAATATTTAGCTTAGCCTTTTTCTTTCTGGAAAATCGCATAACCTTTGTTTTATTAATATTGATTCTCATCCCATATTTATCGCACTGAACCTCCAATTCACTCAACAATGCTTGCAACCCCTTGGCTGACTGAGCAACTAATGCTTGGTCATCAGCAAACCTAACCGATTTTACGAATTCCCCTCCGACTTTCATTCCTACCTCCACTTCTTATATATATGTATGTATATATATATATATATATATATATATATATATATATATATATATATATATATATATATTCAACTTAGAAAGCAGCACACAGCACGAGAACGCATAAAAAGAACACTCATAATAAAATCTTGATAATTTCGACGGACTCGAACTCCGTCTTCTTCGGAAGATAAGATATTACTCAACACTTCCGTGTTACTTCGAAGAAATCATCTATATATATATATATATATATATATATATATATATATATATATATATATTCACACATAGAAATAGATATAAGGAAAGGGGATAGGAAAACACATATAACTTAGACAGCAACACACAATATGAGAACACACAAAGGAACACTCACACGTAATATCTTGATAACTTCGACGGACTTAAACTTCGTCTTCTTCGGAAGATTAGTTAGGACTGAGGTATATTGGTATGTGGGACAGAGGGAGAAAGGCACGAGGGAGGGGGAAAACAGGTGGTTGAGGAGGGGTGAAGGAGGGGTATGTGGAGGGGGAGAATGGGGGAGGAGAAAACAGGTGGTGGGGGAGGGGTGAAAGAATGGGTTGTGGAGAGGGAAAGGGAGGCCAGAGGGGAGCGAAGATGGAATAGGGATGAGCGGGAGGATGTGGAAATAGTTCCAAGCGGCAGAGTAAACAAATAGTCAATCCGCAGACATTACAACATCTACGACCCAGGTGTCAACTTACAAAGCCATCATCAGGACTCAACAAGTCATAACCCAGGGCAAGAATAACACAATGTATGCGGACAGACAATATATCTTACTATCCCGCATGAAACAAAACTGCACCTGTCCACTTCAACCTTCTATAATCAGTGAACCACATTGAGACCCGGATATAGGCTTTGAACAGCCATATAAATGCCTTTTCCATCTTTTTTCATTTTATAGGGTATCGGATGGGGGAAGGAATGCTAAAATGGAAACACTGTAACACTGGTTGAAGGGGTGTTGTGGTGGGAGGCATGCTTTTGGATTGGAAGACCCGCAGACTGGGAAGAGGGATTACATGAGGCGCGATGATTGTTTATCCTGAAGTTCAGGGATGTGGAGCATTGGCCTATGTAAAATGCCGGGCAGAGTTTGCAAGTCAGAAGATACATAGATTACATTCTGTTATGTGCATGAGGAGTGGGGGAAGGGCGGAAGAGAGTTAAAAGGTGGGATGGAGAGGGGTGGAGTGGACAAGTTTTACATCTTGCTCCCAAGCATAGAGTGGGTGGGTGTGATTCTGGGGGTGAGAGGGGATTTGGAAAAAGGCTTTGTGGATTTAAGGGGATCTGATAGGTTGGCGGGCCTTTTGAAGGTAACAGAAAGGCATTTGGGAAAAGGTTGGACGAAACTTTGTGATTTTTGAGGATGGGGTACAGGTCTTTGAGGATGAATTTGAGAAACTGAATGCCAGGGAAGTAGGTGGTACACATTGGGAGAGGGTGGGAGTCTGTGGTTGAGGGAAGCTTGGGGGTGTAGGAATATTGAAACGAAATGAAATAAAGGCACTCAAAAGATTAATTAGGCAGTTCTGCTCGCGCCTACGAACGAAAGCTTGAAATGAAGATTTTTGATTGGAAAGACACGGCAGGACCCCTTCACTCAACTTTCCGGTCGCCGGGAACAGGGAGGGAAACCTCGGCCTCTGCTGACAAAGGGCGGAGAGTGCTTCAATCGGCCCTGTCGCACTTGCGAGGAATGATAAACCATAGAATATGAATATATTTATCAAATTTTAAATAAATATTTCAGCAGAAAATAGTGCCATAAATCGAGAAAAATTATTGAGCTGTGTTCAAGACGCTGGCTGGTATTATTTTCTCCTGACAAGGAAAAACATCATCTATTAAACTATTTCCCATGATACTCTGATTTCTTTTACAAAATAAACAACCATATCACACTCTGAATGTTAACAGCCTTAATGTTTACTTTTACTACTACGCCTTCTTTTCTGAGAAATATTAATGTCTAACAAGAGGAATAGAAAGGACAAGGGCATTTGTTGTCCCAGGAGAACGAGGAGTGAATTACAAACCGCATTGAAACGAATATTTTTTTGTAAAAGTGAAGCGAAAATAATGAAACGTCCTGCTAAAATTACTCCAAGAAATAAGTCAAAATCACTGGATTTCGGAGCAGCCTGATGAAAGTAGTAGCGTAAAGAAAATTTTTGGTAAAAATTCATGCGAAGTGGCCAGGCAAATGAGAGGGCCACAGTCTTAAGAGGACAATGTCCTGTCTACATGAGACAAATGGTCACATAAGCCATTCGTAACAATACATAGTCGACATAAAAGCCTTCGAATTCAAAGAAAAATAACGCCAATTTAGTACTAATATACAAATTATTTTTGCATAATTGTATACGGAAATTTATAATTTTGGAAAACAACAATAAAAAGAACGCTATGTCAAATGAAGGCGCGCATCTGCATATCTATTTTAGTCCTCTGTTTATTACTCTCATTTACTTATTAATTTCAATTCAATTTGCAGGTGTAGGATTCCTTCCTCTTCCGTATCTAAGTAAGTGAGTAATTGTAACTCACGAGATCCACTGTGCTACAAACGCACAGACGGGGGAGCATCATGCTTGTTTGTTGTCTTTGCAGAAGGCATCGGCAAGAAGACACTTGACTCTACTTTTGGTCGTCCGTCACGATGTTTGGGACGAATTTGGCGTAGACTTTTCGTATCGCCTACCATAAAGTAATAATACTGAACACCGTCATCTATGCCAATGCCAGTACGATATGCGATCATGCGCACACTCGACCGACGGCCTGAATTCAGCACTTAACGCACACATCAGGAATATAATATTATCATTACTTTTTATGCAAACCTGGTATTATTTGTCGATGATTCCTAAATTGGGGTAAAAATATTTTTTCAACAAAATTCACACGCTTATAGATCACAAACAAAATGGCCTTCAGAAACAATCCTGGTGGCATGTGGAAGTAACATTCCCCTCAACACGCATGCGTAGGTTTGCGGGTCGTTATATTCATCTAGTGTATTTTGAGAAGCGGAAGTATTAAGACGTGTTCTAGTGCTATGTAAACGCGAGTTAAACAGCGTGCTGTCATTTACAGATGCCTTCACCTCATCGTCCGAGGTGTAATGATTACCCTTGAGGTGTTTCTTGAGTTGAGGAAAAAAATAAAAATCGCAAGACGCAAGGTCGGGGGAATAAGGAGGGTGCGGAATCGGTTCAAATTTCAGATTTCGCAGAGCCTCTCTAGTTGCGCACAAGGTGTGTGGACGAGCGTTATTATACTGCAAGATTATCGGCGCCAGGCTGCCTTTAACACGAAAAGCTTGATCAATACGGTTTACGATACGCATTTGAGTGATTCGTCGGTCATTCCGAATCAAATCTTCGACGAGTTTGCGATGTTTATCGTCTGTGGCAGTGATCAGACGTCCGAAGCGTGTTTTATCAACAATTATGGCTTTTTCAGGCTCCCAGCCACTAATTTTGACTACCCGTCATTTACATTTACAGTAGACGTAACGTACTGTAACGACCTCAAACCTGCCCGTGAGTGTTGAGGGGGAATGTTACTTCCTCATGCTCCCAGGAGTGCTCCTGAAGGTCATTTTGTTTGTGGTCTACAAGCATGTGTGCATCAGCCTACCCTCGTATTAAGGAGACTTCAGGCTTTTGATAATAAATCAATTCATAATGAAAATGATTTACTCGGAGCTGAATAATAATTTTTTATATTAATTTTAAATATTAATTGAAAATATTAATAATTGTAAATAACCATGACAGTAAAGAAGCTTGATGTGTTAGCTAGGGAAGATAAACGACAAAAATGCTTCTCTGTTTTCAGAGTTGATTTTAAGAAAATCATAGGAATCCTCATGGAGTTGACAAAAAAAATTTGAAATGCGCACATTGTTATTGTTCGAGCCGATTTCATCGCCCAACTCACCGAGTACGACAAGTTGCTCTTTTCAAAATATGTTCCGATGCACTCTGCGGTGCTCGACGCAATCAGTCTTCCCAAAGAATGCGGTCGAAGCCGCAGCGGCATCACTCGCCTTCCCGGGACAGTGAAGACGGTCGTTGGGGTTTCCGCCGAGGGGAGCTATTCCCCCTGCCACCCTCCACCTCCCTCACGTGCGGGCGGAGGCACGCGTGCCATTAGTTTAGCCGTCGAGAGCTCTCGGAAGCATCGCCTAACCTCCCCCGCTCGGCAATCTCGTACCGGTGGCGGCGCGCCGCTCACGAGGTCTACCGCGCCTCATTAAGCGCCGGCCAAAGTGCTGGCCGACACGCGCTCACATCCGGAGAGGAGCGAGCGGCGGTTTGTCATCTCCCTCCATCTCCGTGTTCCTCGAGTTTTTTGTAAATTTCCATTGCGGCCCATTAGTTGGCAATCGTCCCTGCGCACGGCCCGCGAGGTGGAGGGGTGGGAGCAATCACAGTGGATCGCCGGAAGTGCTCATCTACCCCTTGTTCTCCGCGGCGCGCGCACAAACACACAGACGCACACCAAACGGGGAGGGGAGCACGCTCTCGATCATCATCTCCCACCAGGGGTCCCCCTCCCACATACCTACGAGAGACTGTGTTCCTGTCGATATGATGACGGCGACTTACGCGCGCATCATTTGGTTAACAGCACCGCTCGATGATGCACGATGGGAGGAGGCAATAGGCGTACCACCCCCACTACAGCCTCCCGCTGCGCAATCGTCAATTACGGGAAGAAAAAGTGGTTTCACTCTGGCGGCTTGATTGGATAATGCGGCATCTGGGGGGGGGGGGGGGGCTGGAGAAGAGAGGGGACCGGGTCGCACGAGAGACGGCGTTGTTGGGGGGAGAAGCAGGGCGGCCGGAGTCCACGGCTCATTAGATGCCGACCGCAGCCAGATCGCCGCAGCTAAAAGGACGTTAAAGGGGCCTTGTACCTGGGCACATTGTGCCGATCCTGCTCCCGATGGACGGAAACGGGATGGCGCGCCCGAGCTTCGCGGCGACGTCCTCCCCCGCCCCCTGCCCCCCCGCCGCCTACCCCGAGGCTGACGGGAAGGCAAAAAGGGAGCTCCGATGCATCCATCAATCGGGATAAACATACGCCCCAAGACAAGGCTACATTGTGGCAAAGGGGGGAGGGACGCTTATTATTTTTGGAGAAGGTGATGAAGAGGGACTACCTGTCGATAAACAAAAACAACTCAAAGATTAAATTTCGTGGCAGGAGAGCAGACGATAACACATACATTAAACTGAGGAACCAAAAGCTATAAAATATGATGGAGTCCTGATTTCTGTGTCTTAGTAACAACAACGGTGGCAGAGGTTGGTTAATCAGCAGAATAGTCGAGCTGAAGAGTTAATTACGCCGCAAGAATACCTACCGCCAGCAACAGTGCCAGGAAACTAAGAAAGTATGTAAAAACTGGTGGGAAACAGAACGGAGCAAGCTACAAATCATTCATCGGTTTGATAACCTGCGTCGATAATGAATTCAATCCACGGATGTATTGGGAAATGGCGGCAACTGATACGTCCAAGCAATCCCAGATTAAACGTGCACGTGAGTTGATGATTGAGCAGGCCCGGGCACTCTTGATTAGAGACCTCACGAAAAGAGAAATTTAAGACGAAAAAGGACCTAAAACTTAAAGAATCAGTAGCCAGAGACAGGAAGACAGTGGTTTTCGGAGCAATAATTCCAAGCCCTTTTTTCGAGATTTTTCCTCCAGCTAAATTTATAACAGTATTCAATAGTGAATGACCGGACATCAATGCAAAGACAAATATCTTTAACCCCAGAGTATATAAGTCTGCGGAAAAAATAAATAAGCCATTTCCTTCAAAATAAAAAGAGCGGTTAAAAAAAATAATATCTAAATTTGTTAATGTTGGAATTGGCGTGATGAATGTGAATTTTGGCATAAATAATGAGTAATCCCTGCATTCTCCCTGGAGATTGTGACAATGATAAGATAAATGATTCATTTAATCATACGCAGGATATTATAATTGAAATAATTAATTCACAACTCAGATTTCACTGTAAATACATTATGTTACGAATACCGTAACAATTATGCGTATATATTCGTTATTTATTCATGAAATTTACGGTGCTGAAGGTGGATAGGATGGACTATGGCGGTGTTTAGGATTTTTATTGTTCCTAAAAGAGAATGAGTTCATTTGAGCCTCCTCAGGAATAGAAATTACCAGCAACAAACATGTTCGAAAACCATTTACGTACGAGTATGTGGTAATTATGTTTGGTGGCGGTATGCTCAGACAGGGGATCGCAAGACGTTATTGATAGTGAACAACTTTTGAAATTAGAGCGCTAATTTCAATTCAGTCAGCTAATTAATTCATCATCTTTAGGCGATAATAGAGTTATTTTTGGGCATTTTTCTAATGGATATTTATAAGAAATCAATTTACATATATATTTTCTCTCTCCTTAACAAAATGGCGTGAGAAATACTGAATATACACTTTTAATGTTCACCTTTTTTAAAATGATACCATATACAAAAATACATATTTTACATATGCAAATAAATATTATATTGAATACTTTAATAGTACGGGAACTGGAAAATTGGTCTAAAATGAGGAACTAATACGGCCAAAGGGTCGCAATGGAAGATATAGTTTTCGGAAGGTTTACAGAGGGAAGCTAAAATTATTGCTCTATACAGGAAGGTAAAAGCACTGTCAGGAAGTAAGACTGGAAAATGCTTCATTGAGCTATTTTATACCAATAGTTCCTCTCCAATTCCAAATTCCAATCAAGGCCTCTCCTCAAAGGACTTACCTTCTCCCATTTGTCTTACGAGCCGTGGTCGATGTACAATACATAATCGACAAATGGTATTAATGAAAGATGGCCTACCCAATAGACTAGTCCGTTTGTGGCACGAAAGAGGTGGGTGGGATTCATCCATATTTAGTCGCAGCACCCATTAAATACTGTTCCAGGTCGAGATGAGCCCAATCACAGCAAAGTTTCGGTAAATTTTAACTCTTCTAAATTCATTCGCTGCACATTTACAGCGTATTATTGGAGGATTCCTCTTTACCCAGACGATCGCAAGTACACAGTATTTCTAAAAATTCGTGTAGGCACGTATTTTGTCGGAAAATATCCGTATTTAAGAACAATGTGCGCAGCATTAATCAAGATGCTTCAATGAAACGTTAGAACCTGCACTACCCGATCTCGATTCTACCCATGTCAATGATCCACTTATTACCTCACCTGGCTTTGATTGATATTGAACGATGTCAGTACTTTAAAATGTAATTAATATGTAATAATCAACATTTTATTGAGAACAAATTAAAGTCCTGGTCTGTTTACGAGGACAACGTTTCGAAACCGAAGTGGACAACGTTTCGAAACTCGAGAACAGCGTTGGCAATTGGTTCAACTCTCAGGCGGCGAGCTTCTAGGGGTTAAAGAAGCTGGTGCAGCGGTACGAAAAATGCTTAGAAGTGAACGGCGGTTATGTAGACAGTGAAGTAGGTTTTTAGCTAACTAGAAGTGCCCATAAAATGTGTTTCATATGAGTATATTTTTTCCTGTGACCAAACGGCTCTTACTTTATGAGCATGCCTCTTATATTTTCATAATATGTGAACAACGACATTTGCCAATATTGATCGATATACCCGGTAGCTATCGCCAATTCAATGCAATTTTTCACCAGAAAATAATTTATCAACAAGTTTTGCGAGTAATTCTTGAAGAAATTGTTGCATTTTAAAGATCATGAGCAATGAACTAATGTACATAGGGAACTTATAAAATTGATCCCTAATTATATTCCAAATACACCAAACCTTGTCTGAATTATGGGAATTAGTCCTTCTCAAAAAACTGATAAAGAGGGCGAATAGTGAAGATAGTCCGTAACTTCAGAATGTTAAAGGGGATGTGATCTTAAGCATTTAATTGCGGAGTTAAGGCGAAACAAACATTCCATCGAGTGTATCATTCGGTTGCTATAAATATTTTAATTGTAATCATACTTCATGGTTTGACCCCGAAATATTGTTGATAAATATACTAAATGAAAACTTCGTCCATATTTTTGTACCTATCTTTCATATGTCTGAATTTAAAAACGAAATTTGGCGAACATATTTAAAGCATAGTCATTTTTTTAAGTTGACCGTTTTGATTCATGAGATATGCTCGAGAATGTCATTGAAATTTTTTTTTTAAGTTTAATTTTTGTGTTAGATAAAGCTCCTTCTTGGATCTTTCTTTTATGTGGAAGAAAATATGATTCTACGAGCATGGTTTTAAAGGTGGATATATATTTTCCGGGTTTCTTTGATTTCTCTCTCACTTACACGTGCAGCACCTTTCATCACGATTAGGACTCTACAGTACATAAGACAATCCAATTTACTTCGGTCCTTCCATTCATTTGTGTGGTGCATTATATTTTTGGACAGATCTGGGTAAGGTGAATTCGAAATACGGATTTGCGAGGCACGGCGACCGCGGCAAGAGATCAGAATTCATATCTTTCCTCCTCCAGACACAGAAAAAGATGCCGGTGAAAGTAAAACTTGATTGAAACTGACTGACAGAGATCTTTTTAGATTGAGAATAAGTTGCATATTTTTTTATGCACGATGGTTTGATAATTACCCAAATCCAATTAGCCACATGTCGTTTAAAAATTCAAGACTAATTGATAGCTCAAAGCTTAACATTCACCCGATGATTCTAATAGTTTTATTCTATCTAATTCGGAAAAATAACCATGTACTTATTTTAGAATCTTTTCCTTATCGGTATCAATTACATCTTTTCTAACACCTGAATAATTTCAACTGTAACGTGACTATTCGCAGCCGTTTAACTTCGATGCATGATTTTAATTCCGTTCGGGAAAATATTGAAAATCGCTCTCGCAATTTAGAGTTACTTTGGGCTACTTGAAAATTCAGTATTCACTCAGATCAAATTCGTAAATTTCTATTCAGTTATTAAGGAATATATAATTTTGCTAAAATAACAGTTTTCTCACAAACCGTGACATTCCTAGAGTAAATAAAAAAGTATTTTCTAATGGAATCTAATGTGGATTTCTCGTCCGTATTTTTTCGTATATTTTAACTAAATTAAATCTTAATTTGATGCATACTTTTTCAATTATTGGGTAGATATATTGAGGTGAACTTGACGTGGTGGAAGGTCTTGTGCGTTCTGATGACCCCTACAGCTGTGCTGGCGGGAGTAATAATAATTGCTCCTGGTAGGGTCACCCATGCCAGATAGGTCGAAGGTTAGGAGCCAGAAAAAAGGTAGTCCACTCAGCGTCTGTTCCTAGGTGAGGCGGCTGCAAAGGCGTCTGATCCCAGTGGGGCGGCGATTGAGTGATGGACTCACGTTAAAAACAGAATTGAGGAAGGCAACGGAAAAACACCTCAATTATTATTCCCAAAATTTTTATGATGGACAGTAGAGAAATTGAATCCTGGCAAATGCGGGACTCGGCCCAAGGGGCCGTGTGTCGTGCCCGGCAACGGGGGAGGCAAGGCTTCCGCGGTCGTCATCCCACGAAACCCTTACAGGGGAAAAATAACAGAACCAGGACAGAAGACGCAGAAGAAGACGAAAGTCGTTAGAATAGGAACATGAAATGTCTGAAATGGCTGAACATGAAAATGAAATGTCATGACGATTCTGAACAGGAAAAGCGAGAGATGGAAAGAGGTAAGATGGAAGGATAGCGGGTATTACTGGAGTGAAAATTATAGAGTAATATACAGCGGCGGGGACGAGAGCCAACGAGGGGTTGCCGTAGCATTAAATAAAGGGGTAGGAAGAAGCGTAGTCAACATAGAGCAAGCAACGGATAGAATATTACTCGTAGAGATTAAAGCAGAACCGACGAACTTGGTCATTTTTCAGGTATACATGCCACCGAGCAACCACAAGGAGGAAGAAGTCGATAGGATGTACGATGAGTTAGAGGATATAATCGCGTGTGTTCCTGCAGGGAAACATTTGATAGCGATGGGGGATTGGAATGCGACGGTAGGCGAAGGAAGAGATGGTGGTGAGGTGGAGGACTATGGGTTAGGCACGAGGAATGAACGCGGGGAGAAAGCGATTGAATTCTGCAGGAGACAGGGGTTAGTCATCACCAACACATGGTTTAGACACCACAAAAGGCGTAGGTATACATGGAAAATGCCAGGTGACTCAGAAAGGTATCAGCTTGATTATATTCTGTTTAGGCACGGGTTTAGGAAAAGTGTGTTAAATTCGTACAGTGTCCCGGGAGCGGCCGGCGAAAAAGACACTAAAGGAGCTATAGGAACCGTTAACGAGAAAATGATAAGGAAACCATGGATGACTGCAAAGATGAATGAGAGATGAAGATGGATGAATGTAAACACAAGAGTTAGGCATAATGAAGTAAAAACAGTTAAATTAAATAAATTGAGAGGGGCCACAAATAAAGCAAAAGAAGAATGGTGGAAAACGCAATGCGAGGATATGGAAAGTTTACAGAAGAAGGGTGAAATTGGTGCGCTATACAGTAAGGTTAAATCACTATCGGAAAGTAATAAGGGAATTCCGTGCTAACAGTTAATGATAAGTGGGGTAAGATAATAGTTGAACCAGGAAAAATCCAAGAGAGACGGAAGGAAAATACGAGGTGTATTAAAAAAATATTGAGAATTTTAATTTTTCGGGCAATAATATTTATTCATTCTTATCCATTGATGTTGTCACCTTCAAAGTAGTCCACATTGGAGATTATGCACTTGTGCCAGCGCTTCTTCCAATCCCCGAAACACTTCTCAAACTCGATCTTTGAGATAGTCTTTAGTTCTTTCAGTGATACGCTTTTAATGTCATCTACGGCTGTAAAACGACGGCCCTTCAAGGTTCCTCTTAATTTTTGGAAATAGGAAAAAGTCACATGGAGCCATATCTGGCGAATATGGAGGCTGAGGCATCGTTACAGCATTGTTTTGGGTCAAAAATTCACGAACAAGTAATGAAGTGTGAGCTGGTCCATTATCGTGGTGCAAAAGCCATGAATTTCCACAGATGCGGGTGTTTTTTTATCGGACTGCTTCACGCAGACGGCGTTGAACTTGTAGGTAGTACTTCTTATTGACCGTTTGACATGGCGGCAGGAAATCATGATGCACTATGCCATTAAAGTCGAAGAACACAGTGAGCATCACCTTCACTTTCGACCACACTTGTCGAGCCTTTTTCCGTCTTGGCGAGCGAGAATGCCTCCACTGGGATGATTCAGCCTAGATTAGTTTCAACGTCACATCCATAAAGCCATGTTTCGTCACCTGTTCGTATAATACGTCTCAGTAATTCTGCATCGTTGTTTACTTCATTTAGTGACTCCTGAGCAACTTCCATTCGTCGCTGTTTTTGTTCAAAATTTTAACAATTTTTGAACGAATTTTGCTGCCACGCGTTTCATACCCAAACAATTAGAAAAAATGTCATGACATGATCCAATCGATATGCCAACATCATCAGCGACCTCCCTAATTGTGATTCGGCGATCGTTCATAACCATTTATTTCACTTTTTCTACGTGTTCATCGATTGTTGATGTGCTGGGGCGTCAAGGGCGTTCGTCATCTTCCAGGTCTTCACGGCCTTCTTGGAAACGCTTATACCACTCGTACACTCTTAATTTACTCATAGCAGACTCACCATAGGCCTTTGTTAACATTTCACACACTTTGTTACACTTTATTTCATTTTTTACGCAAAATTTGATACAAATTTTTTGACCCGTTTCTTTAAATAAACGAAAATCGTCGAGCTCATAAAACACTTCTAACCTTAGTGGCCGTCACAGACAAAGTCCACAATTAAAACAGCTGAAAGTTTTGTCATATTTCAGGGGCATGTATACCAACATAATAAAAAAAAGTTTGACAGTCGGACTCTCCAAGCCCGCGAAATGAAAATATTCTCGTTATGTTTGGAACACACCTCGTACAGAGTCACTGTATGGTAGAGAACTAAGGCCAACAATGTTAGTCATAGAAAAGGAAAATGACATAGAAGTAGATAGCTTAGGCCTAGGCATACTCGACGATGAAATAGGAAGGGCCTTAAGGGAGATGAAAGCAAATAAGGCCGTGTAGGTAGACAACATTCCTGTGGAACTGTTGAAATGTTTAGGAAAATGTGGGAAGAGGAATCTATATGGACTGATTCGTAGTATCTATGAGGAAGGAATCTAGCCGGAAGATTTTGTGAGATCAGTGTTAGTTCCTATTCCGATGATGGTAAAGGCTACATCATGTGAGAATCACAGAACAATAAGTTTGATATCCCACGCAGCTAACTTTATCCTCAGTAACATCAACAAAAGGATAGATAGTAAGGAAAATGATTACTTGGGGGACGATCAGTTTGGATTTGAAAGTAATAAATAAAGTAATCCCACGCAGCTAAAGTTATTCTCAGGATCATCAACAAAACAATAGAGAGTAAGGAAATGATTACTTAGGGGATGATCAGTTTGGGTTTAGGAAAGGAAGAGGTACGCGTGATGCCATTGCAGTAATGAGATCACTAGTCGAGAGGAATATAAAATACAATCAGGACGTATTTGCCTGTTTCGTAGATTTCGAAAAAGCGTTTGATAGAGTGAATTGGGAAAAACTAATGCGTGTATTGCAGAAAATAGGAATGGATTGGAGGGGCAGGAGACTGATCCGCAACCTGTACATGTCTCAGACTGCTCAGGTGCGAGTGGGGAACGGAGAGTCCGGATGGGCAGTGTTAGGAAGAGGTGTAAGGCAGGGTTGCCCATTGTCACCAGTGCTGTTAAACGTATATGGAGAGGATATGATTAAAGAGGCATGGGTAGAACTGGAGGTAGGAATGAAAGTCGGAGGGGAATTCGTAAAATCGGTTAGGTTTGCTGATGACCAAGCATTAGTTGCTCAGTCAGCCAAGGGGTTGCAAGCATTGCTGAGTGAATTGGGGGTTCAGTGCGATAAATATGGGATGAGAATCAATATTAATAAAAAAAAAGTTATGCGATTTTCCAGAAAGAAAAAGGCTAAGCTAAACATTAAAATACGATGGGAATAAATAAGGCAAGTAGAACAGTTTACATATCTAAGAAGTGTTTTGGACCAATACGGTCAAAGTGGTAGGGACGTAAGGAGAGGAATTGCGCTAGGCAAGGAGGCTTTCTCAAGGAGGAGGAAGTTGATGACGGGGACATTGACTAGGAATGTTAAGACGAGACTCGTAAAAACTCTTATATGGAGCGTAGCTATGTACGGCGCGGATACTTGGTCGCAGAAGGAGGAGGATGGATGTAGATTGGAGGCTTTTGAAATGTGGGTGTGGAGAAGAATGAAGAAGGTGAAATGGACCGAAAGGAAAGCAAATGAGGAAGTACTGGAGATGGTGGGTGAGGAAGAGGGGTTTGTTGGTAGAAATCCTATGGAGGCAGGAAAAATGAATGCAAGGCGTATTGAGCGGCAGTGGGATGTTGGAGACGGTAATAGAGGGGAGAATGTTGGGCAAACGAGGTAAGAGCAGGAATAGGATAGGGAGGTTTGACGGCTTGAAGGGAGGAAAGAAGTACACAGAGATTAAGAGAGGCCTGATGAATAGTAGTTTGCTGGTTTGGGCTTTGTTTTGATTAACAAAATATTTTATTGATAGTTGTGTCCAGCCAAAAACCTACCTTATCTGGAAGATTACCTAATAAAATATTGCGGTGAGTGTTAAATCATTGAGAACTGTTTTTTACACAAAAAATATATTTATAGATCATAAATTTGACCAAGTATTAGATCGACTACATTTTCATCCGATAATTGTGTTTTCAAAGAGCAATTAAATGATACTCCCGAGGTAATATTTATGGACTCAGAAATGTAACCATCAAATAGGGCATTAAAATCGGCTAATGATATGTTGTGACCTTCATCCGTATCGAATGAGAATGACGGCCGACCAATTTGTACCGTTTCGCATTTTTAAGACTGATTTAAAAATTCAAATTTACGATTCAGTTTGAGCAAGAGTCGGCGTTCCTTAATGTGCGATCATCATCAAATTTTCTGACGCAAATAGCAGTAAAAATTACCGCAATTCATACTATGAATGCTGCTGAGTTCATATTAGCCACTAGCTTTTAATTTGCCTATGCACATAATTTTGAAAAAAAATATTGCTCTAAATACGAAGATTGGGTAAACGTTGAATTGATTTTTTTTAAATTTCCAAAGCTAAAATATTCATCTCATTAAATACAAGGACTGACGAAGATGGCTCAGTATGATGAAGAGGTTTATAATCAACGGTGTACAAGCATGCTGGATTGACTCAACTGTTACTAAATAAATAATAATAAGAAATAAAGTAACATCTACTGCTAGGAAATGTAAAACAGTTACTCTTTTCTCAATTAAATCAATATTAATCACTGGTAGACTTTAAGGGTTAATTGGAATCTTAGGGAGTGGTGTGAACAAAATGAAAAGGCCAGAAGTCAACTGAACTGAAATGGGAATATATTTAAGGAAGTCTCTTGAGAAACGAGGCTGGGTTCCATACAAACCCAGTATCTGCTAATTTTTTTAATCGTTGTGTGCTGCAGTTTCCCTGAATACGCAGGCATAGATGAGGACTGAAGGCCTCATATCTTTCGGGATTTTACAAAAAAAATCTGTGATGATTAAGTACGCATGCCAAATCATTAGCCATAACCGTCAATGTGGCTACTTATTCGGTTTAATTATATTCCCTCTTTCCTTTATATACCTTTAGAGGCAGTTTATTAAGATTCCATATTTTACAGCTGCGCGCACTTCAGTCCACTCACATCGCGACAGATGGTTGAATATTTAGTTCATTTTTAAGCATGGATAGTATCACGGGTGATACAATTGACAAATTTGGTGAGAGAAAGCGCGACAATGGCACATGAAACTTAAAAACAAAAACTGAAGAGACACTTATATTTTACTTCGCTGGCACGAAAACTTTTCTCAAATGAAGGAAGGAAACGGAAGGACGTTGAATAAACAAAACTACCATTTTCCCTTCATATTGCGTTCCTAAGTTTTGAGTCACAAGCAGAGCGATGTCATCATTTGGGAGCATAAGGTTTGCCACACTTTTTAACAAATATAAACATACATTCAAATACAAGAAAATCCGCCATATGACGAGCACACATTCAATCGCATGGAAAGATATGTAAGGAAAAGGGAAAGGGACACACATAAAAGCTATATCGCGTATCTTAATCAATTTGAATGAATGTGTTCACCGTTTGGCGGGTTTTCGGGTTTTCCCGAAAATCTTCCGTGTTTCCGGGTTTCTCCGTGGCGGGTTTTTCGTATACACACACGCGCGCGTGTGTGTGTGTGTTGTATATATATATATATATATATATATATATATATATATATATATATATATACATATATATTCATTCAAACAGAAATAGGTATAAGGAAAGGGGATAGGAAAACACACACACACGCACACACACACACACACACACACACATATATATATATATATATATATATATATATATATATATATATATATGTACATATGTATATATATGTATATATTTGTGCGCCGTATGGCGGGACTTCGTATTTGAATGTATATATATATATATATATATATATATATATATATATATATATATATATATATATATATATACCCTTTCTGGGTTTTCTGGTACAAACTGTTAAAAAGATACCCTGATGGACATTTTAAAATCCAATTAAAATCCATTTTAGGAAGTTATATCTAAACACCACCACAAAATATTACCTTGCCCACATTAGTCTAATTTCATTCAAATAGCCTACACTTGTCCAGAAAGTCCACAACCTGACTCACCATGGACGAATCATTGCCCGGGGGAGATGGACAAGGCCTGGGAAGCGAAACGACCTCCGCTCTTCTCTGAACTCTTCACACTCCGTCACGCAGACTTCCTTACTGACAGGGATGCTGGCCTGGTTCACATCGTGGAACTTCCTCCGGAGGAACGGCGGCGCCATGTGACCAATGCGAAGCCGGGTGAACTTCTCTTCTTCCAGGTGGTCTTTCCATTGAGAAACTGCTCCTATTCCCCAGATTCATTGATGTTTCTAAGGCTGCTTGGTTTTCGTGGAAGTGGCAGGTCTCACTCGCAAACGGCGCTCCGAGTGCAGTTCAGTGGCATCTAAAATAAAGAATTAATGAGTGCGGGTGTGAGAGGGAGGAGGATAGATGCAATGCGACTGGAAAATCTAAATGGGCGAACGGGTCGATGCCTTGGTAAACAAAGCGGGCATTTCGCCCGAGCGGAGAAGTGGCAGATGACGCTAATGCTATTCACCGTTTGTGCGAAACTTGAAAATTAGAATTGGACTTAAAAAATTGGGCAAATATGAATTTTTGGAATAAAAGGTATTCCCTTCAGAACGCCTAATGCATTAGGAATACCGAAATGGAATGGCGTTACCCTCACTCACGACCTCTCCTGGGTGAACCTTGTAAGGGTAACTATAATTTCTATAAAAACTGATTTATCAAAAGAATTTTGGGAAAATGTGATGAAAAATCAAAGACAGACGTTATCTTTCGCTTGTTAGGCCTCATTTGGAATATGCTGTTAGTATGTGGGACTTGCTCTGTTTAAGTTGGATTGATTTGCCGAATTGGACAGCGTTCAGCGAAAAGGAGCAAGATTTGTAAAACGTTGTCATGTGAAGTTAATTTATTTCTTATAGGCAGTAATTAAAAAAACTTAAAATGCTCCAAAAACGTTGTTATGACAACCTGAGTAGCGTATCAAAAATATTTGAGGAGCTATGCTGGGAATCTCTCACGGAGGTAAGGCCAAATTACAAATTAAATCTCTTACAGAAATTGGAAGGATATATTTTTGCCGATGATCTGGAAAATATGTTATTAGGTCCAGCGTACTATGGTAGACAAGATCCCAATGCCAATAAAATGAGAGAGATTCTCACGAAAGTGTAAAACATAGATTTAAGGCGTCATTTTTCCCACGGGGATCAGAATAATGTTGTCTGACCACGCTAGGGAAGAAAGGTATTATGAGTCAAAAGTAGTCTGGTGAGTGATCATTTCCTGGCACACACCCTAGCGGTTGTTCGCAGGGTACTACGTACATAAATAATGAAGTAAATAAGTGCGCGCAGATGGAGGGTCGAGAAAAGTGTATATAAAATAGCCTTCTCGAAAACTAAGAAACAAATAAATATATTTTGATTATGAACTCTGTTTCTTTCTCGTGTTGGTGATGTCTTTACTGTTAAGACACCACGCGTATCTCACTTTTCTGAATCAAATCTGATCAGCCTTTAAGTAATCATTTACCCGTCCCTTCATCCTTCTATCCTAATCCAAGTGCCACTTGACCTGCGGGTGAAATCAAACTTTCTGAATGGTGCTCTGTTGAACTCATATAAGGCTGCCTTTCCCTTTTTTGGGATGGGAACTATAGCTCATCTGACGAAATCTCCGGCAAAATTGATCCCTCAAAAGTGAATCACCTATGACTGAATTCACAAAAACTCTTCCATCCACGATTTCTTAAACCTTTACTTACGTCATTGAGAATATACTCTTCTCCCACGGTCTTATTTGATTTCAATTCCCTCAATGCCCTTTCTGTCTCGCTAACTCTCTAATCCCCTAGTATCCTCGATACTCTTCCATCTCACCTCGCATAGTCCTAACTAATAACTATATTTACTCAATCCGCCTTCCGCTTTCAATTTTCCAATATCCCTGTTCTCGACATCGTCCTACAATTATGCACCTCCTTCACTCCTCCCCTGTTGATTCCTCTTTGCTGAGATTTCGCGAAATGATCACCACGGAAACTTTTGCCGCTGCCCGGCACGACTCACGGCCCAGTGGTCCCGTTTTTGCCGCGACTCATGTCAACAATT